>OY776112.1:200865460-201465460 GCA_963675035.1 Allygus modestus
ATTTTGCGCATTATAAGGTTAGGAGAAGGTCCAGACAGGCTTGAAAGTAGGCGTGAGGTTGCTGGGGATAATAAAAGTAATTTAACAAAGGAATAACAGAGGCTTTTCTAGTGTAAAACCCCCATAAGACAACGTACTGTGTTTAGCTGATACATATTTTCTTTAATAACTCGGTAAATATTTATGCTAGAATGACGAGATAGGGCTTAAAACTTTCGCCTCTCTAATCCCCATCTTTTTACATGCATTAATTTTACGTATGGGGGGGCTTTTCTGACCCTTTTTGGGCCCAAAAACTTGAAATTTGAAAGATTAATCCCCAAAAAATGGGTTTAGAGTTTTCCGATTGTTTTGCCCAACGAACTTGTCCAACAGATTATAGAAAGGAACGTCCCTACCAAATTTGAAGTAAATCGGACAAAAAATGCGACCGCTAGAGTTCATACACATATATATATATATGTCTATATATATATATATATATATATATATATATATATATATATATATATATATATATATATATAACATTTTGAACGACCCCCCAAAACGTGTTCAGGGGGTCACGTTAGGAACTTCTATGGTAGTCCCGGGCTTAAGTTTCACCGTGCGGGTCATGCTAATAGTTCACTTTCCAAAGGAAATTCACTAATAAATGAGATCGCAGATAAAATTGACACATTAAACCCAGTACAAAAAGGGAAATTAAAGCAATTATTAAACCAAATTCATGCCCATTTTCTCAAAAGCCAACTATTTTTGAAGTGGGAGAAGAAGTGCTCATCATGATCAAAAAATTATCAAAATCAATAGACAAAGTCACAAAGGAACTTTTTTAATTATATGTAGGACCATATATTGTGCATTAAAAGTTACGGAAGAATGTATACAACCTCAAGAAACCATCCGATTCCAGTGTTATAGGACCATTCCATACCAGCCTACTTCGAAGATATTTAACCCCTGGTTAGTTTAGTATAAGTAATCCCATGTCTTCCAGTGTATTTCTATATATTTGTTAGATTAAGTTTTGAATTGTTAATCCCTATTCCCTCCCTCACAATTTATTTTCCTATGTTATGTTATGTTTAGATTAAGTTTATTAAATGTCAAATAGTTAGGAAATATTTAAATGGACAGTACATTTTTTGCTTTGCTCGTATCTGATAAACAATAGTCACCAAGGCAAAAGGGGCTTTATAACTGTATTTCATATGTGTTGTTAGTAAACAAAGACATTAATACCATTCAATATAAATAATTTAAGCCCCAAAGTAAAAAGGACAGCCTATGAACTAAAAAATTTAGCCCTCTCAAGAACCCTGTTAGCATATGTTTAAAAAAAGATTTGTACATATTAGACGCATATTTTAGGTATAATTATATTTAGATAAGTTCTATCCCTGTAATTTAAGTATTGTAAAAACATTTAACCTATGGTACTCACTGTGAAATAATAATCCAAGTCTGACAGAATCGACCTAACCCCACCAAAGGCAAGTTTGTAAAAAAGTGATAGGTTTCATCGAATTGGCCCCAACACAGATATATTTGCGTGTCAGAACAATAATAATTTTGTGTATAAGCTCTTTATTAATTACCCATATTGTATATATCGTTTGTAAACTCTTATTAATTTGAATGTGAACTCTGAATACTAGTGACACTATACATTTTCATGTAAAATTTCCCAAATCCCCAAATCAAACAGACCACCATCTTGATTGTATTTCGTTTTGACTCCACCAGAGCGACCAGAGATTTGTCTTCAGGCCATTTGAAACACATGTAATAGTGCTACAGACGTTGCCATCCTGTACTGAACTCTTGCTGCGAACGATGGAACTACGATAGGAATTTAATTCATTCCCAGCTTTCAAATCCAGATATTTGATCCTACGTTCTTTAATTAAGTGTAAATGTTTTGATTAAAGAAAGACTAATGATATTATAAATTCTTAAAAAATAATTTGAAACTTTTAGAAATGTGTGTAAATAATAGGAATATATGGTGTAATTTAAGTATTACGTAATTTAATAAGATAGTACCTGGGGAGCGAGCTTTGCTTGGGGGAAGGCCAGTCAGTTTGTTTAGATGACTCAGGGTAATATTTCACCACTTCCCCCTACTGATAATCAGATTTGTATAACTCATTTGCCTCTTTTCCACATTTTTAAGGTCCCTCCAGTTGTTATTTATAGCTCAACGTCCCTTTGATTTATTTTACTACTCTATCTATGTAATCTTTACTCAAATCTTTTAATCTCTGCTCTCAGGAAACCACATGTTAATAATCATAAACAACATGAGTATTACCATAGACTAACTTACTTTGACAGTTCCCTGGTTGATTATGAACAGCTGTTACAATTCTTTTGTTTTGATTTGAAACTCCATAAGCCCAATGTTAATTTTTTCAACTTTTCATTTGAGTTTTTTTACATTATTTGATTTTTCCTGGGGATGAGGCTTGTCTAGAACTTATTTTTATCCCAGAAATTAGTTATTTAGAACATTTGAAGGAAATCGTTGGAGCCGTTTTTGAGATCCGTGTTGCAAGCAAGCAAGCAAGCAAACCTTACTCATATTAGAGTATAGGATAGGATTATTTGTTGTTTACCTAAATCAGCTGTTTGTAGGATGCTAGATTGAGATGCAATTATGAATGATTTAAACTAATTTTTTTTTGTCTTTCATTCTTTATTTGCAACTGTAAAATTACATACAACGAGCAAATGTGTTAATAATTATTCTAACAAAAACATGAACAAATAATATTAAAAAGTAGGCTCAGTAGTCTTCCTTTTTTGAACTGATTTTCAAAGGTTTCTTCTGACACGTATTGTTTTGCTCTTCTGTGCCTACAGTCATCTTAGAAGATCTCGGCTCCAGTTTCTTTTTAATCTTCTCTGAAGGATGCCAGGAAGTGTCGGTGTGTGGAGTTCTTGAATCAAAGGATTTGAGTGACCATCAAGTTTGTTGAAGAATAGTTGATAGCATTCTTTTGCTGTTTCGTGAACAAATTTCAATTTAAAGTCTGTATGAAGTGTCTTGTTACTTACATAGTAGGGAACGCCAGAAATTAAGCGAAGCATTTTAGATTGAAAGGTTTGAATTTTCTTTAAGTGACAAAATTTTGCTGAACCAAAAATTTGAATACCATAAGCCCATATTGGTTTTAGAAGAGTTTTGTACAATAGTAATTTTGATTTAGTAGGTAATTTTGAATTGAAATTGAGTAGTCGATAAAGTTGCTTAGCTCTTGATTTGAGAGCAGTTATCTTTTTTGTTACGTGTGTCTTCCATGTTAATCGCTTGTCTAGATGGAGACCAAGATAACGTGTTTCGTTACTTTGAGGGATTCTGTTGTTGTCAATGTGTACAGGAGGGCATACACCTTTCCTTAGTGTGAATGTGACATGTGACGACTTTGTTGCATTAACTTTTATTCTCCAATTTTTAAACCAATTACTTAGGACGTTAATGTGATTTTGGAGATTGTTACTAGCTTCAATGGGGTCTTCTGATGAACTTAGAATGGCAGTGTCATCAGCAAATGTGGCGATCTTTGTATTTCCAGTTTCAGGGAGATCAGCTGTATAGATACTGTAAAGAAGAGGAGATAATAAGGAGCCCTGAGGAACACCGGCTAATATTGGCTTGTAATCTGAGAAATCTGACCCTTTGTTTCACCATAAAAAATCTATCTTCTAAATAAGAACGGAGAATCAAATAGTAAGTGGGTGGAAGAATTCTTAATTTTGATAGTAGACCAGGATACCACACCTTATCGAAGGCGGCACTTATGTCTAGAAAAACAGCACTCGTATATTTTTTGCTTTCAAGTCCAGACGCAATTGTATCGACCACTCTATGAAGTTGCTGCACTGTAGAATGCAGAGATCTAAACCCGAATTGGTGATTTGGCAATCCATTACAATCCTCAATTGCAGATTGTAAACGTGTTAAGAGGATTCTTTCGAACAATTTTGAAACAACAGGGAGTAAGCTAATAGGTCTGTATGATGAGACTTGGTCTGCTGGTTTCTCCGGTTTTTGGATTAGAATTATTTGGGATAGTTTCCATTGAATGGGGTAATGAGTTGTCCGTAATATTGCAATAAATATTTGTGTCAGTAAGGTGATACAGGGACCGGGTATTTCACGTAAAATTTCACTTGTGATTAGATCATATCCAGGTGATTTTCTTGGGGGTAGTTTAAAAATGGCCCGTTTGACATCATTTGCTGTAATTCGAGAAGGTGGTAAGGACATGGGCAAGGGAATTTCAATAGATGTTTCTACTTCTGTGGAGAATCTTCGATTGTGTTCTTCGTGGGGACTAAAAACACCAGAAAGGTGTTCAGCAAAGAGATCTGCTTTTTCTTTGTCTGATTTTGCCCATGAATTGTCCGGTCGCCTGATTGGGGAAGATGTAGAAGTGTAATGTAGAATTTTCTTCGTTGTCTTCCATAAGGAGCCATCTGAAGGGGAAAGATTACCTAGTTTATTTTCGAATGTAGAAGTTTTGAATTCCCTAATTGCTTGTTTCAATTGATTTGTGCAGCGGTTGAGGGCGGTTTTATCAGATGGAAGTCTACTTTGGTGCCATTTCCTTCTAGCTGTTCGTTTTAGTCTTATCAGCTCACATATATATTGGGGGTAGCAAGGACCAGATCGTTTCTTAGGAGGTTTCGGAGTTGACGAACTCCAGGCGGCTTGTTGGATGGACTTGGTTAAGTGGTCTACTGCTACTTCCACATCCCCGCCAGTTTTCAGTGGGAGGTTTATGTTTACTGTGGACATAAGTGTGTTTCGAAATAGCTCCCAGTTCATTATCCCATTTGTTAGAGATAGTTTTTCAATTTTTTCTAGAGGGGCACATGAAATTGTTAACAGAATTTGAGAGTGGTCAGAAGGAGAGTTGTCAAGGCAGTTGAGGGATTTATGAAATTGGCTTACACCCTTTGAAATGAAAAAATCAAGTAGATCAGGTGCTTTATTTACAGCTGTTGGCCAATAAGTAGGTGTGCCAGGTGAATGATAGTTCAGGTTGTTAGAAACGACAGAATGAAGCAGTTGGCGGCCTCTCGGGTTATTTAACCTTGAACCCCATTGTACATGTTTGGCGTTATAGTCTCCCCCACAGATGAAATGAGAACCTAGGTTTGAAAATAGTTCTGTAAAATCATTCGAATTTATTGCAAATCTAGGGGGGCAGTAAACAGCCGAAAAGGTTATTTCAATGTTATTAAAAACTACGGTTGATGCTGCTGACTGAAGGAAATTTGTTGGATTGATGGATGGGTGAACAAAGTGTTTGAGACTGTTTCGGACAAGAACCGCTGTACCGCCATATGCCCGATTGTCAGGGCGATCAGCTCTGTATATGTTGTAACCTGGAATGTAAAATCTAGAGTTTGTAGTAAAATGAGTTTCACTTATTAAAGCGACGTCTATACGTTTCTCATGTAAAAGTAACTCTAGTTCTTGTGCGTGTTGGTATAAACCATTTGTATTCCACAGCAGGACTGTAAGAAAAATATTTTATAGGTTATTTGTCATTTTTGGTGATAAGAGCTTGCATAAGTTGAGTCATCATGGTTAGTAATGGTGAAAAAAGGGCTTTGAATTCTGTAAGTATTGACGTTAATTGTGTTACAATGTCAGTTTGATTGGAAGTGTTGTGTATAGTGGTTTGAAGTCGTTTGGCGTAGTTATGTTCTTCATTTGAGTGTAAAGCATTGGGAGTAAGTGCTCGTTGGTCGTTTAAGTTTGATGGAAAGGCGTGTGATTTTGGTTTCGGAAGTTGAGGAAATGATGAGGGTGATAGA
This sequence comes from Allygus modestus, assembly GCA_963675035.1. Lineage (NCBI taxonomy): Eukaryota > Metazoa > Arthropoda > Insecta > Hemiptera > Cicadellidae > Allygus > Allygus modestus. Next base: position 200,871,296 of record OY776112.1, read on the forward strand.
TCAGGAGTCGGGTGGGGGTGGCGAGAAGGGGTTTCTTCTTTTGATAGCGTAGATTTGGATGAGCGTCTGTTCTGTAGTTCCCTGTGAACTGAACAACCCCTATAGTTAGCAGGGTGGTTATCGCTACAAAGTGCACAGGTTGCGGGTGTGTTATTGGGTTTCGTACAAGTTGCGGATTCGTGATCCTTAGCGCACTTGACACATTTAGGGGTTCGATTGCAATATTTCTTTGAATGTCCCAATTGTTGGCAGCGCATGCATTGCACTACAAGTCGTTTTGGTCTAGGTTCTTCGATTTGGATCTTTGAGTGAAGGAGAGTAGAAAGGTCGAAAATGTGGTCATTTGATTGGGATTGGTCAAGATCGACAAAAAACAATGGAAGGCGAGTTTTGTCCTTAGACCAGACATTCGTTACATTTTGAACATTAAATCCTTTGGATGATAATTCACTTTTGATTGTTTCAGGCTCAATGGAGCTATGAAGACCACGAATAACTACACGAAAGACTTTGTCTTCTGGAAGTTGAAAAGTGTGGAATTCGGCCTTGTTTTCGCGAAGGAAATGAACAATTTTCCTGTAGGCGTCAGAAGATAATGGGTGTATGGTAATGCTCTTTAAAGACGAAGAGCACTTGAACTGGTCACTGCCAACTAATTTGGACAATAGTTTACAAAGCTCCATGTAATTTACATGGGTTTTGAGTATTATTGGGGGAACTTTTTGTTTTTTTGTTTGATCGCTATCGGTGTTAGAAAGAGGTTGGAACCTGTTTGAAACGAGCACTGGTTGGACTGAGTTTGTTTTCGATACATTGTTTTTAACTATCTTATTGGGCCTAGAGCTAGATGAAGAGTTATTACTATTGCTTCTTTTCCTATGGGATACAACATTAGTCCAAGTTGTATCCAAGGCACTTGGCTCGTGGGAGTGTTCCATGTGTATAGAGTTTTCTATAGTAGTAGTTTGTGTTGTCTTTGTTGCCATGACAACGGTGCAAGGCAAGATTTAACAACGGTACAAAAGTCAAAACTTAAGTAAAAATAAAATGAATAGTCCAAAATAAATATTTACCAAACGTTCTGGATTTCGAAAACTACATTTTAAACTGATTAATCACACCAAACAAAGTAAATAACACGAAATAATTAGGTAAAACACATTAAACTCAAAATTAAGCACAATTATAAACACCGTTTATGATTTTCCACTTTCGCTGCAATCCTTATGGAGTTTCTTAAACTAAATTTGACTTATTTTATTAACTTTAACGATTGGAACATTTTAATGTGTTTTGACAAAAATTTACCTTTTTCCAAATCTATACTTATTTAATAGGCGAGCAGGTTATTTGTGACAATCACTCCTCCTAAACTACTGAACCGATTTTCATGTTTTGGGAGTCATTGGAAAGAGCCTAACGTGAAGTTGTGCAGGAAACTTTTTTTATAGAGAAATAGTTTGTGAGTGAAGCCCTGGGGCCCCTTAAAGTTGAGTTTTTTCCCATAAGCTTAACATTGGGAAATAACTATAAGTTTTAAGCAATCAGCTGGATAGAGTAAACACATTTAATCAGCAGGCCATGTTGGCTTTGGAACGGTAACACAATATTTATACGGGAATGTCAGTATAGTATTATGTTGAGATCGCGAGCGAAGCCGTGACAGACTACTAGTTAAATTAAATAGAGAAACATTATTTTTAATTCAGTGAAGTGACGACCAATAACAATTAACTATTGCCGCTGACAGCCAATTAAAAAATTACAGTAGCTAAATATTTTTGGAAATGACTCCCATTGGTGGAAGGTGTTTCTTCTCCAAATCTTGAATAAGGTGACACTCTGTGTGTCTCGGTGGGACTGGTAGAGGACAGTCAAGCAAGGTCCACGTTGCTCATTCCCAGGAAGGAATAATTAAGAAACATCAAGATTTTTACTATTGTGCACGTTAAATAAGTATTTTAGCGAATTTCCCCTATAGGGAAGAAGCTATTACTGTAGTCGGCATGGTAAGACCTAGGCCCCGGACCATGATAACTTTTCGTTTTGAGGTCCCCAGACCCCAAAAACACCATTCGTTTGAAACTGTATATATATATATATATATATATATATATATATATATATATATATGTGTGTCCGTGGGTGCGATAACTCTCGTAAAAAAGGTCCGATTGTGATGAAATTTGGTACAAACGTGTAAAGCAGCATTTATGACTATAAGTTCGAAAACCAGATAGATCGACCTATCCGAAGGGGTATTTTGGGAAGGTTTTGTACCCCAACAATTTTTTTTGAGTTTTTTACACATAATTTTTGAAAAAGTAAAATTTTATTTTTTTCCACTGGAATCAGCTTAAAAATACGGACAATTTGGTGTTTTAATCATTGCTCTACGTCAATTGGTTACTGAGATATTGAAAATGCTAAACACAGTACTTTGTCCAATGCTATTCTTATGGAGGATAAGAAAAATTGTATATCTCGCTTATTTATCTACTTATCCTGACAAAACTTGGTATATTGCTTCATTTCATTGTGGTCTATTGATATTTGCACAAAAATCCATTTTTTGGCCGATAGTTCCTGTAGCAGCCATGTTATTCTTAAGGAGCATAATTAAAATGTCATAAATCATTTATTTATGAATGTATATTAATGAAACTTGGAATGTGGCTTTATGTAGTATTAAGATAAATTTATATGCATTGGAAATTCGCTGAGTATGCAGGTTTGCTGCAACGGGGGTATTTAAATCCCCCCTGCTCTAAAGCCCAGCAGTTCCCCATAAATAAAATTTTGTTTACCGTATTTAGACATTTTTGAGGACTACCTGGTGAGGTCCATCCTTTTTTCACGCTAACCCATTTCAGCATTTATATATTGAAGACTCTGATATTATATTGATATTCAGGGATGTTTAATATCAATAATATTCTGAATTAACCTCAAGAGTCAGAGATTTTAAAAATTTATTAAAGAAGATTGATAGTGTTTTATTTATCATTTTGAAGATTTTGAACTTTCTTTCAAATTTCATCATCTATTTAATTATCTGGTAATTTTTTTAAATATTAATAAAAGAAAATTCATTATTATCGATCGAGCCAAACGCTTATGAACCTAAGAATTGTAAACTCTGAGATAAAGAGAACTCATTTTGCTCAATACTGTACTATTGCTCAATACTTTGATAACTTTTCTATCTAGATGTCATTAATACTCATTGAATAAAACCAAGGTTATTTGTGATTTGTAACAAGAGTTAATTATTTATAATTTATAATTAATATTATAAAAATCTGCAAACATCGAATTTTTGAAAAATGTATCTGTATATTAAAAAATGAACAATTTTAAGCCCATGAAGGGGATTATAAAGATTTTAAAAATCACTCAACCTATAGCTAAGCAGTTTCTATTTTTGAGAAATTTACATTAATATAATATATATACAGTTACATTTTGTAATATCAAAATTGCTGAGAATGCAGGTTTTCTGTGCCAGAAGGATTTATTTTTAATAGGTCAATGAAACAGTTTAATGAGTTTCATTACCTTATATTTAATTAACTTACTTAAACATGTCACCGTGGACTCCACTGTAGGCACAATTTGGGGGATTAAGAGGGGGCAGTTGCCTTCCCCCAATAATTTGGAGAGCCTATATTATTGTAATGTACAAAAAGTCATAATCACAATCATTTTGCCCCCCAACTGAAATACTCAAATTATGCTTACGGCCTGCCACCTCCCGTCACTTACTGCCTTGCTCTGTTACCTATAGCAATAGCTTATTTCCAGATAAGTAAGGTGAGCTAAAAAAAACCTACAAATTTTATATAAAAATATAATTTAATTGTTATAACATTTTGTGCCTACAAGGAACTTACCTAAGAAAAGTAAAATTTTTACTGCTCTACGCTAACTCTTACTCATGCATACAATGGTCTTCAACAAACATGTTGTTGATGAGTCCAGTTTCCCGTACATGTATATGTCACCATACCCATCATCACAGCTTTGTTTAAACTAATAAACAAATATGAGTAGGTATTTTAATACCCCTTACAGGAATGCCTCTTCAGATTTAGTGTTTTCACATAATTTATTTTACATTACATCAAACAATTTTATAAAATGCAATAAGAAGTAAGGGTTCCATCATGGTATATAATAAATATTAGAGTAAAATAAACTTATTTGGGACCTCTAACATGGCTATATTGAACTAAATAAACAATTACCATCAATATCTACTATTTTAAATTGTCATAAAGATTGACAGGAAGAATTAAGAAAAAGAGATAAGCTCAAAATGTCTTGGTGAAGAAGTTGATCAAGCAGTACCTTTATACAATCCAATACTTTTATTCGTTTTGTAACTAACATAACTCAATTTGTTACTTTTTAATCAAAATTGTACTTGAAAGTTGAATGCACATAACAAGATTAAATAACATCATTATGTGTGTTTTACCATGTAATACAATATGCTTATTCGACTATGTAGTTTGCGAATGTTAGACTCATATTATCTTTATTTGTAATGGATAGATCATACCTGCATATCAAAAACGCCAGGTGATCATTGTCGTTGAAAATTGAAGAAATCAAAATTGCTCAATTTGAGAATTGTTATTCTATTCAGGATCCATAACTGTTTTTTAATACTTTGATAATGCAATAGTGAAACATGATCAAATATTTGGCAAACAGTAAATCAAGATAAAATATCATCGACATTTCAAGCTTGCTACGAAAGTTTAAGAAGCAGGCCAACAAATAAGACTTAAACAAAACAAACTTACAAAAATAGTGCCTAGTAAAGAGCTTATTGTATGCATTATTCTAAAATTACAACAAATGTACTCCGTACCAGTAATAAACCTCTCTTAGGATTCTATATTAAGTATCACAAATTGAAAGTTCTATATACCTACTTTGATTCTTCAGTTACTCATTACAAAGGCTACTAGTCCATTATACAGTGGGTTAATTACATTTAATATAAGTGTTCTTATTAGTTTATTTTTATCTGAAGTATATACACATTGGATATGGCAGGCACAGCTATAAAAACTAATTTTGTTGTGTATCCCAACCATATTAATATTAATTACTAAGCTTACTTATAGTATTAAACACATTCAATTAAATATAGTAGCTGAAGATGCAATTCAGTAAAACATTACAAGATTTAAGAAAATTACGATCATGTTTTATTTGCTATTCCAGGTTATTTGTGGCTGATAATATATATATTTTTGTTGTAATTTTCCAAATAATGAGAGAAAATATTGTTCCCTTCTCTTGGATGACACAGTTGAAATAACTGGTAATATAAGCACAAGCAGTTGCTTTATAATTTGTCTGTTATGTGAATCATTTAGAGCTAATCATACAATTTACAAAAACACAATTTAAATTATTGTCATTTTTCATGTTATGTATGGTAGGTGATAAACACTTTCTCATAAAATAAATATATAAAGAATAAATATATGAAGATTACACAGTAATAAAATCATTTCAAATTACTTTAAGGTTGATTAAAACAATCTCAGATAAACCAACGCGGTTTTTAAAATAGCTTGGATTCATTTCTTAGTGACTCATTGAATCTCACAATATTTGTTCCTTTAAAATATTTACAGCTATTATAACTTTTAACAATTCAAATTAATAATAGAAAAAAGGTCTGTATAACATTATTAACACTACAGGCACATTTTAGCTTTAATTTATTTTAAGCACGAGCAAAGAGGTATTAAAATAATTTATAACAATATAAAATATGGCACTATAAACTAATCAAACTGTGAATTAAATAGTGTGTTATTACAATCTACATACTGCTAAAGATATATCAAAATGATATTACCTAAAAATTTATTATTATCAGCTTATACACGTAGTAACGGGAATAAGCAGAGCCTCAAATTTGATAATATTTTGTTTTCTCAAAATTAAAATGTAAAAAATCACATTTTAAAATTAATATAATGCTTCACAGAAGCAATATAGTTTCATTACCTTGCATGGATGTCTAAGTACTGTGGAAAGCATTTACAAAATGTTTCACTGAAGGCTAATCTAACTCTTTGCAAATATTACACATTACATAAGTATCAAAGTACAAACTCGCTTCACAGAAAAGATTTCAATTGTTCCAGGTACTTATATTAGCATTAGCCAACCCAAAAACTGTTATAACTGTCACTCATTAACTGTTGGTAAAACCCAAAGTAATTTTCTTGTCACTAGCTCACAGAAAGCTTGGGGGAAAACACAGAAAAGTTGTTGAAAACAATAGAATCAGAGAGTTGTCAAACAATTTTTTGCAACAGAATCAGAGTGTCCATCAACTACTGCAAAGAAAATCTTGTTAACAACAAAATCACCTACACGTTCGCAACGGAAGCTGAAAACTATGTCACCTACTCTGGTTTTAACACTCATTTATTTTAAAAGTTCCATTTAATTTTGAATTAGTTATTTAATCGTTCTATATAATTTTCCCCAAAAATAATAAAGATGTGACAATCCTATAGAGACTTTTCCTGTTTTTGTCAATTGTTAAGATTATTTTTTTTCCTTTTGGTATTCTATACCAGTTATTACTAAAATTTAGTCATGTAAAATCCGATTTAATTTGAACCAAGCACATTTTTACAAGGTAATATAAAATAAAGGGTTGTAAAACAAACCCCATTAACAACTAACGGTGACTGAGGCTCTACTTTACTACGTTCCCGTCACTGTCACGCTCACCCCCACTCTCGTGGTTCTGGATTATATGTTATATGACCACTGACACGGACACACTATCCGATGACACGGATGACTCCATGGATCATCCATCCGTAGCGAAGTCCGCACTGTCCCGCCGAGTGGCCTTCCTCTTACTCAAAGGCTCTAGATCTTCATCCGGAATCTTGCCATCTGGGTAGTTCCAAGGTTGAACTTTAGAAGTGCCGAAAATCTGGAAGAAGACGTACGTTCCACATGCGACGCAGCCCGCCACCCAGAATACTTTCCTCCACTGCTCAAGGCTCGTCTGAAAAGAAATTAAGGTTTGAGTGAAGAGAAGTGGTAAATAATGAATATTGAGGTGTTGTATGTGTTTTAGAAGAGGGACCATGTTTTTTGTAGACTGTGGTTGACTGCTGATCAGCTGTCTTCACAGCTGTCAAGGCTACAGAATTGACACATAGTTTAAAAGGCTTAGGAATACAACCTGGATCTCTTAGACAGTAATGAATTAATTCATGAACACCTTCCCACTCTTAAACTACACCTGTGTTGCTAATGCATATGTACTAGTGTAAAATAGATAAATTTAAGTTATTGTAAATACAGTGGAATCTCGATAACTCGAACCTCAGGGGGAATGGGAAAAATTTGAGTTATCGAATATTTCGAAATATCGAGGTTCGACTTATCAAGGTGATTTTCCACATACTTCGACTTATTGAGGGTCACGGTAACGCAATAGATGGATCATGGAAGGGTTGAATAATTATTTTACAATTATAAAGGATTTGAATAATTTTAAATGTCTAAATAAGCCTGGAAATATTTTGTAAAGCTTCTCTGATTAACGTAGTCGAGGATGAAATACTTCCTTCAGTGAAAATATTGTAGAGAGTAGGAAAGTAAACAAATAATGACTACGCATCAATTTAAATTTAGCTGAACATCAGTCAAAAGAAACCCAAAACCCTTTTTGTTTTGTTATTTTTTGTTTGTATAGGCTATTAAAATAATTTGCAAAACTAAAATGAACAAAACATGGTCACAATTAAAACTGCAGAGATTTGTTGGAATTAGGGTGAAGCAGTACAACACTTATTTTTGATTTAAAATTGTCGACAGAGTGTTCACTGGTGTTCAAACTGCTTCCCGATGTCACATTTTTTTATTTCCTGTGGCAACAGCCTCAAATAATCTTCAACTTCTCCTCATAATATAGAGTTTTGACTATACGTTTTTCCAAACTGCAAACACTTAGTTAAAACACAACCTAAAAACTATGTTTCACGCACTACATCCAGAACCTCTATACTCGCACTAACTAAAGACACTGGACACAAATCTAATCAAATCAAAACCATTTTCTTTAAGAAAAATATATAATTTACAACAATATGAGACTGTTCCTTATTTATGAAATGAAATGCTCACAGGTAAGTGAAACCCGTGTGAATGTGTTTGATATGCATGTTGCTCATCAACATAAATTTTTCGGTAAATTTACCGACACCAGGAGCACCCGGGAAAGATATGTAGTGAGGAAGGAGGGCTGGAATTTCTGGCTGCAAAGGCACTGGAGGTTTTGTGAATGAACAACTTCAACTTATAGAGGTTCCCTAGTCAATACTTTGACTTATAGAGGTACGGCGATTGTACATATTCGAGTTATAGAGGTTCTACAGGTAAAACTTTGATTTATAGAGGTATGGCAACACGCTAAGAATACTGCGAAAATTTGAGTTATCAAGGTGTTTCCTGCTAACCCTTCGACTTATAGAGGTAAAATAACATAGCATTAGGTAGGCAAGTTCAAGGGGAATGACAACAATTTGAGTTATTGAGGTTTGAGTTTCGAGGTTCCACTGTACTTACAATTATTTACAAATAACAACAAATTTATACTCTATTACAAAAATATATTATTTGTATGAGTTAAAACCACTTATTAACAAAATTATTTGTAGAAAAGCAGTGAACAATAACCACATAATTTATTAAACGAGTTCGCACGCAGCACGCTGACGTGAGGGAAGTGAATTTCCACATAAAAACTTTTAAAACTCCAAATCAGTGTAATAACATACATTTATTCCAATTTTTATTGAAATCTGAAAACAGTAATTTTTTGGCTGTTCTGATGCTCCTGGTTTCATTTACCTGCAAAGCTGGGAATACAATTTTGTGCATTATAATGTTAGGAGAAGGTCCAGACAGGCTTGAAAGTAGGCGTGAGGTTGCTGGGGATGATAAAAGTACTCCAACAAAGGAATAACAGGCTTTTCTAGTGTAAAATCCCCATAAGACAACGTACTGTGTTTAGTCTATACACATTTTCTTTAATAACTCGGTAAATATGTATGCTAGAATGACGAGAGAGGGCTTAAAATTTTGCCTCACTAATTTCCATCTTTTTACATGCATTAATCTTACATACGGGGCCTTTTTTACCTTTTTTGGGCCCAAAAACTCAAAATTTGAAAAATGAATCCCCAATAAAGGGGTTTAGAGTTTTCCGATTGTTTTGCCCAACGAACTTGTCCAATTGATTACAGAAAGGAATGTCCCTACCAAATTTGAAGTAAATCGGAAAAAACATGCGACCGCTAGAGTGCAAACACACATATATATACATATATATATATGTATATATATATATGTATATATATATATATATATAATTTTGAACGACCCCCCAAAACGTGTTCAGGGGGTCACGTTAGGAACTTCTATGGTGGTCCCGGGCTTAAGTTTCACCGTGCGGGTCATGCTAATAGTTCACTTTCCAAAGGAAATTCTCTAATAATATGAATTGGTAAATACTTATTATACCCTAAACCGGGGCTACTTGTGGCAGGGGGTTACTTGGGACAACAATGCAGAGTAATTTCCATTTTTTACGAGTGGTACACCTGATGGATGTTTTCCGCTGATCTGAAGGGTGAACAACATGCTCAGTTTTGATGTTAATAGTTTAAGCATCTGAAAACTTGCGATAGTCATTCAGGTAAGTTTTTTTATAAATTATTAAACTTTTAGATTTACAAAGCCTTAAATTATAGTAGTGAATAACTTTCTTTATGCAGAGTGTAATATTATTTTTAAAACATCCTAATATGTTTCATTAATAACCTCACTTATCTAGTTAACAAAATATGCATTGACAATGCTACTAACATATTTTTTGTAGTAAAAACTTACTTTTTCTGACATGGGGGGGGGGTTACTTGGGACAGTGTCTCAAGTAACCCCCTTCATACTATATTAAGTGAAAAACTATTTAAATTGTATACAATATGAAATTTAAACTATCTGAATACCTTTACATTGTAAGTTATTGTATTTTAATTCTAGTTATTTCATTTTTCATATCCAAATATGGTACCGCAATTTCAGATTTTTTCAGATCTAAATATGGCGGGAATATAAAAGACCATATAAAAGACTGCTTTTGGATCAAGGAAATATGGAGATTTCTAAACAAGCCAGCTGTAAAAAGCTGTTAAATCTGTCAAAGATGGGATGTCAGTACGTAGTGCTTCCCAACAAATTGGGATTTCAAAATCCACTATACACATTGCGTTACATGAGAAAAACACAGGCAAGGTTGGAGAACCTTCCGTACTGTCAGAGACCGAACAGGAAGTATTGGTAAAATGTTTAGTGGTTGCTTTGGAATGGGGGTTTCCTCTAACCTCTCTGTTATTAAGCCACTTATGATTTACAGGGGAAGCTTCACATTTCCATTTGAACTGTTGGTTGAAGTCTATAGAAAAGACATTTCAATCTTAGAATTAGACTCATAATTATGCTTTGTAGCCTTAAAAGTAAATAAATAAAATGGATTTTTACATTTTAGATTGTGATTGTTTACATCCATTTTCCCATTTGTGTGGATTGTTTAACTGTTTACTGATGAAAATTGTTTCATTAATGAAATTAATATAGCTGTCCCAAATAGCCCCCGGTCAGGGTCTTACTTGGGACTGACCGGGGATATATATATATATATATATATATATCATATTGTGTACATAAATAAAATCAACAAACAGTTATTTGCATTTGAAGGTAAGGACCACACCCAAGTTATAAAAGTAGAATCATGAGAATTAAGCTGCCTGTTTATAAGATATTGACTTTGAAATATCGAAACTGTCCCGAGTAGCCCCGGTACTCTAATATTTATTTATTATACTATCAATCTTATGCAAAGTTGGACAGTTTACTCTTTGTTCTAACTATATATAAATTATTGTTTATAGGGGTTTCTTGATTATTAGTTAAAATATTTAGTTTTAATGCTAATTAACATAGGCAAAAGATAAACAAACAGAGAAAACTACAGTGCGTCGCACTAGTGAAAAACCAGGCGTTACATAAGACTAGCGTTAATTTTAACATTGTGTTTATGGATGGCCTCGATTTTCACTCATGCAAATTCCAATTTTATTTTTCACTTCGCACTGTTCCAATTTTATTTTAGTTTTAATCACTCCATCAAACGAACAAAACACTCACAATAAAAAGATTCATGCGACCATTAAGGGTTAATATAGTTAGGACATTCCTAAGTTAATAAACTCCAGCTTATATTGGAGAAAACACAACTCTGATTAAAAACTTGGTTTTATAACATAACTATTTTAGCCTTTGGAAAATGTTTATAGTTTTAACATGGACCAAGCATCAATACACCAAGACATTAATGAAAGGAGTAAAACAGAGACATATAATGTAAGATAATTTTTACCAAAATATTTTGTCGTATGAGTATATCCCATACATTAAAGTATATTATATGTTGCATTATATTCTGGTTAATTAGATTGTTACTATTCACTGCATTCATTTTCTATAATTTAGAAAACTAAACAAAATATGTATTTTAATACATTAATTTTCTCATATTGGAGTTTCTGATGCCGAAATTACAAAAGCAAGCTACATCTTTTGATATTTTATTCCGATATTAAAATAATAAGGTGATTTTTAAGATAAGGCTACTGGACAAAAATATTATGTCTTTGATGTTTGTTGATGTGTTATTTCAGATGTGCTTTTTGGGGTTTTGGAAAATACCCACCTTCAGGGATTCATCCCCTAGGCTTTCAAAGTCCCAATGTTAATCTCATGGAAGAATATAAATTAGTTTAACTGACCCTTTAAAGTCGATTGATTCTAACATAAACTTGTTAATATTTAATTACCATTATTTTCAACATGTAATAATCTTTTTGGGATGGCTAACAAAGGAGGATAATTTTCAGATTCCAGGTCTGACACAAGGGTCACGAGGCGATTGGGGGCCTAGGGAAAAATTCTGTAGGAGACCTCAGACCCTTTTTTACTACATTGATGATTTTTATTTTGGCCGGGTGCCCCCTAGGGCAGTGGCGGATTTAGGGGGGGCTATAGGTGCTGCAGCCCAGGGTGAAAATTTTCAGAAAAATTCTAAAGTTTTTTTTTAAAACAGATGTTTAAATCGGGAACATTTTGACGAAAGCGGATGATGATGACTGTGTGCCGCCCTTTTAATGGTGATAAAGATAGTTATCACAGGGATTACCCTAACTATCTTTAGAGTAATACATTAACTCTTACAATATCTCACGCTGATCTTCCCTAACACAGTTTCAATACATTCATCCGAAAAGTTTAGGCCACACAGAAATTATTCAGGGTGGCAAGAGACAAACTGGAGTGAATTAAACTCATCCCTCAACCCATTAAGCGCTGCGCCACTATGACCAATGTACGGGCTTAATGTCCGGTACTTTCATAATCTATTAACTACTTTTGACACAATATCAAAAATGACTGAGACACGCCAAAGAGGCGTAGAATGTCAAAGAATTTGAGATGGCAATGAGATAATTTTGACCAAGCCTATATAATGATTTTAAAACTAAGAAGCTACCGTAGCGATGAAAGTTATTTCAGTCGTCGTATGCTTACTATCAATGGCTAATAAATAAACGTTCATTTGTATTTGTTTAGTGTTTATATAAGCTAACGTGACAGAAAATGCCTGGAAACAAGAACTGAAGGCAAATATATTGGCCTACGTAAACTAAAGGCTGCATAAACAAATACATTTTTAATGATAGCCCTAAACACTATTCAGGTCAGTTGAACTAATTTAAAAATACAATATATGTTTACTCAGGTGCATATATCCTATATATAAACCCCATTTCAGCTATAGAATTCAAAAATAAGAAACCTTAACATATAGGAAAGTAAATAAGGCCATTAAAAGGGGTCGCAGGATAAGAAACAAACAATTTTAAATATTCCCTAAAAAAATATGGAATGCATGAATAATAAACAGATCCCTAAACAAAACAACCCAATTTCATCAAGTACAAACATCAAGAATAAATTACCATTCAGGTACATAAACGTATGAAGATTGCTTTGTTTTTATGTATCTACGCCAGTGGCATTTTAAAGTTTTTTGTTAACATTAATTCTCATAACAAACAAGGTTTATTACTATGTATTCATTTCTCCCTCGTAGCCTGTTAATCATCGTTTCCATTCGAGAGATTTTTTACTCTATTGAGCTTCTGAGGGATCGAAAAGTGACGTGGGAAAACTATGAATAAAACAAAAGGTTTAGATGATTTTAAATTGTCTCTGGTGAACTTGCTCTAAAGTTTATATGAGTTCTTAATTTTAAACTAACTTGTAAATAAGTTGTGAGAGGGTACCTATTAAAATGCATAACGAGCGGTTTTAAAATTATCATGCCCGACGCTAGTAAGGGGAGGTATAATGGACATCTACAGCATCGTGGAGGTGAAACGATAATAATTGAATTTATTAATTAGTTTCTAACTAAAACATGCATTATAGGGATGTGTTTGAAAATTTTGAGAGTTTTATGAAGACTACATAAAGTAATTTCATATTTATATGGTCTAAAACATAAAAATAATTCTTTGTATAACAATTTAATTTACAAAATGAATGAGAAATTGTGTTAAAAACGCTAATTCAGGATTAAATTAGTCTTAAAGTATGAATTTTGAGGCTACAATGTTGTCATATTTGAAGGTGATACATGTTCTAATTTTCAGTAGTTAATGCAATGGTGTAAAAATTATTGTTTAATTAAGTATAAGGAGGGATTTTTTAGGTCTCTGTTGAAGGATTTTCTTGTCAGTAAAAGTAGCACTGATTTTCAACACAAATCGCTAACACTTGTAGGGTTGGTCATAATTGCATAAATTGAACTTTGTTGACTTTGTTCATGTGGGTAAATCATAATTCTAAATTATATTACTGTTTATTATTTTTTTAATTAGGAAAAATCAGTAATATCTCACATTTATTCATTCAGTAAATTTGTAGCTTCCTTACATTCAGTCATAAAATACCAACTAATCGAGATATACAAGAGGTGGCCACACATAAACTTGGGTGGCTGAGAAGGGAAAAAGTTATGTTATAGGGGGGGACGACAGATTGCTACCAGCCCATCGTGTAAAGCCGCCACACTGCCCTAGGGCTCTTGGGATTTGGGGGCTTGGGCAAAGCGCCCCAGTTGCGCCCCCCTCGTGGCGGCCCTTTCAGATACCCATACTGATTTTACAAACCTAATAACTAATCAAAGTTTACAACTAACAAAGATATTATTTCGAACCAACCAAAACCAACCCTAAATTATATTCTTTAGTATATTTGCACATATGTTTAGGTTAGGTAAGGGTTGCACATGTTTAGTAGCAAAATCAGTACGAAAACCACCGGTATGTTACTAATATAATTGGCAGGTGGAGCGACAATACAACTTTGACATGTCACCTACCATCATAGTGGTAACTCCTCCTACATAGTTTGATTTCTGGTTCTGTAAACGAATAAATAAGTAAATCTTTGCAAGAAAATGGTTCTTTTGATAAAGATTGTTGCACATATATATTATGCTTTCCAGGAAATCTAGATATTGAAATGATCCTGCAGAAAACAGGTTTAAAAGTTAAATATATTTAAAGATTTATCTTAAAATCAACCATGTCAAAAAATCATCAAATTCATCATACTTTATTGAGGTTATACCAACATTTTACATTATAATAACAACTAATTATGAATCTAAATTTATATAATTAATAAAATGTTCATTCATTATATGTTTTGTATTATAATTTATGCCAATTAATGAAACATAAATAAAATCATAAGTTCACTGTAAATTGTGTGGTAAAAAAAAAAATTATGAGAATTCATAATTCATATTGCAAATAAGCAACTGTATTTTGAGCCACTCTAAACACCAGCAGACTAATTTGAAACCAAAAATGTTACTTTTTGATAAAGTACAGAGAGATGTCAAAACTACTTGCTTACTAGCTTACTAAACTTAGTTTAATTTTGATTATCTAAAATAAAAATAAATAGGTTTTGTCTACAAAATATATTTTAAATTCTGAACTTGAACTTACATTATGTTTAAGAATGAAGCCAGCCACTATTGGAGAGAGGAAACTAGCTGTCATGTGTATTGTCTGTGCGAATGCGAGAATAGGACCTGAAAAATACACATCTTGTACAGTGATTAAGGCTAATTTAACAAACACAATAAAAAATAATAAACATTCCTAAGAAAGTAAGAAAAGGGACTACATTGAATTTAGTTAATGTCCGAAATAGTTAAAGCACTTAAACATTTGTTTCAAATTAAATTTACTCCCAAGAAAATTTAAAATTTGGAAACCAGCATGATTTTTCTCCAATATTTTCATCATGAATGATCATAAGGTACGGTATTTACATTTTATACATGAACAATTTTAGAAACTACTATTAAAATGAAGACTCAGTTAACACAATACAGTAGACCCTCTCATAACCGACCCGGATCAACCGCCGCTCGGATTAACCGTCTCTCTGCCCAGGTACAAAATAGAGATCAGTTTTTCCGCCCTGAATTTTAAAACTGGACGACTTAACCGAGCTTTTCTAGGATTCGAGAGACTTCCGTTCCCATCCTTATCGCTTTACTAAAATAGAAACGTTAAGTTCAGATCAAGTTTTGTTATTAATCAAATGGGAAACTCACAATATTGTGGAACCTCACTCAACGTAAGTTTATCGCTAATTTCTGACGATATATAAAAAAATATGTGTATGTATTTTTAAATAATATTAATCAGCGTGGTTAAAATTAAACTTTATGTATGTTATTCTAATGAATTATTCCTATTTTCAAGTGTAAAATGTGCAGTAGTGTAGTATAGAAGAGAGATTGTTTTTTCTACAGTACAGTGATTGGTACAGGTATTTGTCCCTACTCCGCAGAGTCCGAGTAGTGGTGCACTCACCCGGGGATGGGATGGCACCATTGCACCGCGCTAGGTCTCTAGCCAATGCGGCATCAAATAAAAACGTCTAATGATTTTTTGTCTGTTTCATCTACCACCTCCGTCGATGATGGAGTTCCGTGCTGACCACGGGAGACCCCCTGGTTTCTTACAACGCTAAGTATAATTAGGTTAAGAAAGGGAAACAGTGGAGGGATCAATCTTGTAACCCAGGTGGGAACCCCAAAAGTTCCTCCAATCCAGGAGTGTGTGGACAGTGCGGAGCTAGCATCAGGTAATGGAATGCAAATAGGTAATGAACGGTAAAAATTCAGGTGTAACCCCCCCTTCCTATCCCCAAGGTGTTTGAAGCTTCTAGGTTTCAACCAGCAAAGCACCTCCCTTTCCCATGATACAGTAGCTGGGTTCGCCCAGGGGTCTGTATCAATATCAATATCAAGTACAGTGATTGGTACAGGTATGTACTGGTATGTACACGATCACTTTGCAAACATTCATTGTTACTTGAGTATGTTTCATATGAAAAAAATCAAACTTAAGCTTTAATATATGCAGCTAAGTTTTTTATTCATATAATATCGATTACCATATACATTTATTTCTACAGTATTTTAAATGTTCATGTAGTTGCCCGTTTTAACCGAGCTTTTTGGTCATCCGACCTAGGCCCGCTCCCGTGATGGCCGGTTAAGAGAGAATCTACTGTAGCATTAAAATCTTTACTAAAAACCATGAACTCTTAAGGCTCAAGAAGCACACACCCAATGGCCAAACGCTTGATAGCTTTTCCACGACCTTAATTATGTGCTGCATGCTGTGGACTGTAATTCTACCACTCAGTGACTAGTTAGCATTGGCAAATAATTCTCACCATAGTTTTTTGAACTGTCTAGAACTCCTAAAGAACCCAGCTACTATTTTTGTTATTGGGCTATTAATTATTGATTTTTAAGATCAGGTCAAACTTAGATCGGAACGGGATTACACTTTTCGTTTTCAAAAGGTTAAAAATGCCAATATAGCATTTGTAAATATTTGCACCAAAAATAAAAACCAAAACTTTGTTTGCATGTATAGCTATGGAAACTGATGATACATGTCAGCAGCTTGAGTTCAAAGAGATATCAAACTTGAACATCTTGGCAAATTATTGTCAATAAATTCCAGTTCATTCTCATTTTTTTTAAAGGTTGGCATCCTTGTTTTGCCTTACTTTTCCTGTCTACATAGACTATAGATCTGTGCGTGGAACGTATCCAGCAAAGCAAGGGGTGAGCCAGTTTACAGTACGAGTTGTTCACTACTGTCGCGTCCGTAGTAGGCCGCGATCGGGTAATTAAATAATAACACAGTTTACATTTCAAGACCGCACTGAATACCCGGGACGAGTCGAGTGGGCAGAGTCTGGACGAAGACTGGCCGTTTGGTAAAAGGAGTAGTGGAGAAAGTATTGTATGTGGCGTGATGGGAAGTATCCAATGAGGTTGATTTATTTGTATCAGGCCATATGACATCACATAGTATGATACTCATATGATAATCCAGCAGGATTACTCTCTACTGGTTGTTAAAACATAATTATATTGTAAATTAAACATTATCAATACATGACATTTTTAGTTAGGAAATTGGTTAATACATTACATTTCCTCCACCATTTGGAACAATAATAATTATTATAACAATACATAAAACCAAAACAAATGATCTTGAAACACTTACTTACTACAGTATTAAAGAATACAAATTAAAACAGTTACAAATCAAAACGAACAGTGGGTTTTCTATCTCGCACTGGATTGCTGTTTTGACTGGTGAGTAACAGTCAACTGAGAGGGTTGGAGTGAGTGACGAGTACTCGAGACAACTGGACTGAGACGTGGAGATTGATGGAGCAGAGGAGATTGGCGAGGAGTGGGGGAATCCCCACACAGTTTTATGTATCCACCCAAGGATAATGGTTAGGCTCTGGAGTTGGAGTAAGTTGGAGACACCGGCATGGAAGGGGAAGCTGGATTAGCTGTCGGTGATGTCACTAGGGCCCTATAACAAGGGCCGTAAAATTTCGCCTGTGAGCGGACCCCCCCTGTCACGTGACCCGCTACGTCACCGCGCTGACAGCTGGCTCGAAGCACCGCGCTACCAGTGCTTTATCCCTACAACTCCCACGGCTGAAACTTGTGTTCTATTAGACACCGTGATTATATGACTTAACCCTTATTTTGTAGATGAATCAGGCTTTATTGCGATATAATTTTCAAAAGGATTGGCAGCTGAACTATTTAGTAAGAAATAGAGGTTTGTATTAAGTTAAATGGAATCACGTTGAAAAACCATTAGTTTTTATCGGTATATAAAAATAAAACTTAAATACTATGATCAGAAGAATGATTTTGATCAATTTAAAAATAAAGGAAGGTTGTTTAAGTCACATTATGTTTTTAAAAACAAAAAAATCCTCCTTTAGCGGCATCGGAGTCATGCGAGAATTTAAGAAACAACTTTGCCAAAGAAAAATTTAGCGCTTAGATAATGAAATACACCCGTCACAGCAAACCTGTGTACTCATTCCCCATGTTATTCTTATGGAGATTAATCAAAATGGGATATATCGCTTATTTATGAATGTATATTGATGAAACTAGGTATGTGGCTTCACCTAGTTGAGTTATATTGATATTTGCAAAGAAACCAATTGGTTATGTTCCTCGTTTTAACAAACCTATGTAATCATCCCCAATGTTATTCTTATGGAGATTAATTAAAATTGTTTATATCGCTTATTTTGTAATATATTTTTATTATGAAACTTGGTATGAGGCTTTATGTGGTATTAAGACATATATCATGCATTGGAAATTCGCTGAGTACGCAGATTTGCTGCGACGGGGTTATTTTATATTTACATAGATATAGGTCATACTCATTTAAAATATTTCTAAATGTTAACATACAACTATTTACTAATTAATTTTATTTTCCACTCTTCATAAATCTTTCTTATGCAACAGCCAGATTTCACTGAAAATAGCAAACCTGCTTACTCTAAGAATTTCTACTGCAAAATAGGTATATACCTCACCAACAAATAAACTATATTATCTAGTTTAATCATAATACATTTGTAAATTAGCGAGATATAAAGTTTTAGATTGCTTATGCAGGTTTACTGTAATGAGGCCGACTATAGAAATGGGGTTTAATGCAAATATAAATAGACCACAACCAGAAAGCTTTTACTGTAAATTATGTCACAAAGAAGCTTATACAATATTAGTACTGTACACTCTTAAACATCCTGCATTTGCTGTGATGTCTGAAAACATGATATAGGGACGGTGATCATACCTCCCACAGTCACACATTTTCCCACAGGAATAGTTTTATGTATGATTAAATTTTATAAAAGTAATGTTTGTAAAAACGTTTGAGATGTTTATCACTTTGACTGCTATAGATGAAACAGACTTATTAAATTCACATTTAGTGAAAATAAACATAAACGAAGTTAAATATTAATTAAAAATGTATTAATTATTTCATAAGACAGTAATGTGACCAATTAATGCGACTGAGTAATGTGACATTATGTAAGTAATGTGACATTATGTAAGTAATGTATCAGTAATGCGTCCTATGTCGCATATTTAGATGCTCGTCATACCTAGTATGTACAAATAGTGTTTGTTAATTATACATAAATATTTACTAAAATAATTGCGGAATCCATTAAAGATTTAATGCACGATCCATTAAATGATTTCCAGGGCTTTAAACTAATCTTACAAAAAATAGTGGTGAAAACTAAATCAATAACAACAATTAATTAAACTCACGGCAATCACAAGTATACTCATAACACTACAACACTACAAACAATACAAGAAGTAAATAAACTGATCAAGCTCACTGTGCTTAGTAAGCAAACACTTCCCACTTTCTGAGCCAAATACCAGGATTATATTTGAGGATATTCAAAAATAGATCAGGGCACGTGTACGAGAGGGAACGAGTGAACGGAAGGGCCCTTGTACAATAGATTTAGACGTACAGATTCATATAAATCTGGTGAGAAAAAATATTCATTTAGCATTTGCGCCAAGCGCGTGGTGAGCGGCTGTCAACACTCTTCGGCGGGGCAGGAGCATAGCGGGAGGGGGTCACGGCGGCAACGCGCCGCGAACAAAGAAATGGTATAGCCCTGTCACTCGCTCACTCAAAAAGTCCCTGCTATTGTCCACTGGAAATTCACTTCTAGGCCCTGATTTTAAAACTACCAACCGGTCTGTGTCGCTTCCAAGTCATTCCTGACTCAAGTTGAACAATATAAGTTACTGGGCCTAATTGTTTAACAATTGATGTTTAAACTTCTTAGGGCAACACTCACAAAACACAACAGTACATTTAAAACATTAATCATGGATTGTCACACCGAACAGTACCGACGTTTCGCAAAGACGGGAAACACTTCGCTTCATAACGATTTTCGAGCCACAGATGTTAATCGGCCGTGGAGTCGCTCGGAACGCTTTGACGCGTTCGGTGTGACAATCCATGATTAATTTTTTAAATGTACTGTTGTGTTTTGTGAACTGTGTATGTGTGAAATTGACAAGTGGATTTCTGCCTTCACCGGATAAAATATAGGTGAGTGTTACCCTAAGAAGTTAAACTAGCAATTGAAAATTACCTCACCCAACAAATCATGTCATTCAGAAATAATCGTTTAACAATGCTACCCTCAACCCATTTATCTCTCGGGGTGGCCCCCAGAATACTGCCCCCAGAAAAGTAACCCCATGAAAAAACTCCTACGTCATTTTGACGTCAGAGGTTTGGGGTTGGTTTTCCGGCCGCAAAATTTAAGGACAGATAAATTATTATGTATTTTTCTAGACCAAAATTTAACGGTTGAAGTAGTTAAATTAAGTGGTGGTAATTTAAGAGGACGCTCCAGTCACGAAACTTTTAGCGTTTCTACCTGCTTCGCCCATAAGGCCAATGTTAACTTTCAAAGCCCGTTCCTCCTCAACGGATTATTCGATATCGTTGATTTATGGCTCATTTTAAAGAGCAAAAATATACCTAGCGATTTCAGTAAGCAGAATTTCGATTTCGCAAATACTAATCGATCAATAAAATTCAAAAATATTCAAAATTTTCGATTTTTTTGTGCACAAACTATTGATGATAACGAAATTCTGCTTACTGAAATCGCTAGATATATTTTTATCTTTAAAACGAACCATGAATAATCAATTTCGGATAACCCGTTGAGGAGGGACGGACTTTGAAAGTTAACATTGGTCTTATGGGAGAAGCAGGTAGACGCTGAGGACTGGAACCCCCTCTTAATAAAAATATCAGTAAAGCTAAGACCGGAAAACAATCCCCAGAAATCCACCCCCGGAAATCTAACCCCAGAAAACTGCCCCCACAGTGCTCGACAACGCTGGGTGCAAAGCTGTCGGCCCGTAAGTCTATTCACCCGCTTCCTTGAAACCGGCCCTAAATTATCGCCGCTTGGCTGGACACATGCCACTACTTTCACAGTACCACTTGAATTATATTATATCACTTATTTTAAAGCTGATATTATGTTTTATATCGTCTTAAAACCCTGATAATTTTGATATCAAACTTCTCCTAAATTGGACAACATTTACTTTGTTCTTGACTTGTTTCTATAGTAGCAATTTAACCTATGACACCTTTTGACACCTATGGCAAGCTTATGATCCGCTTTTAAAAATCAGAATTATTTTATCCTATACTCTAATATGAGTAAGGTTTGATTGCTTGTTTGCAACTCTGATCTCAAAAAAGGCTCAAATGATTTCCTTCAAAAGTTGTAAAATTAACTAATGAATGGGTTAAAAAATAAGTTCTAGACAGAGGTCTCATCCCCAGGAAAAATCTCATTATGTTAAAAAACGAATTTGAATAGTTAAAAAATTAACATTGGGCTTATGGAGATTGAAATTAAAACATAATAATTATACTATAGATCAGGCAAATGGGATTTTTTCCTGGAAGGTTTCGCGGAAGTTTCGTTTTTTGCTATTTCTTATGTATTTTTGGGTGTTGAGTTTGAATTTAAACTTTTCGAAAAGATATCTCTGCCGCTAAAGCCGCCATTTTGGAAAAAAATCTAAATAAATGGGACAAAATTCCAGTTTTGTTGAAATATCTCGTTAACCAAATGTTGGAGCCTAATTTTTAAGATACTAAAAGACGACAAAATAACAAACAACTTTGGTAGTTATGAATTTTGTGTTGCAAAGCATTATTACGCTGCTAGAGTGCGCCGCGTGTTGTTATAGATTTTCGCATTTTGCGCTTCATTCGTGATTTTCAAGTTTATTTAAAAAATTACGCGGTTCCGCTTCGGTTTACGAGTAAAACGCAAATGACCAATATAAAGTAGACAAAATAAGCTGTAATATTCTTCTTCTTGCGTTAATATTTAACAATTATTTACAGTTTAGCATAAAATTGAATTAGTAAGGGCAAGGTGTCAAAATTAGATTCAGATTAATTTATTCCGTCTTTTAAATTTATAAAAGGACTTATGCCTACATGGCTTCATGACAATTTTATAATTTTTTATCATTATGGTCTTTCAAATTATTTTGTCTTTTTTGGGGTTTCTAAAGTTTTATTCAATCAGGTAATGTAGAATACGTTGTAAAATCTTTATATTTTTTAACAGTTAAAAATATCCCTGTCACCCTAAACCTGCGTACTAAGCGATTTTAATTACAAATGTATACCTCACTACTCCTTAAAGCGTCTTACCAAGTTGTATAAAAATGTACATACCATTTGATGACTACCAAAATGTATATATTCTTAAATAAATTAGATGTAACATTATTTTTATCACCCATAAGAATATTATTGGACAAATTTACGAAGGTTGTGTTCAACTGGGATGGCAAAATAAGGATTATTGTACTTTACAACTGCTAACATGTACTAGCGATCGCCCAGAGGTCGAAACTCGACCAAAAATAATTTTATGTACACCCCAAAGCTCCATATATGAATAATGACTGTTTGCGTGAATGTTTTGCCACATACTGCGTATGAGCAGTTAAATAAATGCATTTGAACCAGTTTTTTATGCTGAACTTCACGAATAATCACTCTTTCTCTTTCTCCCTCTCCCCCTCTCCCTCTCATCATCTTTCACCCTCCCACTCCTCACACCCAGGTTTAATCTTTTTAATGTAGAGTTAAAACGGATAAGAGAAGGGTGTTACCATTCCAGTTGTATTTTTTATTTACATGTACATTTACATTGGTCCTGAAACATCTGTTCTTGAGCTAACATTTGTTACTATATCAACTGTCAAATATACAATTTAATTGATTACTGTTCTTCCATAAGATTTAAACTTTGAAGGCGTGTGGGGCGTAGCCCTGAGGGATGATGTAAATTATAAGGGGTTTCTGCACATCTGCATGACAATATCGTTCTAACAGTATGCGTGAATTTCTCCTACGATGCACATACCCTGAGAAAAAAGGAGGGTCAGTTTTGTGCTTGCCTATTAATATAATGATGATTCTTCGACGGGGTTATTATATATGCCGTGGTCTGGTATTATATGACTTCGACATGGTCTGGTTTTATATGACTTCGACGTGGTCTGGTGTTATATGACTTTGACGTGGTCTGGTGTTATATGACTTCGACGTGGTCTGGTGTTATATGACTTCGACGTGGTCTGGTTTTATATGACTTCGACGTGGTCTGGTGTTATATGACTTTGACGTGATCTGGTGTTATATGACTTCGACGTGGTCTGGTGTTATATGACTTCGATGTGGTCTGGTGTTATATGACTTCGACGTGGTCTGGTGTTATATGACTTTGACGTGGTCTGGTGTTATATGACTTCGACGTGGTCTGGTGTTATATGACTTCGACGTGGTCTGGTTGGGGTGAAAATTGAAGCTTATATACTGACCATCATTGGGAACTGGAGCCTCAACAATGGCTCTTACTTTATTACTGGATGTCTTTAAGCCCTCTTTGCTAATTACATAACCTAAGTACTCTAGGCTGTCACTAAAAAATTCACACTTATCTTCACTTACAGCTAGCCCGTTACTCTTCAATTTTTTACACACTTCTCTTAGTCTCGGCCACTCAACACACTTTTCTTAGGGTTGACAGGTGTTCAGCTGTGTCAACCCCAGTAGGTGACAATTATATCGTCAAGACAAGAAGCTACGCCCAGTATCCCTTGTAATGTTTGCTCGATTTCTCTTTGAAAAATACCGGAAGCAGATAATATCACATAACAAAGACGGTTATATACAAATAACCCTTTGTATGTATTTACGGTACAAAGTTTCTTACTCTCATTGTCTATTCTTAATTGCATATAAGCTGAAGATAAGTCAATTTTAGAAAATTGTACTCCTTTCTGCAAAACTGCAAAAAGATCTTAAATTCTAGTTATAGGATGTCTATCTACCTCTAGAAAAGGATTCAAAGTTACCTTGAAATCTCCGCATATGCGTATTTTTCCATTTCTTTTTAATACCGGAACAATAGGCGTTCCCCACCCACTGGTGGAAACAGGCGAAATAATTTCCTCCTCAACTAAACATTTTAACTCTCGTTCTACTTTTTCCTTCAAGGAATATGGTATTGGTTTGGGCTTAAGATATTTAGGTACAGCATTTTTCTTAAGTAACAATTTTACTGGATCTCTAGTGTTACACCCTAAATTTCTGGTAAATACACTTCAGGATATTCATTGAACAAATCTTGCACTACTTTAGATTCCTGATTAGCAAAATCAGGAGGGACGGACTTTGAAAGTTAACATTGGTCTTATGGGAGAAGCAGGTAGACGCTGAGGACTGGAGCCCCCTCTTAATAAAAATATCAGTAAAGCTAAGACCGGAAAACAATCCCCAGAAATCCACCGCCGGAAATCTAACCCCAGAAAACTGCCCCCACAGTGCTCGACAACGCTGGGTGGAAAGCTGTCAGCCCGTAAGTCTATTCACCCGCTTCCTCGAAACCGGCCCTTTCTCTTTACTTCTTTACTTCTCTCTACTTTCTCTTTACCCGAAGTTAAACTTACGCAATTTACATTATTAGGAATACAAACAACAACCTGGAGTTCTTTTATCCAGTCACGACCCATAAGAGGATTAGCACCATTGCTAAGAACATACAGTTCCAGGCAATTTGTTATGGATTGATACTTTACATTAACTTTAATCTTGCCTACTGGCTTGATTTTCTCATGTGTATAGGAACTCAAAACTAAGTCCAAACTATGACCAAACTTATTTTCATAATATTGTTCAGAAATATTTAAAACTCACGCCCCTGAATATACTTCAAAACCCATTTGTTTTCCTTCTACTAGGAGCATTACTTTATTTGGTTCGATTTTATTAATTACACCCGATTTAACATTAACAGGAGACTTATCTAATTCACAATGAAATACGTTGCCATGTCTCTTCTGAACTGTCAAAATGGCTAAAACTACCTATTAAAGACATCGCGCGTCCCGTAGTCGTAGCTAAACTCTCAAACGTTTTAAAGAAATTGCCGTCCAGTGGCATGAGCGTAATTAACATACCTTTCTATGTTGCTTCCGAAACTATCACAATGTAACAAACATACACGTTACTATGTTGCTACTATCTGATACTATCACAATGTCCTATATTACACCGCATCACTTTGTACACGTCCGTAGTAGGGATCAAATTTACATGTCAGGACTGGGATTCAAACCCACAACTAGGCTGCTGCTATGGTTCCAGAGTCCGTTGATCACCACGCCAATTACTCACTATGTATATTACAAAACTTAACTTAGTTTTATTGACTGACATGTAATGATCTATGTTAGCAAATGGTTTTGAGGTCTTGAGTCATATTAGTAAATAAATAAATAAAATAAATAAAAAAAAAAACAGTTTTACCAGCCAGGTTGGGCCCGATGTCGACCACGCTAGCCATTGCTCCGGCGTAGGATGCTGTGATGAGAGAGACGGCAATGAACCAGATGACGAGGACCAGAGTGATGTGACAGCCTAGGTAGCCGATGGCAAGCAGCATGAGTCCCGGGATAACCTGGGCTGTAACATGTGTTGTGGTAAACAGTGGCTGAAAAATGTATGATAGACATTTTCTTTTTAAATACCGTAACACCTCAACTGTCCTTCACCATGGGCCTGTTCAGTGACTTTAAAACAATGGAGATACCATAATAGAACTTGTAACACAGGTAAGCCAATAATGACTACTTTTGAAAAGTTTTTTTAGCTGCCAGTTGAGATTGAACCTGCACCCGACCATGACTGGCCAGCGCTCTACTTCTGGATTACTGGGTCCGGTAACTGTGTTTGCTTACTTTTGGATTAGGAAACCTCAGTAGAGCAGCATGTCTTAAGGGAAATTTAATGCTGGCCACTTGAAATTTAGTTGTAGGGATGAAATAAGTAAGACAGAAATACAAAGCAAATTATGGCCTTCTGATACATCCACTCTTATCTTATGTGACATAGACTGAGATGAATTATTTAGGCTTAAAAATCAGAGATAAATTAAAAGCAATCGTGCAATCAAAATAGGTAGTAAATGATTAGTACATTTGTTACTAGCAAAAGCCTGTAATGTATGAATCAAATTCTCAGTATTCTTAACTTGTATTGTTCCTAATATTGGTACAAATTATGTCAACAACAAAATAACAAAAACACTTACTTTATTTATTGAGGAAAAGTTATGTCTTCTCTACCACTTCATCTTAGTTACAACAATTTAGCAAATTTCTCGATAAGTTTACAATTTAAGTAATCACAACTTTAGGGAACTGTATAGTATTAATAGATCTTAGGATTTACCCAAACCACAATTGATTCTCTTGGTACTCACACATAGCAGTAAATATTTTCCGAACATTGGTGAGGCTGATCAGATTCCGAGTGACGAGAAAGTCAGCAACGTAGCAAAACACAACGGATGACAGGTAACTGAGCAGGAACGGTAGTCCACTGAGCACACCGTTCTGAAACATGGTCAAATATCTAACTACAAATATTGTAATGCAGTAAAACAGTTCATTATGACATTGTAATAACTTTCAACCATTGTTTCTCTATAAGAAGAAGGACAATTAAATATATATTGACTTTAACATTAATTTTTGTACTAAATTTTTAGTTAAAATATTTATACCTATATTATTCATCAAAATTGTATGTGTGCTGGATCAATTATGGTCACCTAGAGATTTTCCAAACAGTTAACAAGTTAATGTAAATAAACTTGACTTGCTCTTTCTCCCTTTCTTGTGAAATTCTAAATTATTAATAATATAAACCTCAATTAATTATAACATAATCTTTAGGGTTATTTTGTTGTGATTTGAACCTTTGTGAAGGAGCTGATGTAGCAATATAGTATGAACCTTTTCAGTTAACTCACCACCACTACTTTTTGGATTTTCCGTTTATTTACTACCGTTCAATATATTTGTTATTGCAATAGAAAGTATTCTGCATAACATTCAACCGCACTAGATTTTCCCATGTCTCTGTAATTCCCAGAAGTCTTATCTTCGATAACTGCTCCCAGTGTGCAGTGATCAGATTATGTTCCTTTATTTTATTAGGTTTGAAAATCGTTTTTAAACGTTTCTTTCGTTTTTGTATAAATCAGTGGATTTTTAATATGTTGATTTAGTTAAATTGGAGTTTAAAAAACAATTTACCGGCATGGATGGTTGGTAAGAATTGGTAAGGGTGCTTACTATGTTAAATATCTAACTCAACGTTACTTAATGTTATAGGTACACAAGTTAAAGCCACCAACCAACCACCAGAATTTATTTCCTTTTGCCTTCTACCCCTAATTAGGTTAGGTTTGGATGTGTTATCATAGCTAAATATGATTATTCTGGTCTGGCATTTGTCATTTAATTCATGGAAACCTCTATTAATTTATCTAAATAAGTTTAATTATGTTTTATGTTTAGATATTGTAAATAAACTACGAAGTAAACTTACTTAAAGTTTTTACAACAGTGAGTTAACAGAATTAGAAGACAAACAAGTTTTGGTGGTAAATTTATCCTTGGCTTGTTATCATTGGAATAAGCAAAAACTTATTTAAGTCACAAGTATTGTTCTATATTCAAGAGTTTTCACAAAATCACTAGATAATTGTTCCCTTTACTCTGTGGAAATAGTCATACATATTGCCATTACACACTATTATAATGTGACATTTTAATTCAATCAAAATATCAAACCACTCCGCAAGAAATACTGAGATCATGGTTTGGGTAATATGTTCTTTGTTTTTAACTAATGTCTGTGCCCTAACCATATAACTGGCATTATAGCTCTTTTTATAGTTTTATTTTTATACTGGACTGTATTCACACCAGTTTATCTTACCTAACTCAACGTTACTTAATGTTATAGGCACACAAGTCAAACCCACCAACCAACCAACCACCAGAATTTATTTCCTTTTGCCTTCTACCCCTAATTAGGGGTAATCAGCCCTGGTTATCAGCCAGTTTGTTCATCAGCGTGGCCAAAGACTAATTAAGTACATCTAAATAAATTTGTCTGATGTTGTCCTGCATGAAAAAATTAATAAGTTTAGGAAAGGGAGAGATCAGCCCCCATCTTGCTGAAAAACACAAAGTTATGGGGGGGGGGGGGTTACGTCTCAAAATCCCAAAGCCTGAAAATGGTGACAAACAGTCTCAAAAAATCCCTACAAGAAAAATGCAACCGCAATAGGTATGCTGATGAGTCTGAAAATCCCCGAGAGCTACGATAGAGGTCCCTGTTCTCTCGCACATGCACTCACGAGCCCAACGCCTACGACCCGCGATGAAGTATATAGCTTCATGATTCAGCTCATAGCTCTGATATTGATGTAATCATAACTTCAAATAAGTTACATTTCTTCAATCTTCGTTTAATTCCAAGAAAAATGAGTCCACACAACATACATAATTGTAATAAAAAAATAGTTTTTTTTAGTAAAACCCCCTAAAAAAGATGATTTTTTACTGAATTGCGGTACTAATGAAATTTGTATCAAATAAAATATTCTTATTCTTATTCATATACGCAGGAAACTACCAATGTTAGTCAAAGGAAATGGTCACAGTACTGGCCGGCTGATGGGTAAATGAGTCAGAGAGGAAATCGGAATTAGGTGATTCATTTTTGTTTAGATTCAGGAAGTTAATTGTAGATGATAATAAATAATTAATCATATTATTACATAATTATTTATATATTTTTTACTTTTTCTCTCTATACATAGTGTAATACAGAGAAAGAATTGTTATTGTCCAAATGTTAGAATTTGAGTTATCAGTGGAGTTGTTCGTTTTGGTGATCACAGAACCCAGAAAGTATTTTTGAAGTGATTTATGTCTGTGTATCTGTATGTAAAGACCTATAGAGCCATACCAATCGGCTGATGTTGATGAAGTTTGATGTGAACACTAATCCAAGATACCTCCTCGTATTTTTTAAACATTTATTTTAATTTATTATTTTGAAGGTAACCAAACCCCCAAATAAGGTAGGAAGTTTAGGTCAGCTTCCTGATACCGTTTATTTGAACTATCGTTTACTAGTTGTGATTTGAACAAAGTCACGACGACAAGAATACTTTTACACCATAATTTTGTGTGTCTACAAGTATCCTCTGATTTGACATATGCAATCTCGGCTGGTGCTAACAATGAACCTATTCACACTTTACAAACTTTCCTCAGCAAGTTTGTCTTATTTTGCATATTATTAAAACGTTTAATTTATTTAAATAAATTACAATTTAAGGTGCTCTATATAACTGTACCGGATCGGGCCCGGGGACACTCGTGAGTGCACGAGCGGGCGTCGGGGATTTTGAGACTCGTTGACCAGGTAGTAACCCGTATAATTAGGGTACCTCTGGAATTTGGGGTTTTTGAGACTTGGGGATTTTGAAACATAGGGATTTTGAGACAACACGGGGAGGGGATAGAGGAAGTGTGTGTTAAGCCAACTCCACTTTTCATACACAACTGTTGGTAAGGAAACCTACAGTGATGGTTCAATATCAGTAATAATATTGAAACTTAAATTACTCTACCTCTCTCACCAATTTATGTTTTAAATATGTGAGGTTTACTCAAGTGTTTCTCTAATAACAGATACAATTTAATATGTATGGAAATGGCTCTCCAGAGGAACTATCAAAACAAACATTATGCTGTAACGCTAACATAAAGCCAACAGCTTTAATGGAAACTATGCTTTACCAAGGGCAAGTATGCAAAGACTGGTAGGGTTAGCTTCCCCTAAGTTCCCCTCCCACTAATACTGGATCCTACACGCCTGCCACTTTCTGACCCTTTTCCACAAGAGCTAAATACAGTCACGGTCAAGAAAATTAAGTTATAATAATGCAAACCTTTTGTATGCTGAAGCCAAGCACTGTCTTCATATACATGGGGCCTGGAATGATGAAGGTGTAGTGAACCCAGATACGGCCAAACGTTGTAATGCCGATGGCCCAAGCAGGCAGAGACGTCATGATGGACATCCATGGCACCTTCATCGACTGGAGAGCAAACACGAGAAATGAGTAAACAAGCGTAATAAAGTTATCTGCTAACTGAAAACATGTTGAGCGAATTTCATTAAAGGATAAACGTAGAGCCAGAACTATTAGATAAATTATATAAGCCAATATTGTAAAATTTCTACATTAATCAGTTTTATTTTCGACTTTTGTAAAACTAAATAGGATTGCATGGCTGTATGGGCTCCACTTGCTCATCTGATTTAAATTTTGTAACCAGAAAGAAGTCCAGCTGATTAATTTACATTAATTGAAAAGGTATTTAGACTTCACGTGGAATATCTTGACCTGTGGCTTACTCCACTGCCGGAGTGACCGAGATAACCAGCTGGGCCATCTTGAGTTTCAGTTGTGCCGATGACAGTTATATAACCGCTAGTATTAATATATTGTCATATGTAAAAGAGAGAGAGAGAGAGACAACAATCTTCTAAACAGTATTCTAAGCCAGGACAGAATAATACTTAATTGTAATCTTCGTCAATAAATCCCATGTAAAATTCATGAAGTTATACTTGTTTCAGCATTATACTGTATACATGGAATACTGACAAACAGTTATTTTGTTTACATAACAACAATATTATGATTAATTGACTGAACAGATGATGGAAACAACAGATGACAGATTTAAACCGATGTCTAAATCTCGCTCTACTCCAACTAATTGAACTGAAAACAGTTCCTACAGGTCAAGATATTCTGCATCAAGTGTAAATTAGTATAAGTATTAATATTAAAAAATTAATATGAAAATATGTATCAACATATGATAACAAGTAAACAAAGCAGATGCTCAAATCACATGTGGAAATGTAATCAAAGAAGACTTTTATAGCCTCCACGATGTTCTTGTGGGGACAATTTGTCCTTATTTATAGCTGGTTTGTAATTAAAACAACTACTATTTTTCCTGAATCCTTTTGGCCAATACCTTTAACTCAAAGGTTTTAAGCCTGCAATTTACCAGAACAATTTAAAAACCTGCGATTTAAAAATTGTTCTCGCAGAATTGGTACTATAGCTTTTATTTGGTTTAATTTATAGCTATGGTATTATTTTTGTATTAAAAATAACGCGTTCTTTGGAGCGGCACCCATGGCAGCTCCAGTGAAGGCTGGGGGGGGGGGGGGGGCGCTAAAAGAGGTGATTAAATAAATGTTTAGTTGTTAGTATATTAAAAAATTAGCTTAATGTAAGTATGAAACCATATATGTAAGTTTTTGATTTGATAGGAAATAATACTAGGAGTGTAACTGTTACACAGTTAAGTATTTACAAAAGTAAATTAAATTAAAATCTACGTCCAAAACATAACTGTCATCTATCTTGTTTCCGTGACGATCAGCAGATTTCTTGGAAACCGAGTGCCGGGTACAAGGTACAAGTATAATACCCCTTCGACTTTCTTATATTAATTGTTAGGCGGAATTTAGTACAAAGGTTTGAAATTGGGAGTATAACAGTCGGGAAACATAAATTCTGAGAGTTCTGAGATGATATTTTCAGGTATTTTAGCTTTTTTAAATAGTGCTTGGAACCATATTTCTTGTCATTATATTGTTTTAAAAAGAAAGATACACACTTTTACTGAGAAATTGGAGTGACGTGCCCCCGCCTGGCCCTGCGCGTAATCTGGATTTTTTAGATGATACAAAACAAGCAACATTATGATATTTTGTAAACAAATATAGGGGCCATACATATAATACGTAACGCACTTAAGGGGGGGGAGGGGGTATGGCGTAGCATTATGCTGCGTTATGTGGGGGAGGGGGTGTTTGGATCAACGTTACGTAACTCACACATATTCACCCTAAGAGTTGGCGCACTCCCGAATCAATTGATACTATTATAAATTTTTCAAAATTAAAATATAATCAAATTGATATCTAAATCAAGGTTACAGTTTGTTATATAAAAAATACATCCGCCATCCTATTTTAATAACAGTTAAACTAAAAATAAATACTTAACGTGTTTTGAGTAAGTTCTGTATTGATTTACACCTATATATTGTGTGACCTTTTACAGTGTAAAATCATGACTTGATACAGCAATACCGCCCACATCTTCAGTTTTTTTAAGTTGAATTAAGTTGTTGTGTTAGTTGGATTTGTATTAGTTATAAATTAAATTTGTTACGTTTTAGCTGAGATAGTTTATTTTGTTGTTTATATTATTAGTAACAGTCTTGTCTGTTTGTATGCATTTTTCTTTGAAATAAGTTATTAAAGGATTGTGTTAAAATAAGAAGTCATTTAAAGTGTTATGATTCATTAAAATCCATATTCCAAATTAATTATAAAATGATGTTTAAAAGGTTTAAGCTGTT
The DNA here is from genome assembly GCA_963675035.1 of Allygus modestus. Lineage (NCBI taxonomy): Eukaryota > Metazoa > Arthropoda > Insecta > Hemiptera > Cicadellidae > Allygus > Allygus modestus. The sequence continues at coordinate 200,904,363 of OY776112.1, forward strand.
TTAAAGTCTATTACGATTGAGTTACGTAACACATAGGGGGGTGGGGGGGTATGGTCAAGCGTTATGGCGCGTTACATGGGAAGGGGGGGTCTGAAATGACGAAAAAATGCGTTACGTAATATGTGTATGGACCCATATTCATGCAGACGCAATTTCTTTTTAATTAACGCTTTCGCTGCTGCAAACATGTTTAAACATGAACTTTGCATAAGTTTCTATGTTGAGAAAAAAAAAACGATCGGGGTCTGCAGCAGCCAATGTGTTAAATAATGATAACAAATATTTGTGTTAAGGAGGAGTAAACTATTAGATTAGATACGATAATTGTTGTATTAAATTATTCGGCAGATAAATAAGTTCTTAGAGCAGCGAGATTTAGGGGGGAGGGGGGGCGCATTTTTCAGTTCCGGCGGCACCCACGCTGGATGGACTCTGTGCACGCCTATGGCTATGAGAGTTATATTACGAAACTTATATAAACAAATATAGTGAAGGTTTTATACTAAAAATATAGGATTTATTATAAAATCAATTGATGTACTATATATTTTGTATATATTAAAACTGCAGTAAGCTACTTATCTCCTCCGTCAGTAGTAAAATATGTAGTTCTGTACATTCCACTTTTGGAACACACTTTAGCTTGTTTACTTTTAATTTTAGTTTTTATATCTAATCAGAAAACAATATTTTATTTGTAATTTAGCAAACCAATTGTTTCTTGTAAATTATTGAAAATTAAGCTAGTATGTCTAGGCAAAAACTTATATAGTGACAAACTGAAGGATCGGCATTATTAAACAATTAGACGACAAACCACAGCTTCTGGAAAAAGCATATATTTCTGCTTCATTAACATTAAGAACATGAAAGCGACTGAAGTTTTAAGTTTGAGAAAACAACTAATATTGAGAAACAAGAAATACTTACTTGACCTCCTTGTACTGAACTGCCGATATTGGACTGAATGTACTCCAGTTCTTGTTTGGTGATTCGTGGATGCTTGTGTGGAGCGTCGAATGCAAACAGGTACCAGAAAATGCACCAGAGGGCGCCGATAGTTCCCGTGGTGTAGAACACGAGCCGCCAGCCTGAGTGAGCAATGAGGAACCCTGCCAGAGGATAGGTCAGCCCGATGCCGAAACTGAAACCTGGAAATCGCAGCAGCGGTTAGACAAAGACCAATTAATAAATAATTAGGCAAACAAAAGAAATGTGATAGTAAAGTTATAAATCCGCATAATAAATGATAAGGAGAGTACTGATTTTCCCCAATTAATTACTTTTTATTTATTTATTTTTTTAATCGTGTAGCATATCGTCATTATTTTGTAATTATTACAGCATTAACACCTATGTTTGTGAATCTTTTATAATATAGTCATAGATATCTCAAAAACAACTACCAAGTGGATAATTGTTAGTTTAAAAAATACCCTTATATTTTTGTTGATAAGCTTCTCTGTGAGGAAATCTAACTTCGATACTCAAAGAGATAACATCAGAAAATTATAGTGAATATTTAAAATACATTTGCATACATTTTGAAAAAGAACCAAGATTTCTGAAGGGTTCCAAAAACTATTGAAGAGTTTGAATCAGTTTTATTTTGTGTATAATGTTTTAAAAACATACTTGTCATACTTTTGTATTGCGCATAAGTTTCACCCACTTAGTTTGGAGGCATTGAGATTAAAATTTGTTTGCTTTAGGAAAAAAATAAACTGACAGTATTTGCAGGCATTCAAAACTAATTTATCAAAGAACTCCAAAAATATACCACATAAGAAAAAAAAACCTATTCACAGTTGGTTAATAACTTTAAACAAGTTCATATCTTGAACTTGTTTAGATTTTCAATGCAAAATATATGGACAAATTTGTTGCAGTGTTCTATTTTTGAGATTATATACACGTGTACTGAATTGAGTTCTCTATCTTCAGTATAATGCTTTCCTTTCCTCTTCTTTCAGTATTTTCAAGCAGGTAATAGAAAGGTTTCTTTAAAGTAAATTGATACTTTTCACTTCATTATAAATTATAAAATCATTCATGCAAGAATATATGATTTGCTTTATGTTAAAAGATTTTTTAAAGTATAAAAATAGATAATTTTGAGTAAGGAAGGCTATTAAAAACATGTTACTTGATCAATTTGGAATTCTGAAAAGTTATGAGTGTTTCAGCAAAGATAACCAATTTTAATTTAACTGCTATGAGAGTTTTAACATTTCTATAATGTGATGCTAATGTTATAACCTTTTCTAAACTGCTTAAGCAGGTAAAAGAACAAACTTTTCTTTAAGATTTGTTAAGTACTTGTGCAAAAATCAAAGCATAACTGCATAGATTTGTTATTGAATGAGAGAATTGTTTAAACAAATCAAAAGTCTACGAATTAAATATCTATATACCTTTAAGATTGTTATGCATCTCTTCAACAAATAAAAATTTCTCATTATTGAAAACAATACCAGTAAAAATATTCAAATGATAAAGAATGCTTTTAACTGAACAATTAGTACTGTTGTATTACAAGTAGTTTAAGAGTACAACAAAATAAGAACCTTGAAATGAAGACATAAACCGACTTCGCTCAATGGCGGGAATCCACTGGCCGACGATAGCGTACATGGCAGGCCACGTCAGGCCCTAAACAACAACAACAAAATAGATGCATACACATACGGGGTATGTGTATATAGACATAGCACACGGCACAGAGTGACATCGCCCAACACTCTTGAAGGTCTGCAGAACACTGTAAAAAAGGACCAATCTGGACGCCGAAGCAGTGCTTGACAACTTAAATAAATTGTATTTTACTAGATGGCAGATAATAACCCAACACATTGATTTAACACCGATAATTGTTTGTGCTTATATGTTTTGAATGTCTGATACAAACAATAACTTTATCATTCAAAATATAACCCATTTCTTGTTCAGTATGATAACAACCTTAAGTTGTTGTACGTTGGTCCTAAACGGCATACTTCCAAAAAAGTATTCCAATCTCAGTTCCAATACCAAAATAACTTCAGTGAAAACACACATTTGGCCATTGAAACAACTCAGAATGGAAAAAAAACTGTGTGATATTTTGTGCATAATTGAAAATGTCAGATGCATTTTATGCTTTTTCTTTTATATCCTTCCACAACCCAGTGTTATTTATTGTGATTTCCACAGCTTCTCAGGATTTGTTTTCTTGTAGAAGTAATTAAGGCAATCTTATATATTCAGATTGTTTCTGAACCTTACGTAATGCCATAGCACATTTTTTATATCATATCAAGACAAAAGCGAAGGTAATCGAGCTAGAATTCAATAAATTCTAATAAATTATCTGATTTCTAAAAGTTGAGGCAAGACTACAAAATGTCTTCTACATTCCTTCATTCCTGCACTCAAATAGATATTCGGGAGTTCTTTAGAAGATATTGTATTTGATTATTTCCTGTTACCTCAATCATTGTAAAAAGTAAAATGAGCATAGAATAAATAAAAAATAACTATCAAATATAAATTAAAATTCATAGTGTATTAAAAAGTAGCCTTAGAATTGACTTTAGGGGCACCTGTCGGAATAATTGTAATATGGTAAGGATCATAATAAACAAAAGCAAATTAAGGTGGTCCCACACTTCTTGCGAACAGGCCTGAACATTCGGCCGAACATTCTACCGTATGTTCCCGTATGTATGTTCAAAAGTTTGTGCAGCTCCCACACTTATCGTGAATACTCCGAACATTCAGAGTTCGGCCAAATGTTCGGGCATGTTCACGAGAAGTGTGGGAAGTGTGCCTTTACGTAAGGGAATTTGAGTGGAAATGATAGTTACAAATTTGATGACACAGGATGTTGGAAAACCCGACAGGAAGATGAAATATCCAGTCAGTTATAACATTAAAGCTACACCAACTTACTTGGATAATGCTACTCTGTCATTGGCTAGGAGTGAGTCTACCGCTCTAGAGTTTTTGCAGCTGTAACTATAGGGTTTTCGATAGTCAATCCTAAGGATAAGTTAAACAAACTATAATTTCATTTATTTTGGTTGTTTTGGACTCCTCAAGGTACTGAACTATTTTTTACTGATTAATAGTGATAATATCAGTGATTCTAGGTAGATTAGCATTGTGGATATAAATTTATATGATAAAATTCAACTGAAAAGGTTACCCATTTAACTTATAAAGCAAAACAAAATGTTACAAAACTGTACAGTTTTCCAGTTTTTACTTTTATTTTATCACTGTTTTTATTATCTATTTGCAGATACTCTTGCTGATCAATTATTTGATCATATTTTAATTGTTTTCATTTATAAATGCTTCTTGACACTTTTTAACAATAAAGACTTTGATGACAATGTAACATCCAAATTTCTATTTCCTTTGAATGGCTTTCCTAAAAATCTGGAATAAATGTCTACCAAATCTTTTTAATAATGCTTTCTTTCCTCAAGATATGAACTGTAACATTTATTTATACTTGTTGATCAACACTATCCAAATTACTTTTATTTTTGGTCCAAATCCTTCCACCACTTTTTAGTTTGCTCCTTTTTAGCATGAAACCTTGCATAAAATACTTAAATCCACTGTAGCTTTCACCAAAATCACCATTCAAATTCATAATTTGAATATGAGATTCAGTATTAGTCGGTATACAATTTCCCAGACAAAATATGTATTAAAACACAGTTTTTCTTTGTTTTATAACAGCCAGAAACATAAGTACAAAAAATCAAACACGATTTATATTTCTTCCTTGTTTTATCATACAGTTCTTATACCTTCTTATCTACATTGCATCAATGCCCAAATATTTAGAATAAGGTGATGGATATTATAATTTAAAAACTGTTATCAAACTACCTTGAATTACTCACATCCAACCTCAGTCGCAAGAGTGAAATTCAAAACATCATCATTAGCTGTTAACTGTAGGAACCCATTAGTAAATCTGAATTGTTGGCCATAGTGACTCACCGATGCTACTCCTTGAATGGACCTCAGCAGAATGATGACGCCGTAGTGGATATCAGCTGCAGACGGAATCAACAAGGAGCAAGCGGCTGTTGCGAGCTGGGAGTATCCGAACACAGCCTTGGTGCCAAATTTCTGCGTCAGCATACCCCCTATCACCTGTCACAAAGTAGGGTGGTTATTTGCCATGTAGAAAATTATTCAGTAATTTAACCTAAATCCTGCTTGAGCTAACCAATTCAGGTAGCAATTTTATTGTATTCACGATAACTTACAACGGGCTCAGATTGGTGCTGCGCCCTAGTAGCAAAATGTTTAACTAATGACTGCAGCCTGTTTCCGCTCTGCCTGCTAGGGGCGCGGACCGACTATTAACCAATATAACACCTCTAGGTTACTCTTCGTAATAGCCGTGTGTACATCGTGGAAACACCTTGGCCAGGTGTTCTTACGAAGTTTGTGGGTTCGATTCTCGCTCACGACCAAAAGTGACCAGTCGTGCAACTCTCAATGAGTCAACCGATCTGTGGCAATGTCTTCTGTGCTATTAAAAGTTTAGAACTCGCTTTAAAATAACAATAGGATCAGACCTGTCATTATTTCTCGACTCATAACCAACAGAAAGGTACAATAATGGCTTTGCAGTTACAATTAAAACTCACTTGCAAAGTTTGTTACTTATTCAGTTGAATTATTGAGGAAGACACAAACCTGTGATAGAATGTAGCACCAGTAGAAGGAACTCAGAATAGCTCCTTGCACTGTCGCGTCCCAGTCAAATTCTCCCTCCTCCTGAAAGATACTAAATTAAATCTTTACTAGTTAATAATTACTAATTAAACAGCTTAAAACGGTTTATGTTAGGTAATAACTTTAATAGAATGATTAACTACTAACTTGAAAGAGAGATTAGCAGTTTTCCTGAGGCATCTCAATTTACATCGTAAGATACAGCGTGATCGTTCCGGTAGTAATTTTATCCATACAATGTTTGTAACTTCTTTTCTTGCTGTTGTGATCGATGTGTTTTGTAATTTTATCAGCAGCTGTTAAATATTTAATTAAATTCATATCTATTCTTCTATGAGAATTACATTGAAACTAAATATTTAATTAAATTCATATCTATTCTTCAATGAGAATTACATTGAAACTTTGAAGGTCTGTTGGATAGAGAGATTGGTAAATGGGATAGCTACCCCCTCTCCAAAATTACTAAGGGTACCTCTATACCGGAGCCGGAATACAAGCATACTTGCATTAAGGCACACAAGACGGTTTATATCAGCCGATCAGAAGCCAGGAACTAGGATGGTAGCTGTGAGCAAGCATCAGATCCAGGAACTAGGATGGTAGCTGTGAGCAAGCATCAGATCCAGGAACTAGGATGGTAGCTGTGAGCAAGCATCAGATCCAGGAACTAGGATGGTAGCTGTGAGCAAGCATCAGATCCAGGAACTAGGATGGTAGCTGTGAGCAAGCATCAGATCCAGGAACTAGGATGGTAGCTGTGAGCAAGCATCAGATCCAGGAACTAGGATGGTAGCTGTGAGCAAGCATCAGATCCAGGAACTAGGATGGTAGCTGTGAGCAAGCATCAGATCCAGGAACTAGGATGGTAGCTGTGAGCAAGGATCAGATCCAGGAACTAGGATGGTAGCTGTGTGCAAGGATCAGATCCAGGAACTAGGATGGTAGCTGTGAGCAAGCATCAGATCCAGGAACTAGGATGGTAGCTGTGAGCAAGCATCAGATCCAGGAACTAGGATGGTAGCTGTGTGCAAGGATCAGATCCAGGAACTAGGATGGTAGCTGTGAGCAAGCATCAGATCCAGGAACTAGGATGGTAGCTGTGAGCAAGGATCAGATCCAGGAACTAGGATGGCAGCTGTGAGCAAGCATCAGATCCAGGAACTAGGATGGTAGCTGTGAGCAAGCATCAGATCCAGGAACTAGGATGGTAGCTGTGAGCAAGGATCAGATCCAGGAACTAGGATGGTAGCTGTGTGCAAGGATCAGATCCAGGAACTAGGATGGTAGCTGTGAGCAAGCATCAGATCCATGAACTAGGATGGTAGCTGTGAGAAAGCATCAGATCCAGGAACTAGGATGGTAGCTGTGTGCAAGGATCAGATCCAGGAACTAGGATGGTAGCTGTGAGCAAGCATCAGATCCAGGAACTAGGATGGTAGCTGTGAGCAAGGATCAGATCCAGGAACTAGGATGGTAGCTGTGAGCAAGCATCAGATCCAGGAACTAGGATGGTAGCTGTGAGCAAGCATCAGATCCAGGAACTAGGATGGTAGCTGTGTGCAAGGATCAGATCCAGGAACTAGGATGGTAGCTGTGAGCAAGGATCAGATCCAGGAACTAGGATGGTAGCTGTGTGCAAGGATCAGAAGCCAGGAACTAGGATGGTAGCTGTGAGCAAGCATCAGATCCAGGAACTAGGATGGTAGCTGTGTGCAAGCATCAGATCCAGGAACTAGGATGGTAGCTGTGAGCAAGCATCAGATCCAGGAACTAGGATGGTAGCTGTGAGCAAGGATCAGATCCAGGAACTAGGATGGTAGCTGTGAGCAAGGATCAGATCCAGGAACTAGGATGGTAGCTGTGAGCAAGCATCAGATCCAGGAACTAGGATGGTAGCTGTGAGCAAGCATCAGATCCAGGAACTAGGATGGTAGCTGTGAGCAAGGATCAGAAGCCAGGAACTAGGATGGTAGCTGTGAGCAAGCATCAGATCCAGGAACTAGGATGGTAGCTGTGAGCAAGGATCAGAAGCCAGGAACTAGGATGGTAGCTGTGAGCAAGCATCAGATCCAGGAACTAGGATGGTAGCTGTGAGCAAGCATCAGATCCAGGAACTAGGATGGTAGCTGTGAGCAAGGATCAGATCCAGGAACTAGGATGGTAGCTGTGAGCAAGGATCAGATCCCGGAACTAGGATGGTAGCTGTGTGCAAGGATCAGAAGCCAGGAACTAGGATGGTAGCTGTGAGCAAGCATCAGATCCAGGAACTAGGATGGTAGCTGTGTGCAAGGATCAGAAGCCAGGAACTAGGATGGTAGCTGTGAGCAAGGATCAGATCCAGGATCGTTTCTTGATGTAAACAAACGAGGTTGCTATGACCATTCATTATCTGATTAAATAAAAACGAATCATGTGTTTAGAACCAATACTCTTTTAGCAAATTTCCCCTGTAGGGAAGAAGCTATTACCGTAGTCGGCATGGTAAGATCTAGTCCCGGGACCATGATAACTTTTAGTTTTGAGACCTATATATGCCAAAAACACCATTCGTTCAACCATTCGTCTTATTCATATATATATATATATATATATATATATATATATATATACGTATCCGTAGGCACGATAACTTTCGTAAAAATGGTTCGATCTTGATGAAATGTGGTATAAATGTGTAAGGCAGCATCTATTTTTATGAGTTTGAGAACCAGACAGATCACACTTTCTTTAGACCATTGAATTCAGCTTAAAAATCCAAAAATTTGGTATTTTGATCATCGCTCTATATCTATTGGTTACCGAGATATTGAAAGTGCTAAACACAGTACGTTGTCCAATGTTAATCTTATGGAGGGTAAGTAAAATTTTATATCTCACTTATTAATGAACATATATTAATAAAACTTGGTATGTGGCGTCATATGGTTGGGTTTTCCTGATATTTACATATAAAACCCATTTTTTGTGGTCCCTATGGCAGCAAACCTGAGTACTCAGCAGCTATAATGTTATTCTCATGGAGAATAAGAAACATGAGATATCTTCCTTGTTTATGAACATAAATTGGTAAAACTTGGTATGTTGCTTCATCTGGTAGTGATCCATTGGCATTTGCATTAAAACCCGATTTTTCTGGTCCTTGATGCAGCAAACCTGCTTACTCAGTCCTAATAATTTTCTCATGGAGAATAAATAAAATGTCATACCTCGCTTATTTATGAATATGCTTTGATGAAAGTTGGTATGTGGCTTCATGACGTAGTGAAGAACCATTTGAAATTTGCTGAGTATGCAGGTTTCCTACAACGGGGGTATTCTATCCACATTGAAGTATTCACTGAATAATTGATTTACAAAAATGCTTACAACCCACATTAACTAAATGTTGTAAAGGTAGTTTTACCTGAATATTGTACTTCATTCGAGCATGGTTCAACAACTTAGATAGACCCGAGTGTATGTATATGTTATGTGATTCTAAATTAATGTTTTATGTAAATTGGAAAATGACTTGTGACGGAAGTTAAGTTCATGTGGAAATAATATCTGTCTATATCTATATTATTAATACGCTACATGCAAACTTTGTAAACAATAAGGCTTTTTTGTTTTAACATTTACCCCCACATTTACCCCAGGCTCCAGTATACACGAACCCTGAGAGAGGGATTTAACCAATCATAGTCCTTTTATTCTTGTCAATGGTTAAAGCACTTATATATGAACAAATCATTGGACCACATCTTTATATTATATTTGATTATGATAGTTTTATTGGTGCTGCAAGGGAATTATTTCTGTACCCTATACCTGTTACTTTGCAAAGGTTATTCGAAACCCTCAACCATTTAAAATAAAACTGGTTTGAGAGATATGGAATATTTTGAACTGCTGTAACAGTTATTACAGTTATCAAGAAATAAATGTTAGTCCAACACTAACTTCTTCACCAACGGTTTTGTATGAACAGTGGAGTGGGTAACACTTCCCCTCAGCCCTTTTATTGCTCAAGGAAAACATGTTAAGGAGCTGTCTCCCCTTCCCATTCACTTGTTAACTTTTTCTAAGCAGGACACAGTCAAGATAATCAGCTTTATATAATAATTATAACTTAGTTTGAAATTCCATTTTTTCAGTCATCAACGAAAACATGGTTAAAAATGTATCCTAATATGGTACATGGTACATTGATACCATAAGACCATTATTATTTCTACATTTAATTGTGGTGAGGAGGGGTAGCAGTTTGTCATATTTTTGTTCCCTAAAATGGTTAAATTCACTCTCCCTGTTATCGTAAACTCTTGTAGCTCTCTCCCCATGATTTAAACCCAACATCCACCTAAAATGGTTTTGGTCCATTATCTTGGTAATATAAACCTAAGCTATGAGGGTCATCCAGAGAGTAAAGAACGTTTGCACACTGCCCCGAGCACAACTCCCCTACTACCACAATTGCATGAAAACCACAGTGTTATCGGTTTCTGAATGAGCAAAATGTCCGGCCTATTGAATTTTCTACACAAACACCGAAAAATGTTTATCGTGAAAGTGCAGTAAACGAGTCTTCAGGGAGATAATGGTGTACCAAGTGTAATGAAGGAATTTGATCGTGCACGATGAGAAACGGAGTGGCAGGCAATCGCTTGTTACAGATGATTTGAAAGAAAAAATTTTGGGACGAATTTAGGGAAAGAGGTGCTACACTGTTAGTACATTACATGAGTCCTATCCAGATATTGTTAGATCTTGTTAAACACACTTTCACTATAAACTTTCTTTGAATTTTGTGCACTAACTTCAATAGGTTGGATATTTTTCATATTCAGAAACTGATACCACTACAGATCTCAAATTTGGCGGGATTTTCCAATGACACCACGATTTTGAATGGCTGCAGAAACAAGATGTGTGATCACTCAGCAAAGATTCTCGGCTCACACTTTGGTAGGGAGGTGAGTGGACTACACCGCCAGCAATCACAGTGATGGTGTAGCTGTGCTCGGCACAGTAAGTAAATGTAATTTACTTTCTAGATGAATCTCGTACAAGCAATACCAACCGTCGAGTGAACAGATGCATCGTCTGCTGAGCTGTTGGTAAAGGCGTGTTGGTCATAGCACACTAGGGGATCATCCCCAGGAGTGTCGGCCTGAGGCAGTGGAGGAGGAAGCTTCACCATTGCAACTATCGCAATGTTGATGTCCGTCCGCATCATAAACGACACCAGGAACCCGGAGAACGACAGCAGGTAGAGCACCACCCGCGCCGGCACTGCATCTGCACAGGTGGTATTACCGAGTGTCAGTGAGAGCATTGTGGTGTAGCACACCAGGGGATCATCCCCAGGAGTGTCGGCCTGAGGCAGTGGAGGAGGAAGCTTCACCATTGCAACTATCGCAATGTTGATGTCCGTCCGCATCATAAACGACACCAGGAACCCGGAGAACGACAGCAGGTAGAGCACCACCCGCGCCGGCACTGCATCTGCACAGGTGGTATTACCGAGTGTCAGTGAGAGCACTGTGGTGTAGCACACTAGGGGATCATCCCCAAGAGTGTCAGCCTGAGGCAGTGGAGGAGGAAGCTCCACCATTGCAATTATCGCAATGTTGATGTCCGTCTGCATCATGAACGACACCAGGAACCCGGAGAACGACAGCAGGTAGAGCAACACCCGTGCCGGCACTGCATCTGCACAGGTGGTATTACTGAGTGTCAGTGAGAGCACTGTGGTGTAGCACACTAGGGGATCATCCCCAGGAGTGTCGGCCTGAGGCAGTGGAGGAGGAAGCTCCACCATTGCAACTATCGCAATGTTGATGTCCGTCCACATCATGAACAACACCAGGAACCCGGAGAACGACAGCAGGTAGAGCACCACCCCCGCCGGCACTGCATCTGCACAGGTGTTATTACTGAGTGTCAGTGAGAGCATTGTGGTGTAGCACACCAGGGGATCATCCCCAGGAGTGTCAGCCTGAGGCAGTGGAGAAGGAAGCTTCACCATTGCAACTATCACAATGTTGATGTCCGTCTGCATCATGAACGACACCAGGAACCCGGAGAACGGCAGCAGGTAGAGCACCACCCGCGCCGGCACTGCATCTGCACAGGTGGTATTACTGAGTGTCAGTGAGAGCATTGTGGTGTAGCACAACAGGGGATCATCCCCAGGAGTGTCGGCCTGAGGCAGTGGAGGAGGAAGCTTCACCATTGCAACTATCACAATGTTGATGTCCGTCCGCATCATGAATGACACCAGGAACCCAGAGAACGACAGCAGGTAGAGCACCACCCACGCTGGCACTGCATCTGCACAGGTGGTATTACTGAGTGTCAGTGAGAGCATTGTGGTGTAGCACACCAGGGGATCATCTTCAGGAGTGTCAGCCTGAGGCAGTGGAGGAGGAAGCTTCACCATTGCAACTATCACAATGTTGATGTCCGTCCGCATCATGAACAACACCAGGAACCCAGAGAACGACAGCAGGTAGAGCACCACCCACGCTGGCACTGCATCTGCACAGGTGGTATTACTGAGTGTCAGTGAGAGCACTGTGGTGTAGCACACTAGGGGATCATCCCCAGGAGTATCAGCCTGAGGCAGTGGAGGAGGAAGCAATAATAATATTACACTAAGATTATTTATTTTTTGTTATCCTGAAAGTTTTTGTTTTTATCATAATGAGTAATTTTATGAATATTACCAAGATAACTAAGGAAGTAAAGGCGATAAAGACTTTTTTACCTGATAGAGCATATTTGCACTATGAACAGAGAGTTCATGGTTTTACATAGTAAAATATTATCACCACAACTAATTTAAAACTAAGCTTAGAAAGTAAGTTTGCACCAGGTACCTTGTAATGAGCGGTAGCAGTACTTGGGCTGCTGGAGGGGGGGAATGTTGATGTTGGAGTCGTCGGGTCGAGCTTCCTCCAACGCTGCCATCGCCTCCGGGACCCGGGCCGTGCCCCCTGCGACATGATACAACACACTTAACAACCCACATACTATTAACTCACACTTTATATCAAAGATAATAAACAGTGTCAGAAAACCGATACACACCTGCTCCAATTTTAACTAATACTAATCACTAAATAATCATGGTTGTACGCTATCTTGTTTCTGTCATTCTCTGATTGGGTCTGATAATGACTGGGGTGACTGGTTGAAGTCTACCGCTACCATATTTTTGTGTATTTTGTATTTACTGTCTTGTAGGTATATATATTTTGTAGTTGTGAGTCATAGTTTATGTTATCCTGTTTAATTATAACAACACGTATTATGCTACTCAAGAAATTACTTAAAGTTTATAATTTTAAAATAAATAATTTTTTTAACTTTTCATCTTTGTAATTTCTGTACATGTTTTTTTCCAGAAATTGGGTTGGTGTTATTTTGTTGGAAACCTAAAGCACTATAAAACATCAAATTTGAATTAAAATTATTAGAGTTGCTTTTAAGAAGTTTTTATTTTTCATCTTTTAAGCGGCTTTCGGGAGATCTAAGATTAAAAAATTAAAAAAAACATTGAGATATGGTGAATTAGTACCTACATACCAAATTTTATGAAAATCAGCCCATTGGTGTGGGCTTGAGGTCTGTTCACATCCATACAGATAGACGATTAGACATCAAAAACCACTTTTTGGGTTCAAGGAGCATCAAAACCAATATTTACACCAATAAATTCAAAAATGTTTATGAAAACAATCCTTTCTCAGAATATTAGGTAGAAGGGAAGACATTAAAAACCACCCAATCTAGGCATATAGTCAGTACTATACTCCATCCCTAACTTAAATTAAAATTTATAATATTTTAAATAATAACCTACCTGTAATGTAAAATTGTATTAATTTTACCCAAAAAGTTTTATATGAAATAGAGGCAATGCGACACAGGCGGTCTATTTTCATCGTGCACAAAACTTGTTAATGTCTAACACCAAACATATGGAAGCACCAAACTCTGTTCTTCACTATGTAAATATGAGAGCTTGATTGAGAACGGCTGATATCATTAGAGAACCATTAACTGATAAAGTTCATATTGTTACCCACAGTTGGTTTGATATAAATTGTGGCATTCATTAATTATGATGAGTAGCTATTTATAGGCATTGTCTTTATGAAATATTTACTATTTTCATTTTATGAACCGGTAAATCAAAAGATAAAACTGTAGCAATGGTTAGTATTATTAGTATCAACTGCCTATATTACTGTACCGATTTATCTTTAGAAAATGTAATGTGCGGAGCTCTTGAGCCGTGTGGGGTACAAAATCTGTCTGATGTTCATGTCGGAAGTTGCTCATGTCGATCAACTCTCAGTAAAATCCCTTAACCAGTGTCAAGTATCAATGGATTACCTTTTTAAAGTAATTGACTTCAGAAATTGGGTTGGAATGCAGGTTTTCTGTATCGGGAGTATTAATATTTTTAATATTTTAATGTGATACCGATATCACAATTTGACCAAGGACAACTCCTATCCTATATGAAGTCTATTTTAATTGTTGAGTAAGGGACCTAGAAAACATAAACATATGTTTATCTAAATACAATGTAATATTTACACTAACACATTTCAAATAGGTAGTTAAACAATGCAAGATGAAAGATATAAAAATGTAGCTAATTAAAGATATGCAAAAGAGATGAGATTAGAGTATGCAACTTTAAGGATATGCTACATCTGCAATGTTTTTTACAAATTAACTTTTCAAAATGTTTAACCGACTTCAAAAAAGAGGAGGTTTAGATTCGATCCGTCGGCATGTTCTTTCGTGTATGTTCGTGCATAACTTTGTTGTTTTTCAAAGTATTTTAATGATTTTTGTCTTGTTTGATAGGTCTCAATTCAATGGTGGTCACACATTAATCCAACTAAATGTGCTTGTAACCCAATATATTTTAAACGGCACCAACTCCAAATCAAAACCAACAGTTATACAAGTGTAACTGTTATGGTACTTAATTTACAGCCTAATTTAAGACAATAATTGCTGTGTTTTTATTTATGCTACGCTCCTGGCATTGGTATATTCTAAGAAAAACGTAATTATTTATTTCATAATTTTTAATGTGTTTTTATAATTATTGGAGTCGGTTTTATTTTTTGTTAAAAAGAGTTTATTCAATAAAACCCTTCAATTATTCTGTAGTTGTGTTCTAGAATCTACATTATATTTCACTTCTTGTTACCGGTACTAAATTTTGCACATTATTGTCTTTTTACTTCACTAGCTTTCAAATTTCACCGGGAGACACACTCTCTCAGAGGTCCCTAGCCCTCCATGGTGACATCACAAAAAGGCAGGAAAAAGATATAGTGTTTTGTTTAAATGCTAATAACTCTCCTTACCTGTACCTTGATTTTGATTTTTAAGGTATCATTATAAAGAAAAAGACCTATTCAGCTTTCACAGTTAATGAAGCACTCACTAAGAGTGTTACACATAATAGTAATTCATGCTGAGGTTAGCTAACAATAAAATATTCCTGCTAAATATGAAGTAAAACAAACTGATTGTATCATTATAAGACATGTTATAATCAATAATCAACTAATTCATTCAGCTGTCAGGAGAAATAAAATACACCATAAAGAGGCATGCAGCATGATTTTTTCATTTAAACCAATGTATCTACTGTTCACAGGAGGAAGTTTAAGTAGGTTAAATTAGCCCATTAATTACTGAAACAAAAATGGGTTCTGTAAATTCTACCACCATGTCCATGAAAAGGAAAAGCAAATATAATTTTCAAAAACATTTTTACTTAATGTGTTTTTAGTATTTCTTTCACAAATTAATTTCAGAGCCAAGCAGAGGTATTGAAGCTCTCCTTTGTACATATATCTCTTATGTGTAAATGTACTTTACATAAAACTGCATCTACTAAGGTTCAGAGGAAAACTTAAAAGCCACTTCCAACTGGTCTTTGAATGCCCTGAATGCTCTACCTCCTCAGATGCATGTTTAAAGGTGTTTATTGTGACAATGAAGAAAACAGGATAGTATACAAAATATATCAGAGTAGTTTACACCTGAAATTTAAAAGCATGGTTTTAATTTGAACTTTAATAATGTTTTGGAATCATAAATTTTAAAATAAACTATCTTATGATTACATAGCATAACTCACTATATTGGTTTTGCATATCTATTTCAATTCTCTGCCCAGGTGACTCAGCTAAATTGGGCACTGAACACATTTAGATTATGATTATGGCTATCTGGATAATAGTCACACTGAATAAATAACAACCTTTTGAAAAATGTTAAATATGTTTAAAAAGCTGAGAGGGAGAAAATATATAACTAGTGGCTTGAAGGGGACATTGCCCCTAACCTTGCTCCAATATTCTCCCTTATCTAATTTTTGTACTCTTTCATGCTGAGGAAAGAACACATGTCAGTTCTAAAACAAAGTAGTCACATGTAAACAAAGCAGACGTTTTTAACTCCCCATGCATTTCTTATAGGGGATGTTTTACGTTATTTCTCGTTTGCTGGTGACTTTTTGGAAATGCTACTATTTTCCCCGAGTCCCTGGGATCGAGACCTTTAATTTGAGCCATCTCCATCCTGCAATTTGACAAACTCCCACAATTTTGACTTAAAAATTTTGTTTACAGAATTATATATAAAGATTCTCAAAACACATCAGTAATTGAAGATTTCATATGAACAATCTAATAATTGATGACGGAACAAAGTGAAGGAATCTATGCCCCATCAGCAGTGACAATGATTCGTTGTCCGTCAGTGGTTGTATGTGTTCGAAACGCAATAACTTGAAAACAGTTGAACGGATTTCTTTCAAATTTGACACAAATATTTTCCATTACATTTTACGCTACCAGTTCAAAACTGAACACATTCATTCAACCGTATTTTAATAATTACAACATTTAAAAATTGGGATATTTCTATAAGGTAAAGCATTGGGAAAATGTATATTACTAAAGTGCGAGAGACTATTAAAATATTCTTTACGAATGACAAGAAACTATATACAAATATTTATATTTATATGTTTCATAGTTAAATAATTAAAGTAGTGCCCGCTAAACAATAATTCATTCAGTTTTACAAAGGTTTTTGAAATTTAGAAAAAAAGAAAAACTAAATTCAAGTTTTTACAAATAAAGATAACATTCTTCTTTGATCTGAGAAGGTTATTATTTGTTCCGGTAGAGTGCAGCATCAATTGATTTACTATTTATATTTTCCAGCTGTAATTTTTGTAAGTTTATGATATTACCCTGTAACAGCAAACCTTCGTACTTACTGAATTTAAACTATTATATATAACGAACTGCACCTCCGCAATACTTTGCGATTAAAAACGCTAAATAAGGAAGAGAGTAGACAAATTTAAAAATAACAATGACAGTCTGTAGTTAGATATAATCCTTTAACAGCTGCCTATTTTAATGAATTTAATTAAGAAAAACGGGACATAAAACCATGTTATATGAATAACATGGAAACTTCCCTGAGGCCTAAATCAAAATTCTGGCTCCGTTACGACCTTCTACATAAGATTACCTTAATAATGAATCATCGAAATCCGTCAAGTGGTTGTCTCAAAATCTGCGTGAAATAAATAACCCGATTATTTTAAAATATATACGATTCTGTAAACGACATGTTTAAGTCAAAATTGTGGGAGTTTGGCAAAACGCAGGATGATGGGCAGCTCAAAATAAAGGACTTAATCCCAGGGACGCGGGAAAAATAGCAGTATTTCTAAAAAGTTACAGCAAACAAGCAATAAAACATCCCCCAAAAGAAAGGAATGGGGATTTAAACAGGTCTGCTCTGTTTACATTAAACACATGTGATTACGTATCTACACTGTTTACGAACTGACATGTGTTCCTACTTCGTTTACTTTCCTCAGCATGAAAATAGTAAAATATCGGATAGGGTAGAGTATTTGAGCAAGGTTAGGGGCTATGGGCTCATCAAGCCATTAGTAAAATATATTTTAAGAAGTTAAGTGGCCATACATGTGTGCTTGCGAGTTAAAAAATCAAAAACTATCAAGCATTTTTTAATTACATTATCATGAGTTGTTTTTAACATCCCAAAGGTGTTTAGTTACATTTAGTATTTTATTTTGTATTTTTAATAAATAAACAAATTTTTGCCTTAACCTAAGTTGAATTTGTTTTGTTAAAGCCACATCTCTTGAAAAATTTCCTCACGTTGGATAGGCCCAGCGATCTATAGAGATCGCTGGATAGGCCCCGTGCGCAGCCCCCCCTCAACCATAATAGACCTCCTCCCCATCGGTAAAGTTTGTATGTTATTCTTTCCGTTTTTTTTTCGTGATTTTAGTCAATTTTCAATTATAAAAAATGTGGATAATTTTTTAACCTTAACCTTAGGGCTCCACTCTACTGGCTTTAAAACCATATTATCTTTATGGTTCATCCCCAGCAACCTCGCGCCTACTTTTAAGCCTGACTGGACCTTCTCCTAACCTTATAATGCGCAAAATTGTATTCCTAACATTGCAGGTTAATTAGGAGCATCAGAACAGCCAAAAAATCAATGTTTTCACACTTCAACAATATTGGAATAAATGTATGTTTTTACACTGGGTTTGAGTTTTAAAAGTTTTGTTTGAGGAAATTCACTTCCCTCAGGTCAGCGTGTTGCGTGCGAACTCGTTAATGTTTACATCAGAACGGGAAGCTTTATGGTTGAACAAAAAACATATGTTCAAAATCAAAACAAATAATGTCAACTTCTTGGGATGCGCAGAACGTTACCGAATTTGGTTAGCGTTCGAGCACACCTATGTCTGGTGTATTTACATCATGAATATATATACCTGAGGGGACGATGATCCATTATAAAATCTGGAGCGACAATAAACATGCTGGAAATAGGAAGATAAGCTAAGTAAATCTGCTCGTCAGTAAGGGGATGTGGTAAATAATTACTCCAAGTCATCTAAACAAACTTACTGACCTTCTCTGACCAAAGCTCGGTTTCCTAAGTGCCAGTAGGTTTAAAATATTACAAACCTAACTATACTGTCCAAAGATCGGTCTCCCAGGTACCAGTACTGGTTTATAATACTATAAACCTAACAGTACTGTAAAACTACTATGTCTGACCGATTGATTTAATTCGGCCCTCATTATTCTCCAATTTAGATATTTTTACCCAGATAGCCATTCTTAAGACGTAGATCAAACGTTAAAGGTAAAGAAATTATGTAAGTAATTGGGGAAAGAATAAACCTAAACATGTTGCTAAGCCTAATTGTTTTTAACAGAAGCCTATTTTCTATTTTTTCAAATTAATATAACAATGGGGGCATTGTAAGTGGTATAACCATAACCCCTTTAGTGGACTAAAGATCAAATAACTACTGTACTCTAAAACCGATCTGTTCTGACTGACCGATTTTGGACCCCATTGTTCTCCATAATATTCTGTATTTTCTTTTTGAACTGTGTCCAAGAGTAACTAACCTTACATACTCCACCTGAAGAACTTGAACGTAGAGTTTTTAATGTTTGGGCGTTCAAAACTCATTGACCGATTTTAAAACATATTGTTCTATTCATATATATATAGTAATTACAATCCCAAGCTACAATAATAATGGAGGCGTATAGTCCTCCAGGAATACCATGTAGATCAAATAATTAATTTGAAATATCTTGCTCTAACTGATTGCGGACTTATTTTTTAAACATCTTGAATTTATTTGTATTTTATCAAAATTTAGGAGGCACCACAAAAATGCCGGGCCTGGAAGGCATTATCCCCACTGACACCAAAGGGCAAACAAATATCCTTACTATGTGTGTGTCCACTTAATGCCCTATTTTTCTAATTTTTTTTTGGGGGGGGGAATTATGTTTCAGTGTAGTTTTGACAAAACCTGATGACTGATTTTAATCCTTATTTTTTTTAGGTTCTGTATTTATAAATATTTGAGCAACTAATTTACGTTGCAGTACCAATGGGGGCCCTGGACAGCATAGCGTCCCAGTCTGACCAAAGTGCAAATAACTACTTTAAAACTTTTTGGTTTTATTAGTTGACTGATTCTGGATCTTGTTTTCCTACAAATTATGACTATTTTTGTATTTTAAGAACACTTTAAAGGTATTACTGGACAAAATTCCGGGCCTGGGGAATGTAGCCCCAGTGTGGAACTGTAAGGCGAGTAACTATTTACTGTGTGCGTGTGTGTGTGTGTGTGTGTGTGTGTGTGTGTGTGTGTGTGTGTGTGTGTGTGTGTGTGTGTGTGTGTGTGTGTGTGTGTGTGTGTGTGTGTGTGTGTGTGTACGCCTCAAGCAAGATTAATTCATGTTTTCGACTCTAAACCTGATAGACTGTTCTGTATTTATACACACTCTAACAATAATACCAAGGTACAATAATAGCAAGGAGTTTGGGGGGCTCAGCCCTCTGGGGGGATAAAGGTGCAAATAACTATTTCAGTAGTTCTTAGTCTGACTGACTAATGTCCTCCAAATGGTGTATCTCTTTCTGGGAGGTTTAGCCCCCCCCCCCACTGTGTAAATAAAGGGGCGAAAAACTACTCTAAATCTGCTTGGTAAGACTACCCAATACAAGATTGTTACCCTCCAAATTCAGTATTTCTATAAGTTTTAACAATTTTATCAAGATAAAATAATAGCAAATGATGGGGGTGGGGGGGGGGCGCAGCCCCCCATTGAGATAAAAGTGGAAATAATTACTTTGGTAGTTATTAATCTGACTGGTTGACTTATTCTTACCCCATGTCGTCCAAATGGCGTCTCTGTTTGTAGGGTGTACAGCCCCCCATTGTTACGCTGCGCTGACTTCGCATTTTTACCGCTAGATTGCAACAGCCTTATGATTACGACCAAATTAGATCCAGTACATAATTAATTAAAACTTCGACAGTGTCACGGTCCGATTTATGATGATTAAATTCAAGTTACAGCAGTCGGAGAAAATATTTGTAGACTATGAATTTCAATTAACAATTAAAATACGGTTAGTATCCAGTAAAGCTTCTAAAAGACCTGTAATACCCCCGTAGCAGCAAACCTGCGTACTCAGCGAATTTCTAATGCATATATATGTATCTTAATACCACACAAAGCCACAGTAAGTTTCATCAATATACATTCATAAATAAACGATTTATGAAATTTTAATTATTCTCCATAAGAATAACATGGCGGCTGAGTATGCAGGGTTGCTGAAGCAAGGATTACAAAAAATGGGGTTTTATACAAATATCAATATAACTCAAGAAAGTAAAGCCACATACAAAATTGTATTAATTTATGTTCTAATTAAGGGAGATAACAAGTTACTTATTCTCCATAAGAATAACATGGGAGCTGAGTACGCAGGTGTGCTGCTAAGGGAACTATCGGCCAAAAAGTGTGTTTTAGTGCAAATATCAATAGACCAACGCTATGAAGCAATATACCTTTCATCAGGATAAGTTGATAAATAAGCGAGATATACAATTTTTCTTATTCTCCATAAGAATAACATTGGACAACGTACTGTATTTAGCACTTTCAATATCTCTGTAACCATTTCACGTAGAGCGATGATCGAAACACCAAATTGTGCGTCTTTTTAAGCTGATTCCAATGTAAAAACTAAAATTAGACTTTTTCAAAAATTATATGTAAGAAACTCAAAAAAAAACATTTTTGGGGTACAAAACCCACCCAAAATACCCCTTCGGATAGGTCGATCTGTCTGGTTTTCGAACTAAAGTCATAAATGCTGCTTTACACGTTTATACCAAATTTAAAAAATCGTCAAAATCGGACTATTTTTACGAGAGTTAATGTGCTCACGGACACACACACACACACACACACACATATATATATATACTGTATATATATATATATATATATATACTGTATACAGTTTTTGAACGAATGGTGTTTTTGGCATCTGGGGACCACAAAACGAAAAGTTATCATGGTCCCGGGCCTAGGTCTTGCCATGCCGACTACGGTAATAGATTCTTCCCTATAGGGGAAATTCGCTAATAAAAAAGGGAATTAGCCATGTCCATCTGGCTAGTATAGGCTATATAGGCTAACTATGCGACTTCAATAGTGATGAATGCAAACTACACATACTACTTCTTTTTGAACCATATACTGAACCATATACTTCATTTTGAAGCATATCGTTGTGTTTAACAGGCTTACAGGAATGCATATACTGTACTGTGTTTATATCAATCAGTATTTAAAATATTTCAAAGCAGTTGTTGTCCTTAGGGATAATAATCGAAAACAAAATATTTAATAAGGACATGGAGTTCGTAATATTTTATTTAAACTATGCCTAAATGTAAATCTGAATCGATTTTACTAAAATGATTTTTTTTATAGTGTAATTTCCATTTTCCCAGATGCATTTCGTTGCCTTTACTCGATCGGTAAGTAGGGACATGTACAACTCATAGATGACAATATCTATAAATACCTATAACTTAACGCTGTCGTACCCGGTTTCACCCGGGAATACACCAGTTGTGTGTGCTGCATTCTGTGGTTAACCCGTGGACTACTACGAAACATGAT
The DNA here is from genome assembly GCA_963675035.1 of Allygus modestus. Lineage (NCBI taxonomy): Eukaryota > Metazoa > Arthropoda > Insecta > Hemiptera > Cicadellidae > Allygus > Allygus modestus. The sequence goes on from OY776112.1 coordinate 200,926,721, forward strand.
CAGCTGTTTGAATTCTCATCAGCTCAAACTAAAGTAAATGTCCATAAGAATTACACAGGATTGGAGCTTTGACTCCCCGTGGTGCGGATCCCTATGGGAATTTCTTAAAATCCTTTCTTAAGTGGTTACTTAGATTATGGAAAGAGTACACGTGCCAAAGATCGTGGTTACGGTATAGGTTTAGAGGTTTGACCTGGGGAATGATCGGTTTTTCGTATTCATAGGTATAAATATATCTAGCATATTATCACCCCTGTTATAAACATGAGGCGTGTCTGTCAGTCTATTGTCCCATCACGACAAAACCACTGAACCATTTATGCTGAAGTTTTGCACAAATATAGTCTATATACCCAGGAGTTTCATAGGCCTATTGCCGTTTTAAAAAGTTCTCAGGGCTCTGCCCCACGGGACTTCAAGTGCCCATGTGATTCATATGGAGGAGGGTTTTATTTGGTTTACATCACATGTGTTTTTTCTTAATTCAATTAATTTAACTAATCAGCCGTTATAAGGATTATATCTAACTACAGACTGTTATTGTTTTGTTTACAATTTTTCTACACTGAGTTGTCACTCCATTGCGAGGCACGGACATAGCAGCTACTCTAGCATAAAAATATGTTCGGTAGCCTTTGTGAAGTATACAAATGATGAAAGGGTAGTTTTGTTAGGATTTTATTAAATTCAATTTATTAGCGCCTTATCCCTTATTCCAATTTTATTTATGGTTTGACTTATCCTAACTAAGGCAAAAACGGTAGATGGTAGATTATCTTTGTGAATTTTCTTTACAAAATACAGTGATGTCGTTTTGACGACGTGCAACTTGTATAAACACCGTGAAATTCTAAACTTATATTAATTTTATTTTGAAAATAGTAAGCTTCATTAAGAATAATACTGCATCGCCTTTTAACTCAACAATTTTCCTTGCTGGTGATCACTGTTCAATGTTAACAGACCGACATATCATGGCCACGCGACCTAGCATATTTTGTTTCTCATTTCCTCACACGAGCAAGAGCAATATCGCTACGTGCGACCTACTTTACCTAACATCTGCAATATTGCACGCACGCGTCACCTTTATTGGACGATCCTTCTTATTTTTGTGTCAGTGTAAATAAACACTGCCTTGGTAAAACTAAGATGGAAGTTTTAACCGAACCATTTACAGTACGACCAAATTCTTGAATCTAGTAAGTTTTAATTTCAGAACAATATATTATTTACGCTTGAGAGAAAATTGCACCTTTCATAATGTGCGGTAAACGACTGGAATATGAACTCTGTTGCCTTTTTATTCACAACTTGTAGAGAGAGATAGTTTCGGGAGTGAGTTAAAACATTAATAAAGGTTATTCTCGTTCAAAATATATATTATTTTCCTTGGATTTTTTCAGTTTTCCACAATGTACACATTACGCAAACCCAAGTTTTCTTTAGTTATAACTATGTTTAAAAAATGAATTTTGATCTATAAAATCAGCAGGCTCGTTTCGACCAATGAAACTAGAACAATTCTTTGATAAAAAAACATATTTTAAAATTCCTTTTATGAAAAACAAATAAGATATTTAAGGCAACAATCCAAAAATGGATTTTGTTTATCAGTTAATTTAATCATTAACCTTACAGTTTTCGTTTATTGATAACAATTGCTAATTTTTAACTTGTGGTTTGTTGTTTTAAACTAATCATTACATGCTCCTAACTACGTTAAATAAGTAATGTTCACTCATTATTATAGGTTTTTGTAATTTTTTGACAATTTGTTATTGTATCGATACACCGGCACATACCACATGTGACAAGCTAGCTTATTCAGTTATTTAAAATTATTAAAATTCAACACAAGTTATTCCCCACACATGGTTTTCAAAAATCAATGAAAATAAAAAATGTTCGTGATTATTAATTCAAAACATAATAAATATTGGAGTACAACCTTGGCTGGGGAAGACATAGAGGTGGGTGATGTTGTCTACCAATGACGGCTCGGGATTGGCCATGCTACAGACTGGCGCGTCGTCGTCAGCAATACTGTGGCGCTGCCAGTGGCGTCAGCAGCAACTACCCACGTGTTGCCAGTTGAGGGATTTCCGATACCATTTCAGAGGTTTTCGGACCACCGAGTAGTGATGGGAGAAACGACTGATTTTAACCATCCAATCCTTCATCCGATGGTTTTTACATTCATCCAATCCTTTCAGATGGATGATTCATCGGATGGTTTCTCATTGGTAGTGGGGGTACTGCCGATTGCCGAGCTTCCCGCGCTGAGGTTCGGAGGATTCACCTGTTCAGTGGACGGCATAGGCGTAATTCGGGGGTGGCATGGGGGGCAGTTGCCCCCCCAATAATTTGGAAAACATATTATTATAATATATATGAAAAGTCACAATAATCACGATCATGACTATGTTTGCCCCCCCAATCAAAATACTGAAGTTACGCTTATGGTGGACGGATAGATAAAACATCCAAACGCGGGGTTCAGATGTTTCGCCTGATTCATCCATTCATCGGATGGTTTCTCATTGGCAGTGGGGCAGCTGCTTGCGCTGCTGTGTGGAGGGTTCATCTGTTTAATGTATGGATAGGTGAATCATCCGTACACGGGTGTTTTAGATGTTTCGCGTGAATGAATAGTTCATTGTTTGATTGTTGGCTTCAGCTTATTTATGTAATATACTCCGATTAAACTGCTTTAATTCCTCCAACATTAAATTTATTTTGTCAAAATATCCGCTTCATATGTTTAACGGATTATTAGATGAATCGCCCATTTTTGGGTTTTAGATATTTCACCTGAATGAGTAATTGTATGATAATATGGTTGTTTCAGCCTATAAATCTACTTCACACCGATCTGATGAATTATGAGTTTTAATTCCTCCAACATTTAATTGAACATTTTCTTGACAACAATAATTATTAATTTACAACAAATCGCCCAATATTTATTGTAACTGATATTTAATTAAAATGTTGTAAAATAAACACCGTTTTTGAAAAAAATTTTATTTACGATCGTAATCCTGCGATTTTGATATGTGCATGGATTTTTTCAACAACAAAACCACCGCATAGATTATTATTGAGCGGAGCTCCTATACTACACTCTGGCTTTTTATTTACACGTACTCCTCCTGAATGGCTGGAGTGATCCTCACGAAATTTTGCTCGGTCATAGCATAGAAAAATAAATGGTCATAGTAACCATCTATGGGAAGGTATAAATCTGAAATGGTCCAAATTGGACATAAGGCCCTACGGCCCTTTAAAGTTACCATATTATTTTAATAGGAGAAATATTTTATTTGGTTTGTTTACTGTGTGTTGATTATACAGCTGTTATATGGATCCAATTTAAATGCAGACTGTTACTATCAGCTGTTTGTAAATACAGTAGTTTTCTGTGAAATTGTTGTTTTGTTTATTTTAGTGGTTTGTTTGTCGATACATTTCTGAAAATTATTGATTAAATAAATACTCGCTCCGTTCAATATTGCAAGCAGACAACTGCATTGTATACCTAGTAATAAAGTGTTTATATAACAAATAAACCTTTGATTAGTAATCAGATTAAGTAATCCTATAGATAAAATCTAAAGTTTAACCTACTACTGCCTTGCTGTCAGGAATAAAATTAAAAACTACTCAACACACGCAGATGGCAGATAGATGAATAAATATTATCAGATGTTTCTAATGCAAGGGGATGAATTGTCTGAACGGATGGTTTTCTGAATGGATGAAACTACGGGAACAGATGGTTCATCCGTAAAAGAAATGGCTGAATCACCCAGATGAAAACTAGAGTTTCCATCGGATGAATGAATTGCCGCTCAACAACCGGATGAATCGTTTGTTTTCATCCGATGGTTCCCATCACTACCACCGAGGGTTAGAAAGAGATAAAAATGGACACAAAGACTTCTTGGAAAATATAAATTTAAAAATTATGTATTTATAATACTTAAATGATGTATTGTAATAATTTGATGTATTTTGTAATTATTAAAATACAATAAAGTTAGAAAGTATCTACATTCTGAATACCAGTAATGCTTTTTGGTGTGAGAGCCTCATATAACTATGATTCCATATGGCGAAAGTTTCATTCTAAATTCAATTTTACTCCCTAAATTTCAAGTTATTTGGGTGTGTATAATGTATTTTTAGACCATATTTTTGAGTTTGACGCGCGAGTATAGTTTTATAGTTTTTATTTTGGTTTTATTAATAAATAAACGGTATCAGGAAACTGACACATACTTTCTCCCTTTTAGCCAAACTTTAATGACAAAAATATTTGTTATTTACTAAATATAGAATATGAAGTATAGATAAATGTACAGAAAATTGTCTAAAATAGTTGTTTTCAGAAATATCCATCCAAATTGCTTTTTTGGAGCCACTATAGAGTCCGTTGCTACACACAGTAGTTTTGAGAGGGGAAATGCCCCCTTGCCCCCCCCCAGGGTTAAATAGCAACACATTTCGAACATCATCTGTTGGTCAATGCTAACTTGACCTGCATATCAAATTTTAATGAAATTGATCAGTAAATAAGAGAGAAATAGTTATTTTTGTATTCCCCATAAGAATAACATTGGACAACGTACTGTGTTTACCGCTAAATGAAAATTTCAATTTTCTCCGCAACTAGCAATCGTAGAATAGTAATTTAAAATACTAATTTATTTATTTTTTTGAGCTCTTTTTAACGGTGAATAGTAATCTTTTTTAACATTTATGATTTTTTATGAAAAATCCAAAAAACTGAATTTTTGATGTTTTAAGTCCTGTAATTTCTGAACCCGAATTTTTCCAGAAATGCGGGTGGTGTCATTTTATTGGAAACCTAAAGTTCTACAAACCACGAAATTTTAATCAAAATCGTTAGAGCCGTTTTTGAGAAATTTGGATTTTTCATGTTTTTTGGCGGTTTTTGGGGGATAATAGTAGAGGCAATATGGGGAGTCTGGGACAGCTGAAAAATAATTGTTTTTTAATCAGAAGTGACGTTTGAGTGACGTGGTGATGACGTATGTGTGACGAGAGGGTGTGATGACGTCACGGCGATGACGTATTGGTGTGACGATACACATACGTCATTGGATGTGAGGTAATGTGAAAGCGGGTGGATTTATATTCGTTAAGAAACGGTTTAGTTACGTCGGTTTGCGACTTGAAATGGCCAACCGTCCATTTAAGTCGGTTTGTGACTTGAAATGGCCAACCGTCCATTTAAGTCGGTTTCGACTTGAAATGGCCAACCGTCCATTTAAGTCGGTTTGTGTTATCTTATCTTATCTTATCTTATCTTATCTTATCTTATCTTATCTTATCTTATCTTATCTTATCTTATCTTAGATCTAGATCTTAGATAAGATAAACAAATTTTCTGGGGGCTCCGCCCCCAGACCCCCCCCCCTTGCTTCGCTCCCCATCCCACGCCATGGAGTCCCCCTCCACTATTAACCCCCGCCACATTTACAGCTTAGCACAGAATCGCGCGTTACGATCCATTCACACTCCTGATCTTAGCCGCAACGCAACCATGGCTCGCAACTTACAACCGATCAAACGCCCTGCTGACTCTTCTGACGAGGACTATTTGGACGAAGAGGGTCACAGACGTCACAGGAAAGAGTTCAAGTTCTGCCAAACTAGACCGACGGCTGCAACTACTCCTGTGGGGAGAGCGACGATTCAAATAAAGCGAGACATCTTCACTTACCGACAGATCATCCAACTCATGGACATCTTGAACCGCTACCGACACCTTGCCGATCAGATGATTATCGAAGTTAGTAGCGGAGATCACTTCCACCTCATCCTCCAACATCAACACTTGGACACAGTCGACGCTAGCCTACGCCGACAACTACAACTACGACAAATTCTTCGGGTCGTCGCTTCCATCCCCCCACACTAAATCCAGGACTCCACTCCTTCTACAAACGGCCTTTATCAAGGCCACCACTTATATCATTCGTTGTGAATCAGCCTAGCAACCATACATCATACTAAACCTACATTGCGTACATTTCAATCCAGATTCTCAGGACTTAGTCATTTAACATCAATCATTTTGGTGGCCTTTACAAAGGCCATTTTTACAAGTCTCAATTATTTTTACTTTCACAGTCTTAGACGATTCCTTTACAAGTCTCAGCCTCACATCTTGTTACTTCTTTTACAGGAGGAGTATTCAACATTTTATGGACTTTGTCATTTATCCAACTTCAGTTTAGTGGCCTTTATAAAGGCCGTTTTAATAAGTCTCAATTTTACAACTTTCGCGGTAACAAAGAATAGTTATTCAGTTGTCGCTATGAATGTTTTAGGGGACTTTAAATAATTATAATTTATATTCTCCAAACATGTTCAAACGTGTTCAAGGTCATTTCAATACTTAAAAAAAAAGGATCTTGACTGTGGCGGATTGCCCTGCCGACCAGTCAAGAAGGGTCAGTTCATTCGTGGTGGTTTGCCCATGCCGACCGATTGAACTGCTTAGGGTATGGGTGGACCGCAGAACTCCACACTGCGCGAACCACCCGGGTTTGTTTTTGGGGTTGTGATGGGAATAGGGTAAGGGACAGAGTTTAACTTGTACAAATCAACAAATTGTGTTAGTGTTAGTGGAAAACCAGCGAAGCCATGCAAGACAGAAAAGGATTGTACAGAGAAGAATAAGAGATCGGCGCTGAGTTTAACGATCCAGATCCATTGCCCACCGCACTGTTCACCCAACGCCCGGAGCAGTGCTGACCACACAGGGGGACTTGTCTCAGGCCTTGTGCGACGCAGAAGGTGTTGACTCCGCCTCGGGACCCGGCGGAGATCAGCGTAGAGATGCCGGCCGATAGCAAGTGAGACCTACATATGTGGTGCTCGCTATATCACAGAAGTTCCAAGCCCGGGGTACCACTGCAGGGATTGCGGTACTAGGAGACCTCCGTGGATGTTCAGCTTCTCTCCGATGATCTCCGCTGTGCCCCGCTTCTCTGGAGCTGCTCTGGACTGGTCCCGTGTCTGCATGCCGAATGATTCGAGTGGAACGAGCGTCCCGGTTTTATGAACTTTTCCGCTGAGTCAGCAGAAAATAACCTCACCTCATTGGTTGAACTGTTTGACCAATGAGAAGCCGGCTTGTGCTAGTGAGTATACCGCTGTTCTTAAGCGAATCACTTTTGCTCACCCTTTCGTTACGGACGCAACTGCATCATGTTCAGGAAGCAGACCCGGCCTACGATGGTTGACATGCCTCGTCGGGAACCATCGTTCCAGCTTTCCAGCTCCAGGCCCCACAGTGTCACACCTCGGTCATCACTCCGGCAGCCTCGTCAACGTCCAGCTCCAATCCCAGCCCCAAAGAGCGAGTCCATGACAGGGCAGCCTCGTCAACGCCCGGCTCCAACACCAGCGTCAAAGAGTAGACCCGTCGATGTAATGCCTCGACGGGTAAACATATCGACTTGTGCCCGGGAACCGTTCTCTTTACTTAGAGAAATTCTCTCGGACAAGACGAGGGATCTGGAACCTGAGAAGAACTATACGGCCCAGATCCCTATTATCGATGAGCCGAGGGAGATTCGTCGGCCGAGCTTCGAACCGGCATTCACTGGGTTCAAGCTCCACCGCCTGTGGAAACTGCAGCCGGGACTTTATTGTCTGCTCGGATGGGACAAGCCTTCGCGGGAGCTTTTGTTGCGCCACCGCAACTTTGTCTTTAGAAGTTACCTGCCGAATGGAGTGATTGAGCCACCATACGAGACATTAAAGACCTACTTGGAGGTGGGGAAGCCGGAAGATGGGCAACGACGTCGGCGTGTCACCGTCCAATGGGTGTCACTGTAAACAATGACACTGATAAAAACGGCCTTTTTAAAGGCCACCAAAAATTTCAATCGTTTGACACTCAGTAGCGTAAAACATATATTTTGTTTTAACCCCAGTCTTACTCCTGCTGTAATGAAGTTTTTATAAGTCCCATGAGGTTTCAATAAAGTTTGTTGGTATTTTGTACGGTACGGTACTTAGTTACCGACTTCAACAAATATGGTTTGACCGAGAATTTTAATCGTTCCTCTGTCAACATAGTTTGTTCAAATGGGTAAGCGCTTGGACTGGGACATTAAATAATTAAAATGGCCTTTCTCAAGGCCACTAAATAAAACGCTGAGTCAGTGTTATTAGTGCGCACCATCAGGAGACCTGCAGCGTATCCTATACGGTCCGTAGCGTCGCACCTTAGAGACCAATGATTAGTGGGGCTCAGGACATCCTGATTGCGCTGAGGAGAGAAGATGGAAACTACGGTGGAAGAAATCTTCGCTGAGATGATTGAGCGACGGGCTCCACTAGCACCGATATCCTCACTCCGGCCGCCTCGTCAACGTCCAGGAGCCTCGCAGAGGCGTGTTCACTTCGCTTTGGACTGTCCAGCTCCGAGACCAGTGGCAAGGAGCAATCCTGTCACTGTAATGGATTGTGTTGCGGCTACTCCACGGCGAAAGCTTCAGAGGCTGGAGCGGCGCTTCTACACTCCACTTGGGCAACTACGCCATGGCGAACAGAATCGACGGTTGTGGCGGATGAAACCCGGCCTGTACGAATTGCTATTTTTCGTACGCCAGGATGGTGAGGCTACTCTGCGGGAGGTTGGTTCCTTGGAGCTGACGAGAGTTCGCCTGCCAAGGAGAATGGAGTGGCCGTGGAAGTCGACGCATCTGAAGATTCACGGGCCGGGGGAGGACCCTTCGTATCCCAGAGGGAAGGCCGAATGGGTCCGTCGCTAGATCATCTCAAAAAACGGCCTTTTTAAAGGCCACCAGATTTTTCAATCGTTTTTGAACTCATGCATTTGCAAAGTTTTTATTATAAGTCCCATGACATACTGGGTGTTGGTAATCTGTACGGTACGTAGTTGCCGACTCTAAATAATATATTTTGACCGAGAACTTTGTTCATTATTCGGTCAACACAGTTTATTTAGTGCGCTTAAAATAAATGTTATGGGGCTTAACAGCCATAGCTTGGAGTAAAGAATAAAATGAGTTGTGTTTGCAAACACAAACAATTCCACGTTTCTAACATAGAGTTACAGTCGGGCTAAGATTGGAGATACGTAGTTGCCGACTCTAAATAATATATTTTGACCGAGAATTTTGTTCGTTATTCAGTCAACACAGTTTGTTTAATGTACCTAAAAACAAATGTTATGGTGCTTAAGAGTCATAGCTTTGAGTAAAACATAAAATTGCTTTCAAACACAAACATTTGCAAGTTTCTAACGTAGAGGCACAGTCGGTCCAAGATTGGAACATAAAAACGGCCTTTATCAAGGCCACCATTTTTAGTACTTAAATTCAACTGACCAATAGGAGAAGAGTGCTGTGTCAGCAACGCCTATATAATGAGAGAGTAGTGCGATGTTTCCTCATTCCTCCACTGAGCTGATTGCTGATCTGATCTCCAAGTCATGGACTCTTCTGAGACTTCTGCAGCTGTAGAATCCATCCTGGCTGAGAACAAGGTGAAGTCTATCTTCGATCCGCCGGACGCACCTTCTACATCCACAAGCGTGGTTTCGCCGCCAAGTCCCCTGCACTTTGGAGCACCGACAGCAGAGTCATCGGATGAAGATAATAGGAAATTCATTTCAAAACATGACCCCTTCGTACCGAAGGCAACTTCATCCTCCAGCACACCAAGAATATCATTGAAGAAGACACCACGGGTAAGAAATGCGCCCAAGTGTACCCACCAATTTAAGAGAGGGCCGAAGAAGGGTGAAGTGTGTGCAGTCTTCTGCAAAATAGGAGAAACGTTCTGCGCTAAACACAAACCTGCAGAGAAAAAGCCGCCAGCATCTAGTTTTGACTTTGAAACTATAGCTCAGGAGGGAAAATTCCGAAGATTGAAAGTTTCCAAAAAATATAAACTCCTACAAATTAAAGAGCGCAAAGTAATTTTGGAAAACAGCGGAAGAATCCTAAAGGTAAGACTGCCTGGATATTTGCAACCAATACCCAAGACTGGGTCATACTTAGTATTTCAAAGGGCGGGCAAAGGCGAACTGGCAAAGGCGATGTGGGAGTGCGTCTAGATTGGATCAGCAGCTCAGAAACGGCCTTTTTCAAGGCCACCAATTGTTTCACTCGTTATAGTACTCACAGTGTGCTAACTCTGTTGTCTTTCACAAACAAAGTATATTATGTAAAATCCTACAACATAATTAACCTACATTGCGTAGCTTTCCTTCCAGTCAACAATGGTCGAGACCAGTCGTAAACCTTGGTGGAGAATTCAAAACGGCCTTTTTAAAGGCCAAAAATTGATTAACTCGTTATAGTACTCACAGTGTGCTAACTCTGTTGTATTTCACAAACATAGTATATTATGCACAATCCTACAACATAACTAACCTACATTGCGTAGCTTTCCTTACAGTCAACAACGGTCGAGACCAGTCGTAAACCTTGGTGGAGAATTCAAATACGGCCTTGTTAAAGGCCAGCAATTGATTCACTCGTTATAGTACTCACAGTGTGCTAACTCTGTTGTTTTTCACAAACAAAGTATATTATGAGATGAAATAAACTGATAATGCAAGCTGCAGACTGAATTAATATTTACATCTCTCGTTTTAGTACTCAAATTGAGCTAACTGTGTTGCCTTTCACAAACGAATTATATTATAAGATGAAATGAACCGATAATACAAGCTGCAGCCTGAATTAATATTTACAACTCTAGTTTCATCGATTCTTTGCATTCAAAACAAGATTTTGTTTGTTTGTTTGTTAGGTTGACCTTGAAAATAATAAAAGCATTGTCAGCAGTTAAGATAAGAGACTGCTGAAAAGCATTGTCAGCAGTTAAGATAAGAGACTGCTGAAAAGCATTGTCAGCAGTTAAGATAAGATACTGCTGAATATGCAGTAGTTATTACTATAAATAGAGGCGTTCTGTAGAGTTGATCACATCCATCTGCGACGTTTACCTGACAACATGGTCTACGAGATTGTTCACCACCAAACAGCGAGAAGGGTTAAACGCTCTCCTCTGTGGCTGAAAACATTCTACCTCCGTGTTCCGATTTATTGGACGACGGAGATAACTCAAGAATGCGACTTGTGGAGAGTTTCTGAGGCTCTAGACAGTATCAGGGCCGACTGCCGAGCGACTACTATTAAATTGACAACGTCCGACGTAGGGTTCTGGATGGCGCCTACTCCTCTGGAAGATGACTTACCCTTCAAGACCAACGTCATCAAAGACCTGAAGCGTTTGCTGCGGCTTGGCCAAAGGGTGACTCTCACCGTCATCGTTTCTTGAGGACGTATCCTGCAGACCCAAAACGCCATCTCAAACTCCACCTTCTGAGGGCAACTACAAACGGCCTTTTTCAAGGCCACCATGAATTTCACTCGTTTTAACTAAGCTAAGCGTCTTATTTGAACCATACCAATTATTTATCTTTTCGATTATTAATGTTTCTACTAATAATGAAATTAATAATTACCAACACATGGTTTTAAAATTTTTAGTTGTACAAAACACATGGTGGTTTCTTAATTTTACCTCAACTAACAATTGAAATTTATTCTCTCTCTCTCTCTCTATATATATATATATATATATATATATATATATATATATATATATATATATATATATATACATTTTTTGAGATCAAAACCTATGTTTACGGTTTTTCTACCATAACTTAGCATTTTTTTTACTGACTAAAACCTAATGCTCTTATTCGTTGTTTATTTTTGCTTGCTCATCACAAAATTCCCCTATAAATAAAGGTAAATAGTAGTCACCGGTCATTCATATCCTATCTACCATCATGGCACCACTAGACATCCCTCACCACTGGAAGCAAATTGGAGAAATAATTGAAAATGTCTTACAGGAAGATGTGGAGGAGATTGAAGATACTAGTGACTCCGAAGACCTGACCAACTCCGATGACAACACATCATCACTAGATGTCTCTGACATAGAAGATGCAATAGCATTTGTTCTTCACGAGGATTATCCGGAGTCAGTCGCCGACAGTATTGAATTTTATCTCCTGTCCGAAGATGAGGATGACAACAGGACTCCTGTCCTACGTGATGTTTCCGATGCAAGGCGGAGACTATTCGATAGTTCCAGTGGTGAGGAAGACGATGATGGCGTTGCATACCTGAGCGACTAATTAGAGAAGTCTGTTTCAAACGGCCTTTTTCAAGGCAACCAATTGTTTCAATCGTTTTAAAACTCAGCCGAATTCGCAATGTTTTTTTTCCTTAAACTAAAAAAGCCACAAGCAGAGTATAATAAACGAATGAAAAAATGGTAGCCGTTAAAACGGCTGTTTGGATGTGTTTTTCAACTGTATAAAGGGTTTATTGTTCAACAATGATGTCATCATCTGATAGATAATCTGCCCCTACTAATCTTTCTAATGCAGCCATTACTTCTCTGGATTGGATAGTTGTTCTGCTTGATACAACGTTAACTTGTACTGGTTGATCATCACTTTCTTGTCTTTCCGTGGGTGTTAATGATAATTGAAAAGGTGGTGTTGTGGAGGATATATCTGGGACCTGTATAGGCTGCTCCATAATTATGTTGTGGTTAGTAAGCTTATAGCAATACTAATTTATAATTTCATTTATGTTTACTTTTTAAATGAATGAACCAATGGCAATGAAAGTGATGATGTTAGCAAAAATATAAACCAATAGTAATTCAATGCTGAGGTCAGCATTTGCTATAAAACTAGAACATGTGAAAAATGGCTCTCAATACTACTTTTGGAGCAGTCTATAACACACTGAGAAATTTATTCAATCACAATGTACTATTGTCAACGTTGTAATGAAGATTTCATAAATGAGGATTTATATATATATCACTGTGAAATTTACCATAATGCTACTAATAATGCATTATCCGATTGTGAAGACCATCCCGATTTCTTACACTTCCTTGCTGACACTGAACACTCTACACGGCAGAGCAGACCAAGCGTAATTGCATATGCACCTCCTAGCAAACAAAACTCAGTGGATCCTGAAGATGAATCCTCACCCTCTACTTCTAGAGGGACTGCGAACGAAGATGCAACGTTGGGAGTCAACATTTTAGTGGAGGCGTTTGACAGATCTGTCGTTCGACATTACAGAATAAATAACATCAATACACTTGAACTACAAATATTTCTGACCCTCGTTAAAGATGTTATAATTGCAAAATTAAATTATGAACTTAACCGTTTGAATTTCATTAAATTTGGATTACTATTGGACACAACATTTAATAATGTAGAAGGAGAAATATCCAACAGAGGGTTTCTTTCTAGAAACCGAACTATCATGGAGACGTCAAATTTAGATGAAATAGTTGATGAATGTTTACAAGAATTGGTGCTTAAAATAACTGAACATGAAGCTCGTGGATCCGGATGGTCCTTGCTCAATGTAAACAACCTGGATTTACGAGTTCATAAACGTGGATACGGTGAACGTGGCAGCAGTTTTATTCCATTGCCAGCAAAGATTAAAGATAATAAATCATGTATTAATGTTCAAAACAATGACAATGAATGTTTCAGATATTCCATGTTGGCGAAATTTCTTGTTCATGAAGGTGTCCAACATCCTGAACGACCGAATAGAAGATATCAAGAACTAAATGGTAGATATAAATTTAATGGATTAAACTACCCAGTGTCATTGTCTGATATAGGAAGTTTTGAAAAACGTAATGCAGGTGTATCTGTTAACGTGTTTGGACTGGACAGAAGAAACAATGTGTACCCGTTAAAAGTGGTACCACGTGAATTGACTGACCATACTGATTTACTGTTACTAAAAGATGAAACTATTTCACATTATGTGTACATAAAAGATTTCACTAAGCTCATTCACTATCAGCTCACCAAAAGAAAGTCACCAATAACAGTGTGTAAAAGATGTTTCTGTTTTAAAAATATCTCTATAAATAGAGGAGGTCGTAGTTGGCTGACGGAACACTCTAAACTTTGTGGAGATCATGCAGCAGCAAAAGTTATCCTTCCAACTCTGAATAGTTCTATTCTAAAGTTTAGAAATATCCATCACCAGTATCGCATCCCAATTGTAATTTACGCAGATTTTGAATCGTCATTGATACCAGTGGAAAATGTGGATCCTGACGCAGCAGACAGTAGGAAATACCAAAAACACGAGCCAAACAGCTATTGTCTTTTGGTAAAATCAACACTTTCATACGAGCATCTTCGGCACTACGATATTCCAACGGAGCCAAAGCTTTACCGTGGGGAGCAAGCTGCAACACGATTTGTTGATGATCTATATGATATTGCTGAAAAAGTATCTACCCTCTACAGTTACATTGTTCCTATGGAAAATCTCACTGACCTTCAAGAACTATGTCATCAAATGGAGGACATTTGTTACTTGTGTAAACAGGAGTTTTCTGAGGACAACATCAAAGTGCGTGACCATGATCATTTGACAGGAGCCTATAGAGGAGCAGCTTGTAACGCCTGCAATATCAACTTTAAGCTACCTAACTTTATACCGGTTGTATTACACAATTTAAGTGGATACGACGCACACTTTATTATTCCAGAACTTGGACGAGACAAAGGACAAATTGACGTATTGGCTCAAACGACAGAAAAATTTATTAGTTTTTCAAAGAAAGTAAAAAATATAAAATTAAGGTTTATAGATTCCTTAAGGTTTATGCCATTCAGTTTGATGACACTCTCTAAGAATCTGGAAAGAGATGACTTAATTGAAACGAGGAAGCTGGTTCCAGAAGATAAGATGGAGCTCGTATTAAGAAAAGGAGTGTTCCCGTACGACTACATAGATTCCCTTGCTCGATTTGACGAGACTGCGTTACCTCCACCAGAAATGTTTTACAGTAAACTCAATGAATCTCCAGTAGATCCAGAAGATTATGAGCATGCTGTCAAGGTATGGAAGGAACTTAATATGTCGACGCTCGGAGATTATAATGATTTTTATGTGAAACTTGATGTAACTCTCCTTTGTGATGTAATGGAGGAATTTAGAAATTCCTGTTTGTTAGCTTACGGACTGGATTGTTTCTATTACTTCACATCTCCGGGGCTGGCTCGGCAAGCTATGATGAAGGAAACTAAATGCGAACTCCAACTTTTAACTGATATTGACATGGTTCTTATGGTTGAAGCTGGTGTTAGAGGAGGGCTCACACAATCGGTCACACGATATGTCAAAGCCAATAACAAACATCTTCAAAATTATAACTCCACTAAAGAATCAGTCTACCTAGGCTACTTCGACGCCAATAACCTTTATGGATACGCCATGTCAATGCCATTACCTTTTGGCGGATTTTGCTGGGTTGATTCTAATGTTTTAGGAGACATTATGAGCATCCCGAAGTTCAGCGATATCGGATACATATTGGACTTTGACTTCGAGTATCCTCAGCACCTTCACGACCATCATTATGACCTTCCTCTATTACCAAGGTCCGAGGTTCCTCCAGGAGGCAAATATTCAAAGTTGATGACAACACTTGAAAATAAATCTAATTACATTGCACATTATTGGATTGTACAACAAGCAATTGAACTAGGAATCAAAATTGTTAAAATCAACCGAGTGCTTCAATTTACACAAAAGACCTGGCTAAAACCGTATATAGAATCGAATACTTCAAGAAGAGCAGCTTCCACATCAAGTTTTCACAAAGAATTTTACAAACTGATGAATAACGCCGTCTATGGGAAATGTCTTGAAAACAAAAGGAATCACATGAATTTGAAACTTGTTTCTGATGAAAAGAAAATGTTAAAATTAGTTCAAAAGCCTAACTTCAAAACATCTATCATAATAAACGAAAATCTTGTAGCTGTATGCATGAACAAAACAAATGTTGTCATGGATCGACCTCTTTATGTAGGAATGTGTATACTTGATATTTCAAAGACCCATATGTACGACTTCCACTACAACAAGATGGTTGCCTTTTATGGACGAGATCGAATTGGAATTAGCTACATGGACACTGACGGGATCGTATATTGGATCAAGACACTTGACATGTATGATGACCTTAGAGTGTTTCCTCACAGGAATGATTTTGACTTCTCCGACTACCCAGTCAACCACCCGACATACGACAACTCTGTTAACAAGAAGGTTTTAGGAAAGTTCAAGAATGAAACTTGCGGAGTACCACTTGAAGAAATTGTCGCCCTCATGTCGAAGATGTACGCGTTAAAATTAATGACAGATAGAACAGCGAATGTCACATCAACAGTTGCAGCGGATGAGGATGAAGCAGGGATTATCAAGAAGGCAAAAGGAATAAAAAAGATGTACATAATGAAAAAAATGAAATTTGAACATTACTACAACTGTTTATTCAGAAGAGTTGGGTACAGTGCATCTTTTAACACAATCCGGAGCTTCAATCATAATTTATATAGTATAACTGTGAAAAAGAAGTTATTGGCAGACAAAGACGACAAACGTGTGATCCTTCAAAACAACATCCACACACTTCCTTATGGACATTATTCATTAGCATAAATTGATTAAGTGCATCATCATCCTGAGAAGTAAACTGGTGGAAGATCTATAAAATGCTAATTAATTAAGTATATGTTAAATAAAGTTTTTAAAAAGCCACTTCAGTGGCCTTGACCCAGTTTTCGTGTGTTCAGAATAAGCAATTTTTTAAATTAGCAAAAACTACATTACTTATTTAACATTTAGCCTTTTTTAATAAATGAAACAGTTTTATAGTTCAGTTACTAAACGATTGGAGGATAAAGCGAACCGATGGACGAGAGAAAATCCATCGTTGAAGAACTTCACAAACCAGTTCGAAGAAATTTTCCTAGAATATCAACGGTCGTGAAAGGCATTCATGACCTATATCAAGCGGACCTTGTAGAAATGAAACCGTACAGTAGGATTAATAAAGGTTTTAGGTACATTTTAACGGTTATTGATTGTTTTACAAAAGTAGCCAGTGCAATTCCACTGAAAAACAAAAGTGGATCGTCTATTACAGAAGCAATGAAAGAAGTACTTCAGGCGATAGGGAAACGTATAAAAAATCTGCAGACAGACGATGGTACAGAATTTTTTAACAAAGATTTTTCTGATCTAATGAGGAAAAATAAAATAAATCATTATTCAACTTATAGTGAAAAGAAAGCCGCTATTGTAGAACGTTTCAATCGCACTTTGAAAACTTCAATGTACAAGAAATTTTCAGAAAGAGGCACCTATGTATGGTATGATATTCTTCCTACTTTAATAAAAGATTACAATGATAAAAAACATCGTACAATAGGTATGAAACCAAATCAGGTGAATAAAGCAAATGAATCTAAAGTTTTGAAACGCATAAAGAAAAGTACCAAACCAATATTAGATAAGAAACCACCCAAAAAATTTGCAATAGGAGACAATGTGAGGATATGTAAATATAAACAGATCTTTACCAAAGGTTACCTTCCGAATTGGACAAACGAGGTTCTCACAGTGCATCGAGTACAGCCTACTATTCCTGAAACTTATATTTTAAAGGATGTTTAAGGAGAGATACTGCAGGGAGGGTTTTACGGACATGAGTTGTTAAAATCCAAGACTGGCAATGTTTATTTGGTTGAAAAGATATTAAGAAAAAGAGGTAATAAACTTTTAGTGAGATGGTTGGGATTTGACAAGAGCGAAGATACTTGGATAGACAAAAAGGACCTACTTTGAAATAAAAAATCAGTAACGGGACAGCATTTGAGAAGACCGTTTATGCAGTAAATAAATTATGGAAATTATCTGCCAGAATGAAAGACTTGATATTAACAATATTGATTGTTTGACACCGGATATTTTTGATAATGAGGTAAGTAAACATGGCTGTTTATTGCCTAACACAATGAGGTGTATTATTAGTGGGCCTTCAAACTGTGGAAAAACCAACGTTGTTTTTAATTTAATAACAAAACCAAACGGCTTAAGCTTCAATAATGTTCATATTTTTTCCAAATCTCTGAATCAACCAAAATATTTATTATTGGAAAAGATTTTGCATGATGTACCCAATGTTTCATTGCATAAATTTGACGCAAGTAGTGAGATTATAGAGCCTAACAATGCTGAACAGTATTCAGTTCTTATTTTTGACGATGTTTCCTCTGAAAATCATGATAGGATAAGAACATACTTCTCTATGGGTAGACATAATCATATTGACTCTATTTACATAGGTCAAACATATAGTAAAATCCCGAAACAATTAATTAGAGACAACGTAAACTTTTTAATTGTTTTCAAGCAGGATGGAAAAAATCTCAAACATATATACAACGATCATGTTGGTTCAGATATGTCATTTGAAAAATTTCGAGATGTGTGTGGGAAAGCTTGGAAAGAAAAATATGGGTTTTTAGTTATAGATAAAGAAAGATCTATGACAAATGGTCGTTACAGAATAGGGTTCGATGGATTTGTTTTATTACATTGACTTCTGCCTATAACAAATTCAGTATTTGTGGTGAAGGCGTTGATAACAGTCGGAACTAACAATGTCGAACCAGGAGGAGTTGCTTAGTGAAATAAAAGTCCTAAGTGACTCAATACGGAAGAAAAACCTGCTACTAAAAGAAGGATTGATGGCTAGAAATAAATATTTGGAGGAAACCTTCAAGCCCATTGTCGAACCCCTGAAAAAAATAAATGATAAAATGACCAAATCGACTCTACTAGATCAAGAAGTAAAAGAACGAGATAAAAAGATCGTTAAACAAGATGAAACTTCAGGAACATACGGATCAGAATCTGGGTCAGAATCATTTAGCAGAACGAGTCGTTCAGGAGAAGAAGAAGAAGAGGAAGAAGAAGAAGATAAAGAAGATGAAGAAGAAAGTAAATCCGACATTGAAGGTGAAACAGATCCTTTAGAACCAACAGAATCCCCCACAAATATTAGTATTTTAAGTAAAGAAATTGGCAAAAAAGGACCTCTTTCACGAAATTATATACTAAAAATGCTACATGGTGCACATAAATCGAGTAAATACCACGTGTATGGAGCACGCTTGGAAAAAGACGGTCTTCGTATGGGGGATAGTATGCTAGAGATAGATGACAAAGATAATATAACAGTTAAAGACCAAACTTTTAAGGGTACCGCTGGACTGTTTGAATTGATCTTTAAACCCTCTCCAAAAAAATATACTAAGAAGGATTTGAATGATTTTAAAAACATATGTATTTTAACCAACTCCCATAGAAAAGGTTATTCACATAATACACCTATTCATAGAAATAGATCGGAGAAGTATAGAGAAGTTATTTCAAAGCTGTTTTCTAGTATTAGAGGAAAACGTCCGAAGGCTAAGGGTAAAGGAATGTCGATGAAATCGGTGTATGATACAAATATTATATACTATAATAATGTGAATAAGCTGGTTGACAGAATGCGATTAATATATGAATCTATACAGGCTGGGCATAACGGATTGGATAACGAAATGATTGCTTTAACGGAAGAGTTAAAAGGTCGGGGATACATAGCTTAAGTATTCAGTCTAAAGATGAATGTTGATAAGTTCGGTCGTCATGAGAGCTCTTTGGTTCGAGAGGTTTTGAAAGGTCCACCTGGAGAAGGTTTTCAGTTGACTCGAGACGGAAACTATGATCTAAGAAGGAAACGTTTGTGCAATATTGCAGATCCTATTAACAAAGATGAAGCAGTAAACCTTGGAACAATTCGTACATTACATTAAATTGCGAGACAAATGACACCATGTTTGATGCTAAATATAAAAGAATTATACATGTGGCAATTACAGAAAAAGATACAGATGCTGTGAATAGGCGATTTGTTTTGGAAGAAATAAAGCAATTAAAACAAGATATTTACCAAACAATCGACAAATTACAGTCTATGGTGATTCTTTTCACCTCTTCGAAGAAGGAAAGTCGGGGAACACCTTCAAACAGTGTAAACGCAATATATGATACAAACAGTGATGCAGAAGAGTCATTATCACTGCCAGACGTTAGAGTAATCTAATGAAGTAAGGTGTTAAAACAAAAATAAATTATCATACATGGAAGGAAGACGTTCAGTAGTGAACTATCACTCATGAAAAGAGGACGAGGACTCACTAGTAGCGCAGTGTCTCTTTTTAAAAAAGCATTTTCCACTTTACCTACAGGTGCATTAATAAACACAGCTGTTGACGCACTTCCAATTGAGCTACATTTGCCTGGAGGTTATCAATATTGTGGTCCAGGTACGAAATTGCGAAAGCGTTTGGTACGAGGAGATCCTGGAATAAACAAATTGGACGAAGCTTGCAGAGCACACGATATTGCATATTCAAATTACTCAGATTCGGAAAGAAGATCAATTGCAGATAGAGCTCTTGCTGAAAAAGCTTGGCAGAGAGTAAAATCAAGTGACGCAAGTGTTGGTGAACGAGCAGCTGCATTAGCAGTAACTGCAGCCATGAAAGCCAAAACAGCAGTTGGAGGAGGATCGAGGAGAAGAAAAACAAACACACGTCGCAGAAGAAATATTTCCGGTGGGGGCACTAGTCAAAAAAGGAATACTAATAAGAGAGTTAATCGTAAGCGAAAAAGTGTTCAAAATGTTCAAAAAAAAGGTAAACGGAAGAGGATTATACCTAAGACCATACCGTGCATATTAAATAAAAACAAATTAATTTTGCCGAATAAACCTTTGAACAACGAGGAACTTGAACGGTATGCATCATGTTTAAAAATCCCTTTTTTCAGAGGGGTGTTCACTCGAAACGGATTGCCAAGAAAAATCTGGAAAAATGAAGCCGCAATTGTAAACCTTGATTATGCTAATGGTGCTGGGACACATTGGGTTTGTTATAAGAAAATATTTGATTCTGTTTTTTATTTCGACAGTTTTGGGAATCTTCCACCTCCTAAAGAGTTACAAGTGTATTTCGGTGCAGTACCTAACGTAGTTTTCAATTATGATAGAAAACAAAGAGAAGACACGTCAGTATGTGGACATTTATGTTTGGAATTTCTAGCCACAAGTGTCAGTCAACTGTAAGATGTCGTCTTGTACTGTAACAGTTAGTGGTTCAACATCAACTTTACGAAGTACATTATTTCCACCATTACACCTGAGAGATGATAGACAGTGGGAAATTGCACTTTTGGATTTTACTACTTACAACTCAATCCCAAACATAATAGAAGGTGTTAATAATAAATTTCACTACGTGAGAAAGAAAAATACTGAAGGTCTGGCTGATGTACGTGAATTTGTTGAGATTAAAACTGGTGCTTATGAAATAGCTGACATAAACAGAGAACTTCAAAATAAGTTAGGAAAGGATGTAATTGAACTAAGAGCGAATAATAACAATTTAAGAAGTGAAATAAAATGCAAGTTTTATATGGATTTCACTCTACCAGCATCGATTGGTCCTTTACTTGGTTTCCCATTATACAAGTCGGTTCTTGAACCAAATATCTACCATACAAGTCCAAAAACTGTGAACATAATTAAAGTTAATACTATAAATATCACGTGTAACATAGTTCAAGGGGCTTATAAAGATGGATCGAACCAACATATTTTACATTCGTTTTATCCAACCGTTCCACCTGGATTTAAGATAATTGAAAAACCTCATAATCTGATATATCTTCCATTAAACTCCACTCATATTTCAGACATCGTATTGAACGTACTAGATCAAGACGGTGACATCGTGGATTTCAGAGGAGAAATTATTACTGTACGTTTACACATTAGACAGGCACCGTAAAAGAACGATGGGACTTGAATTTACATATAACAATAAACAAACATCAGACAATTCTAGTATATCTCCTAACGTAGAGAGGTTAACTAGAGAGAACATTAAATTTTTAGAAGGACTTGGTTTCAGAGTCAATGATAATGGACATACTGGATATAAAACATGGACCGGTTTTCGACGAAACGTTGTGGGAGAAGGAGCTTCACACTCACAACCCTTACGCTTCATCGAAATTAGGAAATAATGATGAGATCCGAATTGCAATACAACATCAAGATGCATATACTTTACCGTCTGAAAGCTATATTTATATTGAAGGAAGGGTTTTGGAAAAAGATGAAAATACAACATCAAAAGTACCATTCATAAATAATCCAATGGCCTTTTTGTTTGAAGAAATCCGGTACGAAATATCTGGCATTGTAGTAGATTCGACTAAAAAAGTCGGTATAAGCAGTACGCTTAAAGGGTTGGTTTCTTTATCACCTAATGAAACGAACGCTTTAAAAACAGCCGGATGGATATTACCAACTACGACCAAAATAGTACCTAATTCAAGTGGTTATTTCGACTTTTGCGTTCCGTTGCGGCTCTTACTAGGATTCGCTGAAGACTACAGAAGAATAATAATTAATGTCAAACAAGAATTGGTTTTACTGCGATCATCCTATGATGTGGATATTATACAAGCTGATAGCGGAACAACTCCCACAACACTTGTATGGAAATTGAAGTTAGATAAAATAGTTTGGAGAGTACCTCATGTGCGGTTGGCCGATGAACGACGAGTAAGTCTATTACGGATTCTGGACTCTGATAGGGATATTGTGGTTCCTTTTAGAAGCTGGGAAATGCATGAATGGCCTGTCTTGCCTAAAACTCAACGTCAAACGTGGGCTGTGAAGACTTTGAGTAATTTAGAAAAGCCTAGATATGTTATTTTTGCTCTGCAAACAAATAAAAGATCTAATATTACTGCTAATGCCAGTAGCTTTGATCATTGTAAACTTTCAAATATTAAGTTGTTTTTAAACTCACAATTCTTTCCCTATGACAGTCTTAATGTAATGTTTTCTAAGGACAGATATGGTATTTTATACGATATGTATGCTAGGTTTCAATCGTCATACTATGGAAGGACGATCTCGCCTCTCCTCAACCCTGAAACATTCAAGAGTCTCGCACCAATTGCAGTCATAGACTGTTCAAAACAAAACGAATCAATTAAATCATCAACAGTAGATATTCGCATCGAGTTTGAGTTGGAAGAGAATATTCCAGACCAAACAACAGCGTATTGTTTGATACTACATGATACAATCGTAACGTACACCCCTCTAACAGGCGTGGTTAGAAGAATAATATAGATGTTTTTACCACATTATTCAGCACCTACATATATTTACCCCCGCCACAAGTTTATAAAAGGGAGATTCTTCTGCGAGAGGACATCAGTATACCACCTGCAGACAGCAAGACAACATTGATAGTTAAAATGGACAGTATGCCATCTAATTTTCTTGAAGATGTAACGCTCGAGTCTGCATCAACAGAGGTGACAGCTGCATCTAAAATGTCGAACCAAGACTTACCTGAAAACACAAAACCTAGTGAGGACTCTGCAAAAACAACGGAAACTACTTCTTTTCCAATTGACAAAGACACAATTCCACCTGGTAATCCTAGTGAGGACTCTGTAAAAACAACGGAAACCACTTCTTTTCCAATTGTCAAAGACACAATTCCACCTTATAATAATAATGATGATGTTAAAACTAATACAACACCAGCTGAAAATGTAGAAGAGTCCGCAGAAAAGGACACAACAACTACTGAGGAGATTAAGGCTGGACTCTCAGGATTTCTAACTTTCGAAGGAAATGATCAGAGGAAAAGGAAAAGATGTGAAAATGAATATGATGAACAAAATATGGATGTGATATTTGATGTATTTTTACGCGCAATGTATCCATTGAATTTAAACATGGATAAAACTGTT
Source organism: Allygus modestus (assembly GCA_963675035.1). NCBI lineage: Eukaryota > Metazoa > Arthropoda > Insecta > Hemiptera > Cicadellidae > Allygus > Allygus modestus. Next base: position 200,950,579 of record OY776112.1, read on the forward strand.
ACTGTTGGTGTTTTCAAATCTTTGAACTTTAATCCTGCTGTGCTAATTAACCATTGCGGGAAAGCCTCATTGCTGCTTACGATAGACATGTGGGATAAATTTACTAAACACGTATCTATCATTGAAGCCTACTTATACAACAACTTGACAGGACGAAAAACTGCAATTGGATTTAACGAATCCGATTTAGAAATCGACAACATCAGACTTCGAGGTACTCAATTTGTGAGATTTAGAGATCTTTCTAAACACAATAAGAAAATCCTTTTAACTTTGGAAGAATTTCAAGTCCTGTCGAATCTAACACCAGTAATAATCAGATACATTCAGCAACTCGTCACATATGCTCCACTTATTTTTGATTACCTCAACAGTTCGGTGAACACACATCCAGTTTTACCACTGATCTATGGCCCGATAGATCATTCTATATACAACAGATTGCCTCAAGAGGTGTCGTTCTACAGAAGGACCGGATTCTTTTTTAATAAACTTCGAAGTGAAGGAACCAAAATTAAAGTTTCTCCAACAAAGGAATTGCCGGAGAATATTTCAAATAAACAAAAAGTGTAAAATTATTTGAATGATTGCGTCAAGCAAGTGCTCATGTTGGAAGCACTAAAACTTTTTAAAAAAAGATTTACGTGACCTTGAAACAGTTCAGGTTTGCATATGTTATTCTTCTTTTCGCTGACTATATACATATGAAAATACTCACGCTGTGTGAGTGCAGTTGATTCCAAGCTTCCAAACAGTACCTATCCTACTCAGTCTTGTTTATTACATGCTTAAGTAAACTTCATAAAATGGAAAGATACTGTTGTGAAAACAAGTGTTTTGTGCGACCGAAACTAGAGGTAGACGGATTAGCCTGTGAAATATGTGAAAGTTATGGTATTTGTAAATGTCGATGTAAAACATATAAACTTCCAACTCCAACACGAGAAACGTTCACATTGTACAAATCCCAACACTGTTATACATGTTGTCCTAAAATGTGTGTGAAATTTGGACTGTATAGCGATATAATAAAATATTGTAACAAATGTCGCAAAGGTCTTTGTGAATGTCTACTACAATATTGTGCAAACAGGAAGAGTTGGGATTTGGATATAGAAGTAGAGTCAAAAGTAATAACAAGACGGAATAGCATGTAGAATATGTGAATGCTATGGTTACTGCAATAGAGTGTTAATTTTTAGGAAATGAAGGTTTGCATTAGTATAAATAGCTGTCACACCACCCACCCCATCTCAGAACAACTCCAGCTCTTGCCCAGTGAAAACCAACTTCATGCGCTCTCGTAGATTCAACACAAAATGGAGGAGTATAACCTGTGGAAACAAGCGTTACTCAAAGAATATCAGGATACGAATGATTTAAAAAAAATTGTAAGCCAACTACCAAAAAGTATAGCTGAAGAAATTATGAATGAACATTATAAAAATTGTGCGACGGCTTTAATATTTTTCTATGAAAAAGATAGTCTTAGGATTTGTCGAAAGTGTTACGAGGATAACAAAAATGAATTTGCGGACTACGAACAAAAGGTTCTACATGAATCTTTTCAAGTCAACACGTCAACACTACAATTGAAATATCAATGTATGAAATGTAACGGTACATGTGTAGAAGAGAGATACACTAAATGCGAATGAATGTTAGCAAACTCTGACTGTTTATACGGTAGATTGCATCAACAAAGTGCTCATGCTGGGAGCACTTAAACATTTTTAAAAACTAATTTACGTGACCTTGAAACAATTCAGGTTTCCACATGTTATTCTTATTTTCACCGTATATATATATATATATATATATATATGACAATATTGGGGCTATATGAGTGCAGTTGATTGCAAGCTTCCCATCAGTTAACAGTTGCAAAAATAAATACATACTGCTGCAGTGAGAAATGTTTCATAGAACCAAAATTACATTGATACGGAATGGACAAACCAATTTGTTTTAATTATAATATTAGAATGTCCAAAAAGTGCGTAGTAGAATTTCAAGCTTTCAGGAACAACCAAGACAAATATATCATAAAATAACTAGCTTTTTTTGACATATCTACTAATGTCATTAACTATTTTCTTTTTTAGCCGCCTTTTCCTTTTAAGAAGTTAAATAGCAAAAGCTCTAGAACCAATAAATGGTTAATGAAGTATCTTCATCACATCACCTGGGACAAAGGATTTACACAATACAAAGAGCTGGATAGCATAATGTACCATTATTGTCAACAGTATGACGAAATCTACACTACTGGGGATGAAAAATCAAAGTGGATCAGAATGTACAGTACTTCAAATGTGACGGATATTGTGTTGGATAAGGAATTTGCAACGGAATTAAATGGTCTTTGCATCGGAGTAAAAAGCCCTCAGCATAAAACTGCAAATTGTGCATTGTCACGAGCATACAGAGTAGGCCGATTTATATCCGGTGGAGGGGGAAATCCACATATACCCATGCACGTACCTCCGTAATATCAGTTGGACACAAGATCTCTTACAGAATACAACACCTAGCAAAAGAATCATATCAGCTTCTCCACAATGGCATCACATTCTCCACTACAATCTCTTGCAGAAAAATTCAACCAACATTCAAAATCCGATCTCCTAGCAACAAAAAGATGTAGCGAACTTCAAGAGAAAAAACATTATGCTGTGTATTCGATGAAAAAGTTGGATACATCAGTTGGTGAAGCAGTTATAGCTGTTCTTGGAGATTCACCCTACAAAGAAGAAGATAAACCTAAATTCCAAGTTTACCTCCCGAAAAGATTTGTTAATGTTCTTATGAACGAAGATTTGGATTCTGTCAAGCCCGGCGTATTGTATTTAGTTTCCCATGGACCTTCTGGAAACAACTCTACAGATATAACAATCCATGTTAACAATACTTTGTAAAATAGTTTTGTACATAGCGTAAAATTCCATTGTAATCTCTGATTATTTTACCTTTTTAATTATGTATTATTTTTACTTAGGTATTATGTAATTATATTTTTAAAAAACTCATCACTGTGACCTTGACATAGTTTTGAAAGTGTCGGACTTACCCCCACCATTTTATTCTGACATAAATAGAACCCGTACTAGTGATCAGCTATCATTTCTCCATCAGCTCTCGTACCGTCAAGAACGAACTTAACCCATCAACATAATGAAGTTTCATCTGGTGATGCAAGACGAAGTGGATTTGGGAATACTTCACGAAACACTCCTGCATTTGATGACGGAACATCCTCCGATGGTAATGAAGATTACTGTTGAATTCGACAGCACAACCTTCTGCGATTCGGAGACGACTGAATCACCCACTGAATGGTCTCCGAATGCCACATCCGAAAATACAGAAGAAACCAAACCACAAGAACCTCCAAAGTACGAAGAAGAAAGCCAACCACAAGAACCTCCAAAGTACAAAGAAGGAAATAATGTTTAATACAATATACCTAGTTTGCTGTAAAGATAAGTTATGTAAACCTTGATTAAATCTTTGTAATTTTTGACAAATAAATTATCAAATCTTTTTTTAAAAACCACTTTCGATGACCTTGAACTTGTTTCTACATGTCCGTAACCACCCACCCACTTGGGAGTAACAATGACTCTAGGTTTTTTTTCTATAAAATGGTTACATTTAATTGGATAATTTTTAGCCAATTACTTGTCAGTGTTTCGTGATGACTAAGCATAAACAAGTAATAAAATCATGTCTGTCTGATCCTCACTACCATCCTCTCGTCTGACACCGATCCGCCAACATGTCTGCATCTACTCTGTGGTCCAAAGACATCGGCGACGAAGAGTTGGTGGAGATCACCCTGATTGCGGAGCATGGGGAGAGAATGAGAGCAATTTCAACTATGTCTGAGGACGAACTACAAGAAAATCACTTCAATGAGATAAAGGCGATCATGTCATACATTGCCCAACCGACGATGCTTCCAGAGCAGTGGCCGGCGATATCTCGGCGGATGGAATATCTCGCTGCGCTGAAGGCTGAGATCAACAGAAGAGGTCTGTCAACTGAGATTTATGCAATATTTGTGTAAATTACAGATTTTAAGGAGATGTGACAAACGGCCTTTTTCAAGGCCACCAGATGTTTCATTCGTTTGACACTCAGCAACCGCCAAATTCATTTTCAAATCACTCCCACGACTTCTATCAGTTTCGGAACAAATATTAATCCATCCGTTTTCACTTTACCCCACATCCAATAACGTATGTCGTTCGTCACACCAAAAGATTTTAAATACATGTAACAAACGGCCTTTTTACAGGCCACCAGTTTGTTCAATCGTTTGACACTCAGCAACCACCAAATTCATTTTCAAACCTCTCTCGTCTTTAAAAAGTTTCTTAACGAATATAAATCCACCCGCTTTCACATTACCTAACATCCAATGACGTATGTGTATCGTCACACCAATACGTCATCGCCGTGACGTCATCACACCCTCTCGTCACACATACGTCATCACCACGTCACTCAAACGTCACTTCTGATTAAAAAACAATTATTTTTCAGCTGTCCCAGACTCCCCATATTGCCTCTACTGATAATTACCCTTAAAAATCAAAAGTTCAAAAAAATGAAAAAAACACCTGGGGATATCGTGGATTAGTACCTACATACCAAATTTCATCAAAATCTGCCCATTGGTTAGGGCTCTAGCTCTGTAAACATCCACACAGACACACACACACACACACACACACACACACACACACACACACACACACACACACACACACACACACACACACACACACACACACACACACACACACACACACACACACACACACACACACACACACACACACACACACACACACACACACACACACACACACACACACACACACACACACACACACACGGACACACACACACACACACACACACACACACAGACAGACATCACGTAAAAACCACTTTTTTGGGTTCAGGGAGCACCAAAACGAATATTTCCACTAACAACTCAAATTCGAAAATTCTGACGAAAACAATACTTTCTCCATATACTACGTATAAGGGGGAGAAAGTAAAAATTGAGGGATTTATAAAATTCTTAACTGGTGAAAATAAGTATTCCCCAAAATCATTGCGTGACAGTTGAAAATCTAGATACTAAAACTAAAAAATATCGGGGGGAAAATAATTACACAGTAGATTAACTTATACCGTACAATATAGATTAGGCCTACTTTTAAATTGTGATGTATGGATGAAGAGGGATTTTGAGCTTTAAATAAGCGTGACTCAATGGAAACATGACTTGTAGTGATCTTAAGAGTGTTTAATTTCTTAGGCCTAAGCCAAACATGACGGATAACGGGGATCATGACGGTGTTGAATTACGAGTACAGAATATACAACAGCACGAAGTTCACGCGATCTCTCCTAGGCAGCGCCGCCAATCCCTCCGCAATCTCTATACATGTGCATTGTTGGTGAATTGAAATCAAACTCTTTCTCCTAAAGCAATTTTAGCTTTTTTGGAATCTTCTGAATAAACTGAAGCAGAATTTCTATAGCGAGGAGAATCGGGACCTGCGATCGTAGGCCCCGGGAGAATGCAGCTTTTTTCAAACATAACTAAATTAAATAGTAATAATCAACTCACAAGTACCAATTTATTAACATTGACAGAATATACAATATTAATTAAGAGTGAAGAGTTTACACTTTGGAAGGATATAAACCAAAACAAATGCACTCCTACTTTTGTCAGTAAGCGCGTACACCGTAAAATGCTCTTGATTATGAACATATGCTGTCTTTTTGATAAATGTCGCGCCACCCTAAAACTAATCTATTGCTGTATATTAAAACATTTTGAATACAGACTGGAAAAACATGTGCAGAAAATTGTGTTCCGTTTGTTATGTTATGTAAAAGGCCTCATAAAATTATTAAACTATTTCTTCAAGTAAATTTTTAAAACTATTAAATATTTAAAGAGGTTTTTAACCAGTATTTATTTGAACTAGCGAGCATAGAACAATTGTTTATCAGAACCAATTCTTAACTTTTAAATGTTCAGGTAAAATTGATTATTTATGGTAGCTAATGAACGAATGAGTCTTGATTAAAAGTCTTTACTTACAAACACATTTATAGCACTACTAGCTGTTACCCGCAGGCTTCGCCCCGCGAATTATTTATAAAAACTATGATAGTTTTGGGTGCTGCATTCTGTGGTTAGCCTGTGGAACTACTACGAATCAAGATCAGCTGTTTCTATTTTAATCAGCTCAAACAAAAATGAAAGTCCATAAGGAATACATGGGAACTTTGAATCCCCGTGGGGCAGGGGCGGATCCAGAGGTAATCTTTGAGGGGGGGCGGTCACCGAAAGTTACCCCTCCCCCTTCCCTGGGGATAGTCCCTGGCAACCCCATTATTGTTTTTAACTATATGAAATAATACAACGAATGAAAGTAAGTTAACATAATGTATCAATAACCTTGTACTCAAGAAAAAAGTAATCTTAACTTTATAAACAAGCTAAACATAAATTAACTGCGCCCGACTGTAAATAAAAATAAAATATTTAGGCATTACTCTTTTTTCTACGCCATCTTTAGGCGTCTAAGAACAATTAAGATGCCTAAATAAACAATTTATTTTAGTATTTACCCATGCGAAAAACTATTTACAAAACGTTTTTGAAATCTGCAATACTGAACTATACTACGCGAAGATACAATTAGGAATGAGACTGACAGCCAAGCTCAACCACTCGAAAAATGAAAATGTCGTACCACATTTTTACAACAAAAAAATACTTGGCATATGAGCACCTGTTTTCCTCTTATTTCATTACATATAATTCGAGGCACTTATTTCTTCTAGTCTAGCCACTGAATATTTATTGCCTAGCAACGGATTACGCGGTTTTAAACAAAAATCAAACCCAACCTGTAAACAAAACACCACTGATAGCAAACGACGGTAGGCGGGCGAAATCCGGTAAAAAAATCACTGGATACAATTGTAGCAACCTTTTCTGCTAAAATTTACCTCCAAGACCATATTGAAAACACTGCATTTTCGGTCTGTCAACTGGCAAAACTGCAACAACTTCGCGATACTCGGGATTATCCATGTTTTTGTAAGACACTTTTAGGGTAAATAGATGGATCTAAGTAATGTGTTATATACTAAAATGGAAGTTTAAAATTTCACCTGTCTAATGGTGTGTATTTTATTTCATTTAAAGAAACGTTTAGGTTCGTTAGTTTGAATTTTAATGTAACCTTGGAGACGGGAGCGGCAAAATTTGACTCTCGGAACCGATAAACGGGGTTTGGGTGGCTTTTGATGCTAACGTTTTCATTCGGATTTATTCAAACTTTCATCGCATGCCTAAATAATAAAATAAAACACAAACATTCTTAGGTTTGGGGGGGGCGACCGCCCCTACCGCCCCCCTCTTGGATCCGCCCCTGCCGTGGGGCATAGCTCTATAGGATTTTCACAACTTTAATATACCTATATCTTACTCAGGACTATCAAGTATCTCTCTGCAAAATTTCAGCTCAATCGATCCAGTAGTTTTCACGTGATGGAACTTCAAAGTTACGCACAAACATCCATACTTTCACTTTATAATATTAGTATGATAATATTAAACATTTTATACATATATATTTATTTAATGTATAATATATTTAAATATATTATATAATATTAAACAAATGTTCAAAACAAAATACTCAATGTTCGGATACAAAGATTACTATACATTTAAACCTGTTATGCGGATTCTAACTACCTACATATCGTCCAAATAAAAAATACATACCGCTAACTGGATTCGGAATGTTCTCAAAAGCATAGGTTTTGATCATAAACATTGTAAACTTTATAACTAACTAAATAACACTTAAAATAGGTGTAATATTGATTTGTTTTTATTTTCTAGCATTCAATTTAAAACATCTGTTCCTTAAGTTTAAGTTGAAAGTTGGCCTTAAAAAGGTCTTTAGGGCCAAACACATACTTAACGCTACCAGAAAAGGTACGCTTGATAAGGTTATAATAACGCTGTTTTTTGTCCATTTGACACAATAACTGCTAAACAAACTCAAAATCAGAAGGAAATATGTTTTAATTTGACCTTAACATTTAATAGGAAGCTTCACGTGACAGTTTGAGATTCTACCTTTTCCTCTTACAAGGTCATTGTTGACTCTCGAATTCCGTTCCTTCTCAACGGATATCCAAAATTGACGATTCATGGCTTATTTTAAAGAGCGGAAAAATACCTAGCTATTTCTGTGAGCAGAATATTGATACATATCACGTGTAATGGTCGTTCAAAAACATTTCAAAATACTTTAAATATTCAAAAAATATTCAAAATATTTGCGATTTTTGCTATTTGTTAAAAATCTGTAGTGACAAAATTCTGCTCACTGAAATCGCTGGATTAAATTTCCTCTACAAAATGAGCTATAAATCAACATTTCGGACAATTCGTTGAGGTGGGACGGGATTAAAAGTGAACATCCGTCTAAAGAAAGAAACAGGTGACTGGAGCCCCCTCTTAACCTTAAATATTCAAACACCGAATACTTACTTTTCACTAGAATATATCGCAGGCAGTATTTCCCGCCTAGCGTAGGGAGAGAAGGAGCGAGCGGGTCGATGGAGGGCACCACGAGAGCAGAGAGAGGTGGAGGATATCTGGCGAGATATCTGTGATAAGACCTGCCTTACGTAATGTAACTGTCACGATGTCACTGACAATCGAAAGTCATATCAATTAACCCATTTAGCAACGAAGTCGATAAAATATTCGCTAAACAACCGGTCTAGATGTAAAGATTATCCACGGTGAACCCCTAGAAGTTTCTTGAGCAATTTCTTTGTCACTTTACGATGAGAGGGCATCAGAGGGATCATCTTGTTTTGCGGAATGTTTGCCCAATGAGGAGTAGGGGGAGTGAGGGTGCTCATTGTCTCCCTGTTGAAAGGTAAATTGTTCCGTGTCAATACTGCCATTGTTGTGTCTAACTCAAACGCGAAACAACCTCCAAAAAGATATACCTCTGATTTGTATAACAAATACTACTGACATTTTTGTAGTTTCCTGATTTGCCGACCTCTCGTAATAAAAATGTATAAAATATTGCAATGGGATATTGGTCTTTTAATTCATGTCTTAACACTTTGTATGGTGAGATCAGTGTGTTTAGTCAGTGCCGTTTTCAAAAATTTGTTTTCGGAGGGGATTTGGTTACCGAGGGGGGGGGGTTTGACCCGTGTGTGTATCCAGAAAGTGGTGCTAAATGAGTTATTGATACATTACGAGTTCAATCTTTATAACAGAAATATATACTGTAGTACCATTTTGTCTTTATCAAAAATGAATTGCGTTCAAAAATGAATTGTCAAAATCGAACAATTTGCTCGGAAAAGTATTTAATATCTATTCTATAATATTATAAAGAAGAGGTGGTTTCTGTCTGTCTGTATGTCTATCTGTCTGTCTGTCTATCTGTCTGTCTGATGTTCCGGGTGAACGCAAAATTCAACTACTGAACCGACTGGGCTAAAATTTTAGACATAGGTAGATCTTGAACCCATGCAACACATAGGCCTATTCACTTCCTTAAAATCCCCTCGGGCTACGCCCCGTGAACGTCCTAAGTTTAAATTTTTACATTTCAGAAGAAAGTAAACATTCAGAAACTGTAATGCGAACAGCTGTGGATACTTCCATTTGACAGCTTAAAGAGCTGAAGCAATAACAGCTGTTTCAAGCTAACTAAAATGCAAATTACATTGACTATAGAACGGATAAATCAAAAACCTGTGTGAAGAATGGGTACATCAGTTAGTAATATTATAAAGAAGAGGTGGTTTCTGTATGCTATTCCGGGTAAACGCAAAAACTACTGAACCGACTGGGCTGAAACTTTACACAAAGATAGATCTTGAACCCATGCAAACTTAAATTCAAATTGCATTGACTATAGTTTGGGTAAAGAAAACATCTGTGCGAAGAATGGGTACATCAGCTAGTATACGATAAAATATTACATTTTCCTCAACAGTTTTGGTATCTGATAACGCATGTGTTAAATAAATAAATAAATCATATTACACAGCTCGCTAAGTTTTCAAAAGTATGCAAATGATAACAAAACACTGACCTATTCTAACATTTAACATTATTTCGTATTTTCCCATCGTATGTTCAGTCTTAAAAGCTACACTAAGCCCAACCAAGTTACATTAGACTGTGCTAATTCCAAATTCCATAATCATAAACAGTAGAACGATGCCACGTTCAACAGAGCAGATGCGTTCGTAACGCAGCGCGCCGAACCCACGTTCAACAGAGCAGATGCGTTCGTAACGCAGCGCGCCGAACCCACGTTCAACAGAGCAGATGCGTTCGTAACGCAGCGCGCCGAACCCACGTTCAACAGAGCAGATGCGTTCGTAACGCAGCGCGCCGAACCCACGTTCAACAGAGCAGATGCGTTCGTAACGCAGCGCGCCGAACCCACGTTCAACAGAGCAGATGCGTTCGTAACGCAGCGCGCCGAACCCACGTTCAACAGAGCAGATGCGTTCGTAACGCAGCGCGCCGAACCCACGTTCAACAGAGCAGATGCGTTCGTAACGCAGCGCGCCGAACCCACGTTCAACAGAGCAGATGCGTTCGTAACGCAGCGCGCCGAACCCACGTTCAACAGAGCAGATGCGTTCGTAACGCAGCGCGCCGAACCCACGTTCAACAGAGCAGATGCGTTCGTAACGCAGCGCGCCGAACCCACGATCCTAAACTGACCACAGAGACGGTTGAATATATAATATAAAGACGGTAGTATAAATAATATGAGACAAAACTGAAATTCAGATCCAACTCTTTTAAATTAATGCACCAAAACAAAATTGTTCTAATAAACAAATAACCCCCGTCGCAGCAAACCTGCGTACTCAGCGAATTTCCAATGCATTTATATGTTTTTCACTCCTACATAAAGCCACTAACCAAGTTTGACAAAAATACATTCATAAATAAGTGATTTATAACATTTGATTTATTCCGCATAAGAATAACATTAGGACTGAGTACGCAGGTTTGCTGCAACGAGGAAGATAAAAAATGAGTTTTTATGCAATTATCAATATAACTGAACCAGGTGAAGCTACTTACCAAGTTTTATTAATTTATGTTCATAATTAAGGGAGATATAAAACTTTACTTATTCTCCATAAGAATAACATTAGGGCTGAGTATGCAGGTTAGCTGCTATGGGGAAAACCAACAAAACATTTATTTTTTGTGCAAATATAAATATACCAGTACAACGTGAAGCCACATTCCAAGTTTCATCAATATACATTCATAAATAATCGAGATATCAAATTTTATTTATTCTCCATAAGGATAACATTGGACAACGTACTGTGTTTAGCACTTTGAATATCTTTGCAACGGTTGGACGTAGAATCACAATTTAAACACCAAAATGGTTGTTTGTGGAGCTGAAGTGATTGGTAAAAGCAAATGTGAAGTTTAAAGTAAAATTAACTGAGGAAAAGCCAAAAACCTTTTTTCCATAAGATTAACATGGGAGATTTTATGAGCATGTTTTTTTGGATTTTTTCCGCAACCACTTAACCTAGTTTAATAATTCAAAATACCATATTATTTGTTTTTTAAGCTCTATAACATGGTCAAAACTAAAATTAAGTATTTTAAAAATTTTAGGGTGAAAAATACAAAAACTGATTTTTGGACAATTTAAAATCCCCATAAACCCCCCTTCGCATGGTCCGATTTTTCCGGTTTTCGAACTTCATAAATGTCACTTTACACATTTGAGCCAAATTTCATCGAAATCGGACTCTTTTTACTCAAGTTATCGCATTCACGGACACACACACACACACACACACACACACACACACACACACACACACACACACACACACCGAACAATTCATCCATATCCTATACTCTAATATGAGTATGGTTTGCTTGCTGGCTTGCGACACGGATCTTAAGAACGACTCCAACGATTTACTTCAAATGTTCGAAATAGCTAATTTCTGGCATAAAAATAATTTCTAGACAGGTCTCATCCCCAAGAAAAATCAAATAATGTAAAAAACTAAAATGAAAATTAAAACTAGTTCCACGCAGCTCGCTGACGTGAGGGAAGTGAATTTCCACATAAAAACTATAACAACTCAAAATCAGTTAAAAATATATGTATATTCCAATTTTTATTCAACTCTGAAAACATTGATTTTTTGGCTATTCTGATGCTCCTGGTTCTATTTACCTGCAATGCTGAGAATACAATTTTGCGCATTATAAGGTTAGAAGAAGGTCCAGTCAGGCTTTAAAGCAGGCGTGAGGTTGTTGGGGATGATAAAAGTACACCAACAAATGAATAACAGGCTTTTCTAATTCAAAACCCCCATAAGACAACGTACTGTGTTTGGTCGATACACATTTTCTTTAATAACCCGGTAGATATTTATGCTAGAATGATGAGAGAGAGCTTAAAAGTTTCGCCACACTAATGCCCATCTTGTTGCATGTATTAATTTCACATCCGGGGCTTTTCTGACCCTTTTTGGGCCCAAAAACTCGAAATTTGAAAGATTAATCCCCAAAAAAGGGGTTTAGGGTTTTCCGATTGTTTTGTCCAACGAACTTGTCTAACTGATTATAGAAACGAACGTCCCTACCAAATTTGAAGTAAATCGGACAAAAAATGCGACCGCTAGAGTGCATACACACACACACATATATATATATATATATATATATATATATATATATATATATATATATATATATATATATATATATCAAATTTTGAACGAACCCCCAAAACGTGTGCAGGGGGTCACGTTAGGAACTTCTATGGTGGTCCCGGGTTTAAGTTTCACCGTGCGGGTCATGCTAATAGTTCACTTTCCATAGGAAATTCACTAAAAAATTAACATTGGGCTTATGGAGTTTCAAATCAAACCAAAAGAATTGTAACAGCTGTTCATTATTAACCAGGGAACTGTCAAAGTAATACTCATGTTGTTCATGGTTATTAACATGTGGTTTCGTGAGAGCAGAGATTAAACGATTTGAGTGAAGATTACATAAGTAGAGTAGTAAAATAAAATTTTAAATTAAAAATATTATATGTAGAAAACTCAAAAAACCCATTTTAGGGTACAAAACCCCCCTAAAATATCTCTTCGGATAAAGCGATCTGTCTGGTTTTCGAACTTATAGTTATAAATGTTGCTTTACACGTTTGTACAAGATTTAGTAAAAAATGACCATTATTACGAAAATTATCGTGCCTACGGACACACACACACACACACACACACACACACACACACACACACACACACACACACACACACACACAAACACACACACACTTATATATATATACAGTATTGAACGAATGACGTTTTTGGCATCTGGGGACCTCAAGACGAAAAGTTATCATGGTCCCTGGCCTAGGTCTTACGGTAATAGCTTCTTCCCTATAGGGGAAATTCGCTAAAATTATATGTGGAAACCCCAAAAAACCCATTTTCGGGTACAAAACTCCCCCAAAACCCTCCCTTTGGATGGTGCGATTCATCTGACTTTCGAACTCGTTCAAATAAATGGTACTTTACACATTTGTACCAAATTTCATTAAGATCGGACCTTTTTTACGAGAGTTATCGTGCTTACGGACATATATATATATATACATATATAACAATTTGAACGAATGGTGTTTTTGGCATCAGGGAACCTCAAAATGAAAAGTTATCATGGTCTCGGGCTTAAGTCTTGCCATGAGACCTACGGTAATAGCTTCTTCCCTACACGGGAAATTCGCTAAAAGACTACTAGCACAAACAGGTAACATACAGGTTTTCGAACCCAGAAATAGTAGACATTAAATCTAATCTGAAATAATTTTATGTGGAAAAGGTTTTCGCATTTCTATTGCTACTAAAAGATCAGTGCTTGAAATAAGTTACTGGCGTATAAAATCCTTTGCCCTTCTTTTTCAGAGTTTCGGGATAGGGGGGTGAATCGCACTATCTTGCCCTGGGTACGCCCTTGCTCTCTACATTTGTTATGATACCTCGTAGTTTCGCCCGAGAATATTTCCAGCAATATATTATTTTATGAGGAAACCGAATGTGAACACTTGGTAAACACTATTTTACATCGTTACATTTAATTTCTTAGGTAAACCACTCCCACAGAAAATTTAAAATAATATGATACATATTAATTAGAGCCTACACTGAAGTTAGTCTGAAGAATTCAAACCAAGGTATAACTATCGCTCCAAATATGTTAGTGTACATTCATTTTCTTTAGAAAATGTATAAGAATTATTTGTTTTTCTTTAGACAAACATAAAATATTACTGATAAAAACATCGTATACCATAACGCGACAAAACGCTGCCCGCAAAGCGACCCGTTAGTCTACCAAAGACATTAACGTGACTACCAAAGTCTACCAAAATCACGTTCAAAGGTTTTAACGTGCCGGATATCTCTATTGTGTTGGCTTATGGATTTTAGCATTTAAGCTATTGTCTTTTCGGTATGAATGGTTTACCTTCCAAAAAATAAAGTTCACAATATTTATAACAACCATTTGTAGTATCGTTAAATAACCTCGGATACTGTATTTTGATTCTCGAATAAACAGTATAACGCAGTTTGAGCCCAGTGAATAAACACCTGAAGCGCGGTGTGACACGGCCCCGGAGGCCGGTTCACAGTTGTCCGTATCTCCGTGATCGACCTTTGACTTGACCCTGCAACTCTCAACTAATCTCTTGATCGAAAAACAAATTGCAATCACGCGACTACAAGCTGGCTCGAAAACATTTTTGCTACTTTTACATTTTTCAAATAGTTTATCTATAATCCCTCTTTGATTCGTACTATTACAAAAACTGGTTTGTTGTATGAGGCGTGCATCTTTTGTAGAGTTAAATTTGAGGTGTGTTAGGAAACTGTTTACAGAGTGGTAATTTTGTTCAAAAGGTAAAAACATAAAATGATGCACAATATTTTGTCCTTGTTGGATTATATTGAAAACATTTTTGGATCGATTTCTTCCATAGATGCGGATCAGCCTACAACATTTTTACGGCAAATAGCAAATAATTAGTGCTCATATTATTCTAATCATGCTATCAGTTAATAAATAGATGATAATAATGTAACTATAAATAAAATTTACTATCAAATATCTTTAATTAAATTAAGCAAGATGCTGTGCTTTATTAAACTGCAGCATTTAATTAGGAAGTAAAACTTGTGTTTTGTATCTTTGGCTTCGTGTATTCATAAATAGTATATTAACAACAATAAGAGGGTTTTTAACAGCAATTGCATTAATGGTAACTCCGAATAATAAGTAGTTCTTGACTATGAGTAATAACTTCCGTAATGTTATGGTGTTTTATGTTTAGGAGTTGAATGGGGATGTAGATTCAAAGTTGCTACTCAAGGTGGTTGAAAACACTCCTACTCACATTTTACCTATAATCAAAATTAAATAATTTTTAGATGTACTATTCATATACGGAATTTTACTTTTGTTATGGATTACTCTGAGGAATGTCCTTTTTTATCCCCTTATTATATAGTCCTTTATAGTGAATTTCCTATGGAAAAGTGAACTATTAGCATGACCCGCACGGTGAAACTTAAGCCCGGGACCACTATAGACGTTCCTAACGTGACCCCCTGAACACGTTTTGAGGGGTCGCTAAAAACGTTATATATATATTTATATACATATATGTACATGTACATATATGTAAATATACATATGTGTGTGTGTGTGTGTGTGTGTGTGTGTGTGTGTGTGTGTGTGTGTGTGTGTGTGTGTGTGTGTGTGTGTGTGTGTGTGTGTGTGTGTGTGTGTGTGTGTGTGTGTGTGTGTGTGTGTGTGTGTGTGTGTGTGTGTGTGTGTGTGTGGTGTGGGTGTGTGTGGGTGTGGGTGTGTGTGTGTGTGTGTGTGTGTGTGTGTGTGTGTGTGTGTGTGTGTGTGTGTGTGTGTGTGTGTGTGTGTGTGTGTGTGTGTGTTCGCACTCTAGCGGTCGCAATTTTTGTTCGATCTACTTGAAATTTGGTAGGAACCCTCCCTTCTGTAAACGGTTGGACAAGTTCGTTGGGCATAACAATCGGACAACTCCAACCCCCTTTTTGGGATTTTAATTTTTCAAATTTTGAGTTTTTGGGCCCAAAAAGGGTCAGAAAAGCCCCGAACGTAACATTATTGTAAGTAAAATGCCAAAAATGTTAAGCCCTCCCTCATCAATCTAGCACATGTATTTACCGAGTTATTAAAGAAAATGTTAATTTTCTATACACAGTACGTTGTCTTATGGGGATTTTAAACTGGAAAAAGCTGTTTGTCATATCTTTAAGTAGTTTTATCACCCCCAATACCCCCACACCAACTTGTTATCCTGACTATACCTCGTTCTAATCTGATAATGTACAACATTGCCATCATCGTAAATTTTACTAACCAGGACCATCAGAACAGCCAAAAAATAATATTTTTCAATTTTACAAAAAAAGTTACCAGTGTTGTTTTAAACCCTTTATTATATTTTTTAAAGATGTTAATGCGGAAACCCACTTCCCTCACGTCAGCGTGCTGCGTATGATCTAGTTTATAATTAAAAAGGGGTTTGGACTCTCAAATAAAATAAAAAATATCCCACTGTTCAGCCTTCTTGATTAATTTCGTCACGTTTGTTATTAGTTCAAAAAGTAAACAATGTTCTTCAAATTTCCATTTGAACAAAAATTCACAGTTAAATGTTGCTGGTTTTCTCCAATAAATGTTCAAAATACGTTTTCTTGCAACTTCCATTTCAGTTGGAAAATAAAATTCTATGCACTATCCCGGCGTGACTCCCACGACTTTCATCCCAAAACACATGACATCCCCTATTTCTTGTCATATGTACGGTATTTTAGATCTAATTGTTAACTTAGTAGCGGACAAATAAATTGCCAGTTGAGGGCGTGGTTTGCCGGGCTATCAACCAAGATCAGCCAGTAGTAGACGTGTGCATTGCCAAAACTCCACACCAGCTAATCGGAATAACATTCAAATGATATTTGTCTAAGGCAAAATGGCAACAGTGACAGCGAACAGCCATGCTATTGGCTACAGTCCAACTGTCAATTTATGTGTCTGCTAAGGGGATGGAATGGGAGCGAACAAAGCATGGTGCACGAAGCATGGTGCCTCTCTTGACATAGCGAGATTCTTTAACGCGTAGGAGCAATTACTTTTGATCCAGTAAAGAAAAATTGTTATATAAGTTTAAGAAATCAAATTCTAAATTTAAGGTATGAAATTACTCAATTAAATCCGATACTATCAAGAAATAAATATCATATTGGAAATAATTCAGACATTTAAAGCGCAGCGGTGAAGTACGATAGGGATCATACAAAGTTAATCTGGGAATCGTTAAATACAATAACAACGACTACATTGATTCTATCGGATTACCAGGTGGCCTCCTACCTTTCAGCAGTCTGTATAGCAGGAACGGCATCTCTCCCAGCGGCAGTCAGGGGTCTGTGATCGGGAGACGAGTGGGGCGGTGACCGAGGAGACGCGGCGGAGTCCCAGGCCCAGGGTCGTCAACTCAGCCTGCCCCTGGACCATCGGACATCCGGTCAGTGGGGCAGAGCCCTCAGACTGCTGCTGCTGTCCCTCCGGACTGCGGGAGGACAAGGCAAAACAGGAGTGTTGTTGGGTGGTGTGTCACGAGAAAAGGTGGAGTGAGTGTTATGGTTCTAGTATTTTAAGACGGCACTGACTTTTTTAATGTGGGGGGAAACTACTGTATAACCAAATGTGAGTAATAGAGGAAAAAACTGGAAAAGGAAAACTTAATTTTCTCGCAACAAAACTTTTATCGCAATCCTGATTTCCAATTATATTCATACAAATAATCTTTCCGACCACACAGGGCCGCCACAAGGGAGAGGGGGGTCGACCGGGGCACTTAGCCCCAAGCCTCCGAATTCCAAGGGCTCAAGGGGACCTCCGGCTAAAAGAAAATATCAACCAAGATAATAAATAAATAAGGGGTCTCTGGCCCCCCACAGAATTTTTCCCCCAGGCCCCCAATCAACTCGTTGCAGCCCTGCGGCCACAAGATATTCAAAAGTTAAGGTTTATTAGTTGATGTTATATTAAGGAAGGTTTGGCGCTAAATTGCATACATTTACAATGGTATTACTTGCTAAGGGACAGCAGCAAACATTAATTCATACAATTATTATACATACAACTTTCATTCGACACTCGAGAGAGCAAACATGCTCGGATCAAATGATAACAAACATTGAATGAGCAAGTTTTTGAACACTTGCTTGATTGCATTTAATTTGTTTTAGTCTCGAACAATACCGCTATAGTTACCAAAATGTATTCGTTGATTGGTATAGTGTTTCATGCTTAAAAAGTAAATGTATATTGACAATAAGTTAATGTCTCGGATGTATAATAAATCCAGATGTATAGAAACTTTAAAATATATAACTAATTTTTCCATTTCTATCGTTGTAACTGTAAACTATCAAATTGTAAGATAAATAATTGTTTTAAAAAGTTATTGGTTGTAAAACTGAAATATTATGTATTTTACGACGCGACTGTAAAATTTAAAATACCCCCGTAGCAGCAAACCTGCGTACTTGGCGAATTTCCATTGTATATTTATGTATCTAAATACCACATAAAGCCACATGCCAAGTTTCATCAATATGCATTCATAAATAAACATTTATGACATTTTAATTATTCTCCATAAGAATAAAATGGCGAATGAGTATGCAGGTTTGCTGAAACAAGGAACACAAAATAGGATTATATACAAATATCAATATAACACATAGGTAAAGCCACGTACCAAGTTTTATTAATTTATGTTTATAATTAACGGAGATAACATTTGACTTATATAAGATTAACATGGGGGCTGAGTACGCAGGTTTATATCTACGGTGACTATCAGCAAAAACATTGTTTTTTGTGCAAATATCAATGGACAAAAACTATATGAAGCAATATAACAAGATCCGTCAGGATAAGGTGATAAATAAGCGAGATATACAATTCTTCTTGTTCTCCATATAATAAGAATAACATTGGACAACGTACTGTTGTTAGCACTTTCAATATCTATGTAACCAATTAACGTAGAGCAATGATCAAAACACCAAATTGTTTGTTTATTTAAGCTGAATTCAATGGTAAAAAGAAAAATTTTATTTACTAAAATATTATTTGTAAAAAACTCAAAAAATCCATTGTTGGGATACAAACCCCCCCAAAATACCCCTTTGATTGAAGCGATCTGGCTGGTTTTCGAACTTAAAGTCATAAATGTTGCTTTACTTTATCAAAATCGTAACATTTTTACGAGAGTTATCGCAACCATGGACACACACACACACACACACACACACACACACACACACACACACACACACACACACACACACACACACACACACACACATATATATATATATATATATATATATATGTATAAAGTTTTGAACGAATGGTGTTTTTGGCATTTGGGGACCTCAAAACGAACATTTATCATGGTCCGGGGCCTAGGTCTTACCATGCCGACTACGGTAATAGCTCCTTCCCTATAGGAGAAACTCGCTAATAGACCAGTCTGAAAGGGGCATAGAATAACGGTACCTCACCGTAGAGTTCGTTGAAATTTGAATTAAATATCAAACTATAAGTACTCTCAGCTCAGCTTCTATAATTGCACCTTTAAGTCTTGTAACTACATTTATATTTGTTTGCCAAACCATTCACACTTAACAACTCCAGTAAAACAAAACTGTTATGCTCCAAAAATTGGTGGAAATTCCCCTCACGTTAAGTTTAGCCTTGATTTCCCGCTCCATTCATTCAGAAAACCTAAAATAGAACACCAATCCACGCAGACCTTGTAGTACAGTTTGGCATCGGACCATCACGGTCTCACCGCGGTTGGTGCTTGGATCTGACAGTTCGGCAAATGTCGCTCTAGCAACACTGGACAGTCTTTACAACTCTTGGCACTCTAATAAGGGGTTCCTTGTAACAGGCAACGAGGCCAGCCTAGCAGTGCTCAAAGGTGTCAAGGTATTAGGGATAAGCGTAATCGAAAACTCCTTGGAAACAACAAACAATTAGCTTGTTGTTAATGAGTGTGTTAGAATGGAAAACTTCACTCGGAAACTTTTCGTTCCGAATTATTAAAAAATGTAAACCTTAAACGTTAGAAGGCTTTACAATCCTAACATTAGATTTAAACTCAAAGGAGACGATAAAATAAAAGTGTGTAACATTTTATTTCAAAAACCCTTTGATAATGTCAAGTTAGTACTCCAACTTTCTTTTATTCATTCTCCATGAGCTGTTTTACATTTTTGCTATGATGATGATTTTGTCGTTTAAGAGATTATTGCGGATATTTTCCATCACTGGTAGTACAAGAATTGATGATTTTATTTGCTACCATTTAGAGGTTACGTTAAAGGCTCTTTTTGCATTTTTCTTCTAATAATTTGCCGATGAGATTGCACTGTTACATGAATGTTAAATTTGTTTGTTATCTAGTAAATAAACGGTATCAGGAAACTGACACATACTTTCTCCCTTTTAGCCAAACATTAATAAAATAAACGGTATCAGGAAACTGACACATACTTTCTCCCTTTAGCCAAACTTTAATGAATAAATTACTTTTTATTTACTAAATATAGAATATAAAGCACGGTGGAATGTACAGAAAGTCTTGTAAACAAGTTGTTTTAAAAAACATCCACCCAAATCCCTGTTTTGGAGGCGCTACAGAATCCATTGCTACACACGTAGTTTTAAGGGGGGAAATGCCCCCTATTCCCCCCCTCATGGTTATTAATGGGAAACATATTTCCAATTTCCTCTGTTGGTCAATGCTAACTCGACAAGCGTATCAAGTTTGAAAGAAATTGATCAATAAATAAGAGAGAAATAGTAATTTTTGTATTCCCCATAAGAATAACATTGGGCAACGTAAAATGACAACGCTTACCGCAAAATGAAAATTTAAATTTTCTCCGCAACCAGTAATCGTAGAATAGTAATTAAAAATACTAAATTATTTAGTTTGTTGAACTCTTTTTAATGGTGAATAGTAATATTTTTATATTAATGTTTTTTTTATGAAAAATAAACAAAAATGAATTTTTGAGATATTTTAAGTCTTGTAATTTCTGAACCAGAATTTTTAAAGAAATGTGGGTGGTGCCATTTTGTTGGAAAACTAAAGTTCCACAAACGACCAAAGTTTAATCAAAATCGTTAAAGCCGTTTTTGAGAAATCTTGATTTTTCATGTTTTTTGGCGGTTTTTGGGGGATAATTACATTTAAAAATCAAAAATTCCAAAAAGTGAAAAAAAGCCTGGAGATATTGTGGATTAGTTCTTACATACCAAATTTCATAAAAATCGGACCATTGGTTAAAGCTCTAGCTCTGTACACATCCATACAGATAGACACACAGACATCACGTAAAAATCACTTTTTTGGGTTCAGGGAGCACCAAAACGAATATTTCCACTAACAACTCAAATTCTAAAATTTTGACGAAAACAATACTTTCTCTATATAAGAGGAGAAAGTAAAAATACGATACCTAAAATTATCAAGCAATAGTAATTAGTTGTATCAAAAGCCAAGAGCAATACAGTGCAACATATTTTAGATAAATTAAATTATAATAGTTTCCAAGTCTTCAGTTACCTTATGGAAAACCCTCTATAAATGTTGTATAGTAATATAATATAGTACTGTAATTCTGGAAACATTTCATAATTATTTAACATTTTTTTAAATTGTAAATAAGGGCGTATACTTATGGACCTTTCGTTAAGGGTACGCAAGGGAATTAAGGAATTTAAAATTAACATTTGTCTTTTAGGAAGAGCTAATGGAAATGCATTACGTTAAAACATTGGGTGATCATTCAAAAGTTAGTCCTTTAGTAAATCGTTGATGGCTTTTACATTATAAACAAAAAGCAAAACATTATGTAAACATATTTCTAAGATATTATATAAAACTTATGTTTTCCTGTACGCCAGTACATTTAATACTTCGGTATATGTACCTTGAATCTGACCTTGAAGTCCAAATGTCATTAATATCACGTCGCTGGACGGCAGGGAACGGCACTCTGAAACCGGAAGTCAGCAAGCTGTCAGCGGAAGTCGCGGGTTGGCGCCATACATCTCTGGCGCGAGGACACTGAATTGATTATCTTCAGATTTGTTGGATTGCCAGACCTAAGAGAACTTTCTGCAAGTTACGAAGTAACTTCGCTATATTTTATCGAGTTAGCTGAATGTTCAGAGGAAAAGGGAACACCGCACTCCCCGACGCGGGTGTATTTTAGTATCTAAATTGAATTGATTCTGGTGTATCGATTCGCGTTTTTCTGTGTTCCGTAGGAACTGGTTCAGATATATATACAAAGATACATACATAGACAGTGTTTTCTCTATTCAATGGTTTTAGTTATCGCATGGAAAAGCTTACTTTTAAAGATTTGAGTTTATGTGTTGTAAAAACTTCCTTCATGGATCTGTACATTTTTTAGTTAAATGGTGAATCATTTATTTATAACAAACGATTATTTAACTTTCTTCTGCATCATCACACTTACTTTATAAGTATCTCTCGAGTATATAGTATATAGGTACATCAAAAAAACTTAACATGAATATTCCACTTAGAGTATAAGCAGGAAAGTTAAAGTGGTGCCGTCGTTGTCCTCTGGGTTACGCCTCAAAATCCCCACAAGGAAAACGCAACCACAAGAGGTACGCTAATGAGTCTCAAAATCCCCGCTAGAGCTAAGATGGAGGCCCTTTTACTCTCGCACGCGCACTCACGAGCCCAACGCCGACGACCTACAGTGGTTAGTGTGCTGGTCACATCATAATCTGAGGTTCGCTAGATAGATCCTGAGCAAAATCCTGAGAAAATGTGAAGTTCGATACTGGATCCAGCTGTCATTGGTCATTTGGCTATTAACTAATGATCCTGGCTTGAGAATCAGTCGTCCTTGGTCAGTATCAAGGCTATACAAGGCATCTAACCCAATCTACTCTCATCATTCATTCATATTCGCCTTAAAATACGCCCTGCCCAGTTGCATATTAAGATCCCGTACGGTGTAGGTATACAGCTTTATCACGGATCCTATAAGAAGGAAGGTAGCGTCTTACAGTATCCGTGCAGCTTTATGATTCAACCAGTGGATTCAGCTCATAGTTCTATGAATGTAATCATAACTTCAAATAAGTTATATTTCTTCAATCTTAATTTAATTCCAAGAAAAGATGTTTTTATTCTTAATCATATCCGAGAAACTATCAATGTTAATCAAAGGAAATGGTCACAATACTAGCTGGCTGACGGGCAAATGAGTCGGTGAGGATATCGGAATAAGATGATTCATTTTGGTTTGGATTCAGGAAGCGAATTATATATGATAATAATGAATCATATTATTACAACGTACTAACTATATATTTTTTTACTTTTTCCCCCCTATAGCGTGAAATAATCATGTAGCCTATGGACTACAAAGTGTAATACGGAGAAAGAATTAGTTTCGTTCCTTTGATTTGGTATACGCAATCCCGGCTGATGCTAACCTATTCATTCACACTTACAAACCTTCCTCAAAGTTTGTCTTATTTTGTACTGTTAAAACGTTTAATATAATTAAATAAATTACAATTTAAGGTACCTATACCGGGTCGCGACCCGGGACCATTTATTTCATATTTACTTCTGCCAGCTGTGTTCTTTTGTCAGTTTATGATATTTAAATACCCCGTCATAGCAAACCTGCGTACTCAGCAAAGTTCCAATGTACCTCACTACATAGACAACTTACTGTGTTATATTTTGTTGAAGAATTTGCACCTCTTATATAATATAATATAATTAAGAACGATTTATCCTAAACTTAAAGCTAACCAAAAGAAAAGTATATATTTTCCTACAGAGTCCCCAGGACTATTATTTAATACTTTTGTGATCAAATTTCGGTTAGAACTTACGTAACAGCAGTAACTTTTATCTACCATTTCTGAGTTCGGTCATCCCATTACGCGAATATTTGAGCGTACTCCTAGTTAGGGTATCTTTGGAATTTGGGAATTTTGAGACGACACGGTTCTCTGATCTGAACGCTTCGAGAATAGTTCTGAGGTTTCAATGTGAATATTTAGACGTTACATTCCATTGGATCAGACGATTGCCTAAACACCAAAATGTTCGCCGAAGATTCAAGATAGTTCAACTGATTCGCTAAAAATGTTTTGGCGACATGTTTTGAAATTATAGAGAGGGGAAAAACTTATGTTGACGTTTTAGTCATAATTAGTAATGGTGTATTGAGGAATGGACCAATAACAGTATTCATAAGAAAAAGATTTCAAAAGGCTGTAAACCGTTAGAAATAAACTGTACACACTTTACATGATTTGTGGGTTTACCTTCTGAGATTTCCGTTATACCTTGTAAGGAAACGTAAATAAAACAACAATAGTAACTTGTTGAATAAATGTTTTTCTTGGCCTGCTTGAATACGGAGTTTTATATATCAAATAAATTATTATAAAGTATGATCACACTTTGCAATAAGACGGCAAATAAGGAAGCTAAGGCAAGTAAGGGGAAACTCATACAGAGGTCGGAAGTTAACATTCCATTCCACTAAACTCCATTCCATTCCAGGTCAGGCCGTATTAAATATTTGTGATCCGACAGTCTACAGCATTCGGAATAATATTGCACAACTCTCTTACGCCCCGCTTCTGTCTTTATGTTTAGTCACTAACTAAAGTATAGTCATATCGTCTAAAGATTGTTGCAAACTTTAAATCAAACATATTATTCTCATAATATTACTGTTACCGAAGACCGAGCGTCCATTGCACCCGAAATAAAACTCAAAAGAAGATTATTATGTGTAAGTGTTAATTTTCCAGTCTATTCGTTATTTATCCTCAGCTATTTTGATCTTTTGTTTGATAAGCCCAATGTTAAAATATATTAAATGAGTCTAAAAAAAATGTTTAGCCTTCGATCTTGGGCTCATGCTTCTTCTCTCGCCGTTCTCTGACTGGGACATATCGATGGCAGGTTTAAAATCGTTTTTTGAGGCCCTATGTACAAAGATTTGTTCTTTTGTAGGTTTAAGTTGGTAATATTTTATATTTTATTTGTTAATACTTGGCATTATGTAGATAGTACATTTTCTGTATTATTAATATGCTACATGCAAATTTCTAAACAATAAACCATTTTGTTTTAAGATTTATTCCCAAATATTATACAATAAAACGGGCCTCTAAGTTGGCAGATGTGCCAACTGACTTTAGATTTTCGATTTAGGCCTCAGGCCTCTGTCACACGGGACTACCAAGTCCCATGTTATTCATATGGAGGAGAGTTTTATTTGGTATTTTTTAGCGAATTTTCCCTATCGGGAAGAAGCTATTACCGTAGTCGGCATGGTAAGACCGAGACCCGGGACCATGATAACTTTTCGTTTTGAGGTCCCCAGATGCCAAAAACACCATTCGTTCAAAAACTGTATACTGTATATATATATATCAGATCGACCTATCCGAAGGGGTATTTTGGGGGGTTTTGTACCCCAAAAATAGGTTTTTTGAGTGTTTTACATATCATTTTTGGAAAAGCCAAATTTTAGTTTTTTTCTATTGGCATTAGCTTAAAAAGACGTACAATTTTGTCTTTTGATCATTGCTCTACGTCAGATGGTTACAGAGATATTGAAAGTGCTAAACACAGTACGTTGTTCAATTTTATTCTTATGGAGAATAAGAAAAATTGTATATCTCGCTTATTTATCAACTTATCCTGACGAAACTTGGTATATTGCTTCATATAGTTTGTGTCCATTGATATTTGCACAAAAAACAATGTTTTTGCTGATAGTCACCGTAGATATAAACCTGCGAACTCAGCCCCCATGTTAATCTTATATAAGTCAAATGTTATCTCCGTTAATTATAAACATAAATTAATAAAACTTGGTACGTGGCTTTACCTATGTGTTATATTGATATTTGTATATAATCCTATTTTGTGTTCCTTGCTTCAGCAAACCTGCATATTCAGCCGCCATGTTATTCATATGGAGAATAATTAAAATGTCATAAATAGTTTATTTATGAATGTATATTGATGAAACTTTGTATGTGGCTTTATGTGGTATTAAGATACATATATAGGCATTGGAAATTCGCTGAGTACGCAGGTTTGCTGCTACGGGGGTATTCTTAATTCAATTAAATTAAATAAACAGCTGTTATAAGGCTTATATATTGCTACAGACTGCCACTGTTTTGTTTACTAGTTAACTATTTACTAATCTCACTTCTCAAAACGGAATGCTTAAGCTGCGCATAGGAAATTCTAGTCTCATTTAATATAGCAACACTCTAGATTTAAGTATTTAATAATATACAGATTACAGTAAAAAACTATTGTTAAGCTTTTAAACATAATAATATACTGTTTCTTAGAAGATTACAGTTTTTATATGGATTTCCGATCGTTGTAAGAGTAACCCAGCGTGTAAAACTGACCCGATGTTTGTGAATGGATTCCAGTTTTCGACTATGAATGAGTGCTAGACATCAGCGAGCGGCGCGGCCGGCGTGGCTTCAACGTGTATTCAGCGCGGTATTGACAGTCAAAGCCCACAAGCACGCGACCAAGCCCTAGTAGTGGCGCCATCCTGCAGTCTGTATTGTTGTCTGCTAACACTTCATACAGTGCATTTACATAATGTTGCATGAATTTCGCTGAACGTGCACTCTTTACTCGCTGATTAATTCTTAGTAAACAGATTTGACATTAAGGTCAATTCGAACCTTGTATTGGGGCCTTGACATGCTCATCCGTGACGCAATTTTCCTAATTTCTACCTTTCCTACCCCAAACTACAGATCGTAACAACATATTCATCCCCCCAATTTCCGTATTATCAGTCTTGTAAATGAATAAGTAAATACAAAATACCAGTATTGTCTAATGTGCAAAGATCATCAAATTGTATTGTTAGGTAGTTTTAATTTATTAAAAACGAAAATTTCTCTACCGTAGGCTATACAAAAATGCAATAAATAATTATTTAGATACAAATAAATAAAAATTCTTTCAAATTACGAATTTATTGTATTCATTGGTAAAAATGATGATTAAATAAATTTAAGAAAAACTAAAAAAAAACCGTAAACTTTCATATTAATATTTTCAAGAACAAACACTCAAGTGACATTTCCCAACTGAATCAGTTTCCCAGCAGATTATCAATTTGATGAGTTTCGTAACTCTGGTTCAAACCCCTCTCTTGTAATAACGCAGCGTAACGCCATGCCATATTCCCCCTTGGTGCGTTACGTAATATGTGTACGGTTTATTCTGTAGAATTCGTAACAAAAATATCGCATTTTACTTCTTAGAATGCTATTCCTACTATGTGTAGAGAGACAGGATTTTAGAAGGAGTGATGGTGTCACATAACACAGAGTTTCTACTTCTGCTCTAAATTTGTCTTATTTTCAATTGGGGCTGTTAACTGACCAAATCCCCTCTTTGACCAGCACATTACGTAGAACCAGTGCAGTATAATGGGAACTAGGAATATCAGAACAACCGAATCCTCATTAATAACATCCTTTTACAATTTTAAGACATCCAAAAAGGTGAGCTGGGGACTCAGCATCAAAACATTATTGAGCTAGACCGTTCTAAAGTCATCTTACACTTGCTCTGGAGATTGGTTGAACCATGAAAACATTCCAGCCACTTCGTTAAACGATTGGCAACACAACACTCCGATCTAATGTGGGATCGTGCACTCCATTTATGGAGGCTGGAATCTGCTGGAGGTCTGGGAAGTAGGCTTTTAACCTGGAACTAACAATCCTGAAATACTGGATAACTTCGTACACCATTTCAGATTGGTAAAGACCCAAAATAATACAACCATTTGCTGATATACGAGAGGATATGTAATGCCTTACTTACAATATAAATGTAGATCTTACCCAAATTATGATTTCAGAATACCATTTCAGAACGTTTGTTCCATAAAAATTAACCAAGTTGTGACGTTAAATATTATATACAACAACTATATACGGAAAAGTACGATTTTCCACTTACACTCGGCCTACTTTATTCTCACCGTTCACAGTCGACAAGCCTCCATTTATTTTGCATATTAGTCCGGTAGATGTTTTATCAATAGCATAAACGGAGCTCTAGCGTGTTTCTATTAACGGTTATGGAGATAGAAGTAATTAATAATTGAATAGACAACTTCAAGGAAGATAATTACAGCCCGGTAAACGATGTTCCAAGTAACAGCAATTTTCAAGACGACTATCGGACATCGGACTACTGTAGTTGGTTTCGATTGGTGAAAACCAGGCTGCACGCAAAGGCCAAATGTGCACGTTGTCTTTCTCGTTGGCTCTAAACGAGTTAGCGCTTACTTAAGTTTTTCCCGCTAAAATAAACAAGCAACTAATCATTAATTTTATATTTCCTCTAATTGACCATAAGCGAGTTTTTTTACAACAAAATTTTGCACGTCTTTGACTTTGGCGTTACATTTTAGCCGCCTTTGCCCGAGGTCGGTGGCCGCTCACGGTCGCCCAGCTGTTCGCCATTTACACAATTTACTTGCTCTCTTAGTGAAACAGGTTCACTTTTCTCGCCGGAACAATTTATCGCTTACATTTTAAGTGGGATCATATCATACTACTAATGATACTTCCGCCAAATTTACATTGACACTAACACAAATGATATACCAGAATAATGAACAACGAAGACAATTTCTTAGATGCAGTATCAATGAACGGTAGTCTACATATAATTAACTGAAATATTTAACTTTGAATAAGATTATTTTTCATTTAATATAAATTAGCCGGTCCCCCGTACTTCGTACGGGGATCTAGCCTGTCTTGAAAGTTTTACATTACGAGCACCTGATTTAACAGGATAAAATAAACTACGTCTCACAACACTAAAACATATATTTATACTTAAACTACATGCTGGTTTAAGTACAAACACACAAAAATCGTACAAGACGATTGATTTCAACCATTCACACCGGTCATCATCAGGTCCAGTCAGAGAATTATGCTACACGTATTATGCTCATGCTACTCAAGAAAGCGCCTGATTTACTAAACATATTAATTACTTAAGTATAACATTATTTGAACAATCCAATGGGGCAGAGCCCTGGAGGTGGATGTTTTTTTTCTCAAAACAATGAAGGGCAAATCTAGAGAGTATCAACTTTTGATTGATAGCACTTTATATTATAAACATGTTTGCCAATAACAGTAATAGAGGCCCAAAATCGCCAAAAAAATCAATAAATTATTTTAATAATATGCAATAAATTACAATTTTGCGACGTGGATACAAAATTGGAAAGGATATGAAAAACTAGTAACATGTTATGTAGTACTTTTAAATTATAAAATAGACATTCATTCAATAAATACATTGACACAACAAACTGACACATATGCATATGCTTATATCAGTTATTTGATTTTTATGGTCAGACGGATTAAAATATCACTTGAAAAGTGTCAGATTAGGATTTATTTTCCACAATCGATAATTAGTTTCACATTTGACAATTTTACTTCATTTAATTTAAGCCTGATGAAACATATTGCACGAATGTTTACAAAACCGATTAAAATGGTCGCTCAAAATTTAAATAAATTACATATATTACACTTTTGAAGTAAAGGTATATTATTTCTAGGTATATTTCTTTAAATGCTACGCATCAAACTTGGTACCACTATTAATAACAATATTTGATCATATTCTGAGACTTCAGGAAAATTAACCTTGTGGGAAAAAATCAGAACCGTCGTCGTCGTAGAAACTAGCAAACCAAATGTAAATTTAAAATAACCTACACCCAATTGAATCTATACCCTCGTCCTCATTTTTAGTCGGTTTAAAATTGGTTTAGTTCTAGTATTAATTTGGTAAGCATTGAATTCGAGGTTGAGGTACAGTTGCCAAATTAGAGATAGAGATTTTCCTGATTATGTTTGTAAAACGAATATTTCTTTAATTTTGTTATGCTTCACATTAATAAGTAAAAATTTAATATAATGAAGCAGTTCTACATTATTATTAATAATACAACAAATGTGGTTGAGTCTTCAAGTCAATTTCTTCTTGATAACATTTCAATTAAACCAACACCGCTGATGGTGGCAACACAAAAGCTGACACATCACCACCCTGATAATCCCCACACAGCACATTACCTTCCGATTACTTCAGAACAAGTGCATGTATCATAACAGCTAAGGTACTGTGGATTTATTTTAGACATTTATAAAACATTGACACTACATTTGTCTCCCCGTGGTTTTTCGTAATAGTTTTTGCTCAACTTACGAGGCTTCAGTTTTGTTGTTTATATATTTTTATGAGAAATAAAATTTAATATTTGACAGATATCAAGATAGCAACGCATTTATTTGTAATTTAACCATCCTCCCACGGGGCCATACACATATTAGACAACACTAATAGTGGTGGGAGGGGGAGGGGGGTTGGATCAAGGTTACGTAACTCACACATTTTCTCCCTAAGATCTGGCGCATTCCCGTATCTCTTGATAATGTCACAAATCTTTTAAAATTAAAAATAATCAAATTGATATCTAAATGAAGGTTACAGTAAGTTATATAAAAATACTCCCGTCAAACTATTTTAATACAGAAAAGCTAAACATAAATACACAATGAGTTTTATGTAAGTTCTGTATTATTGTTTTATAGCAATGTTTCGGGTTGTTTTAGAGTGTAAAATCATGACATGATACAGTGTCATATTGCGCAGTGACATATTTAGTTTCGGCGTTTGTCGCGATAGCGAGACACTATAATTTATTTTATTGTTTATATTATTAGTAACAGTCTTGTTTGTTTGTCTCAGGTTTTTATCAATTTTACTTTGAAAAAATCTATTAGCAAATGTCATTATAAGAATGGAATCCATATACCAAATTGATAATTCAACGATGTTTAAAAGCTTTAAACAATTTTAAAGTTTACTCTACGATTGATTTACGTAACACATGGGGGGTATGCTCAAGCGTTGCGGTGTGATACATGTAGGTGGGGGGAAAGGGGGTTGAAATTATGAAAACATGCGTTACTTATTATGTATATGGCCCCCACGCACACGTAACGAAGTTTAATGTTTGCGTTCGATGTTTTGTCGATTGTAGATTTTCACTTCAGAAATATAAAGCAGAGAGAGAATATAAACAAATCTAAATCTAAATCCTGCAGACAAATTTAATTGTAAACTTTACAAATACCTACATAACATTTTGATTTTTAAGTTTTTAGTGAAACTTACTCAATTTGTGTTACATGCCGCTGACAAAGACTCCTGCAGTTCCCAAACAACATGGCATAACGCTTTTCCATATCCTTTTTTAGTGAGTTTCGTATACGGCTACTAAATACAGTAAAATAAAATTCCAAGTTGTGTAGTGTATGTAATCCCTTTCATATCCGTTCTGCGTGTAACCTCTGTCGGTTGTAGTTACGAGTAGCGTAAACAGATCGCAGCAGCAAACAGACATTAACTAGTTCAGTGTTTAGCTGCCAGATGCCAATACTATGTTCAATCATTAACAATTGAGCTGACACAGAAACAACAATGTAATGAGGTAATTAGGTCATTGCTAATTGGATTGCAGCCCGGATTTTCTGTTAGTACTGATTGTAAAGCAAAACGAAATGAAATACATAACTTATTAATCTTTTTTTTTATATTCCCGATAATTATAAATAAGTTTAAATAGTTATTCTCTGTCTCTTTTTGCAAGGCACTTCAATCGGTCAAGGCACTTCACTTAACATAGGTCAAGTTTGTACCATTTCTTCAGTTGGTCTCAATTTACATCCTGTTCCAGTCGGGGTTTGCTCACTTCTGTGACATGTTTACGACAAACAGACGATACATTGTTAAATAATCATTCTTGATTCAATCCGTCTTTGGTCATTTCCTTTCCAGAAAGTTTATTTACTTTTTATAAAGACTAGGACAGTACTAGATCTGTACCCGCAATCCTAACTCATTAACCACACAGGCAGATTGGGGTTTCACAACAATATTCCTTTCATTAAATTGTTAGTCACTATTGCACATGGATTTGACGCGTCACTTTATAATGTAAATTGTTTTATTTGTAATGCTAAAATAATACTTTTACTGCTATATCTACCATTCATATAAGGAATTAGGTTATGTAACTTTTAAAATCAATGAAATAATAAAATCAGGATTCAGTTATTATTAATTAGAATTAGTTATTTATATTAATTCATTATTTAAGTTAAGAAATGTTGAAAAAATTACTTAGTTAAGTATTGCATAAATGAAAAGTTGAGAATAGTTTTACAATTTGTTCGTATATAAAAGAAAAGGGATAGTTGCACAATAATCGTATATGAAACATTAATTTAACTTGAACGCAGATCAAATGGCAGAACATGCGGCAAAAACAAAAATTGCCCTTCAGGTGACGCAACAGGATACAAAACTGAGTAACCCTTCCCATTTAAACCATCAAATTAACCAATTACACTTTTTACACGTCTTGTTTTATTGCAACCTGCCACTAAACCGACGACTTGTATAACCAGTCCGGTTGCATAACACCCAAACAACCTCTTTATCAGTTATTTAGCACCCAAGAATGATCCGGCGGTTGTCACATAATAAAACGACCCGATAACAAACCTAGGGGATAATCACTCAGATAAGTACTAATTTAGCCTCAGGGATATGCCGTACTTCCATACTGTGTAAATAAACGAAATAACTCGAAACTCGAGTAGTGAAACCACCGATTAACCGATGAACCCGAAGGTCGCAGCCTTGAACCGCCAGCCAGCCGGCAACAATTGGCAGATGGTCAACAATGGAATCACAATCAGCTGTTAGCGGGGTCGACAATTGTTTTGTTATGGAGGTTAGTTAATCACACGCAAACCACACAGGAGGTGGACTAATTGTTGCGGTTGTTACGTAACACGTGTTATGTAACTCACATCGCCGACAGAGCAGTCGCTTGATCGTTCCTAACACGTGAGGCTCGGGCATCTTAGCAGGCACGGGGACGGGCGCGGACTGGGTTGAACTGACAACTGACATCGCAACTTGTAGGGCTGCCAAGAGCCTCGCCGATATTGCCCGCAGTCAACGTGCAATACCCGCTAACGTTGAATCATTCGTTGGAGACTAAAACGTTTACCCCGTAGTGTGATAAGTCGGTGCCAGGCGCAATAAAAGAAATACCCCTGTCGCAGCAAACCTGCGTACTCAGCGAATTTCCTATGCATGAATATATTTCTTACTACCACATAAAGCCACTTACCAAGTTTCATAAAAATACATAAATAACTAGGTGATATATATATATATATATATTATTTTATTTATATTCCATAAGAATAACATTAGGGCTGAGAACGCAGGTTTGCTGCAACAAGAAAGTTGAAAATATGTTTTTTTTGCAATTATCAATATAACTCAACCAGGTGAAGCTACATACCAAGTTTTAATGATTTATGTTCATAATTAAGGGATATATAAAGCTTTACGTATTCTCCATAAGAATAACATTAGGGATGAGGATGCAGGTTTGCTGCTAAGAGGATAATCAACAAAAAATCAATTTTTGTGCAAATATAAATATACCAGTACTAGGTGAAGCCACATACCAAGTTTCATCAATATTCATTCATTAATAATAGAGATATAAAATTTTAAATATTCTCCATAAGGATACCATTGGACAACGTACTGTGTTTAGCACTTTGAATTACTCGGCAACGGTTGGACGTAGAATCACAATTTAAACACCAAAATTATTGTTTTGTAGAGCTAAACTGATTGGTAAAAGGAAATGTGAAGTTTACAGTAAAATTAATTGAGGAAAAGTTAAAAACCATTTTCCCATAAAATTAACATGGGAGATTTTATGAACACGTTTTTTGGATTTTCTCCGCAACCACTTAACCTAGGTTAATGATTAAAAATACCAAATTATTAGTTTTTCTATGCTCTATAAAATGGCTAAAACTAAAATTGAGTGTTTTTAAAATTGGTGGGGGGGGGAATTAAAAAAACTGATTAAAAAAAAATTTAAAACCCCCATAAAACCCCCTTCCCATAGTCCGATCAACCTGGGTTTCGAACTTAGTCATAAATGTTACTCTACACATTTGTGCCAAATTTCATCAAAATCGGGTGTTTCTTTCAAAAGTTATCGCGGTAACGGACACACACACACATATATATATATATAGACAATTATATATATATATAGATATATAGACAATTATATATATATATATATATATATATATATACATATATATAAATTTGAACGAATGGTGTTTTTGGCATCTGGGCTCCTCAAAACAAAAAGTTATCATGGTCTTGGGCTTAAGTCTTACCATGCCACCTACGGTAATAGCTTCTTCCCTATGGGGGGAATTCACTAAAACTCTACCGTAGTCATCACAGCTTTGCAAAGTGGCAATGGTCTTCTAAATTACAATAAACCGATTTTCGCAACCAACTATAATCATACTGTGTTATCAATCGGCGAGGAACGAATATTGAAATAGATATACGTGTTGTTTACTTTAGCACTTAACCAATTAATTGCAACTGTGATATCAATAATAAGTGATGCAGTTCTATCACCACCTTAACCATGGTTTGGTTTTCTGGGCGAAACTTGTTTTGTTAAAATCACTTATTATGTTGTTTTAAAGTAAGCGTCGAAAATTAGAGCTAACCAAACTTTAACTTTGGTGATCACAAAGTTCAGACTTGGAAGTGTTTATTTTAAACTTGTTTTAACCGATTTACAACTTTTAAAAGCGACGTGATTAACAATCCCAAGAGCATATAAAAATTATGCCTCTTGATAAACAATTGCTAAAAAATTAACTTTTCCAAAAGTATCATCCAAGAATTTCTGAACTCTTCTTTCCCCTAGGTGTATTTTATTTTAGTTCCCCCGGATTTCCCTGAATTCCCCGGCTTGGCTAGCCTGTCCCCGCTGGCCCGGGTCCAGAACTCACGACGCCGACCCCACCGCTGGCCCTGGCACGTCGCGACGTCACAGGCACAGACTGTCCGCCGCCTTCCCCTCTCCTCCACCCCCTTGGCCACGAACTCCTCACGTGCACGACAGCCCGAGGTGGAGTCCACAGAAGTCCAGTTAAATTATAGTTGTTGCTGCAGAAGGACTTATTAAGGCAATTATTTAATGATATGTCGAAGTCCTGGATACAAATAACAATTGTTGTTGGCTGGAGGGGGTCCTCTAAAATAGGAGCCGGAGCCTCACCGCGGGGCTTTGGCCAAGGCTCGTATAATCATTGAATTATTTGCCTCCGAATTTGTACACACCTATTTTGATGTTATAGGGAATTTAATTCCAGTATATTAAAGAAATGTCTCGGAAACTATCAAACATTTTACAGTTTGGTCAATCTCGGATGGCGTGTAAAGGATTAGCGACCCTTCGCTCTCGGTCCGTCTCTGCGCATGCGAGAGCGAAGGGTTACACGCCATCCGAGGATGACCAAATGATATGTTTCCCACTTAAATTGTAGGGAGATGTCTATACTTTTTAAAATCCCGCTATTGATTTTATGTACTTAGGGGACATACTCTTTAATGTGAGGAAAGTGCCGAAGGTTATTAGCTGATTTTGCAAGATGGCTCCTAAAAAATAGGAGCCATGAAATATTTATGAAATTTTTATGAATTTTCGACGCTTATGAATTTATATGAAATATTTATATTTCATAAAATTGTTTTCTAAAAATTGGAATTTGAGGAGTAATATAACTAAGAGGAATTTCGAAGCAGTTTAAAATGTTCGGTCCTAGGAATATCCGTGGCAGAGATGAACTTGAGAGCAGAGGCATGTGTATACACTCAAAAGATTGGTAGCACTATAGGAAGTTTTCTATAGCTGATCAAGTAAAAGTGGCTATAAGCACTTCTCAACTATCTTATTGCGACTATCTTGAGATCAGAGGCATGTGTATACACTCAAAAGATTGGTAGCACTATAGGAAGTTTTCTATAGCTGATCAAGGAAAAGTGGCTATAAGCACTTCTCAACTATCTTATTGCGACTATCTTGAGATCAGAGGCATGTGGATACACTCAAAAGATTGGTAGCACTATAGGAAGTTTTCTATAGCTGATCAAGGAAAAGTGGCTATAAGCACTTCTCAACTATCTTATTGCGACTATCTTGAGAGCAGAGGCATGTGTATACACTCAAAAGATTGGTAGCACTATAGGAAGTTTTCTATAGCTGATCAAGGAAAAGTGGCTATAAGCACTTCTCAACTATCTTATTGCGACTATCTTGAGAGCAGAGGCATGTGTATACACTCAAAAGATTGGTAGCACTATAGGAAGTTTTCTATAGCTGATCAAGGAAAAGTGGCTATAAGCACTTCTCAACTATCTTATTGCGACTATCTTGAGATCAGAGGCATGTGGATACACTCAAAAGATTGGTAGCACTATAGGAAGTTTTCTATAGCTGATCAAGGAAAAGTGGCTATAAGCACTTCTCAACTATCTTATTGCGACTATCTTGAGATCAGAGGCATGTGGATACACTCAAGAAATTGGTAGCACTGTAGGAAGTTTTCTATAGCTGATCAAGGAAAAGTGGCTATAAGCACATCTCAACTATTTTACTGTTACGACTTCTAAAAAGTTACTGCATCGCTCAGCCCTCTTGCTACACGAATTCCAAAATTAACTGCAACAATTAACAAAGACCAACTGAAACTTCAGGTTGGAGCATGGAGTAGCGCTTTAGAAGTAACAGCAGATATTTTACGTTACTAGCTTATATCCCTTCTATCGACTTTCAACAATTCAAAAATTATATAACAATTTAGATAATTATTAAATACGTGTATTTATATGCATCATATTTTAAGGATTACATGCAATGCCAGTAACACAATTGGAACTTGTTCTATGGATAACACTTGGCAAGTAATCGATTGAAAGATAAAAGAGACATTCAATCCATCTTTCATATCGGGATAGCCAAGATAATCCGGGATTAAATGTTTCCCCAAAATCGTAAACAACATTGCTGAACAATGGGAATTAGAAAATCATCATTGATCTTATTCCCATCATGAAGAACTAATCAAAATTTAAATAGCCTATTTCTCCCTATTTCCTCAGAACAATGGCATTTTCAGTCATCATAAAAAACACAGCAATGTCAACTTATGATATCCCTTATCAATTGTGATAACGCAACGCCACGATTGCTTATCAGGTCTGGTTGACTATTTAGTGGTTTTTAGTTTTTATAAACACTGTGCCAGCCACGACAATTGTTACGTTGAAAGTAAGGAGAAATACCCCCGTCGCAACAAATCTGCGTACTCAGCAAATTTCTAATGTATATACATGTGCCTTGCTACTACATAGAGCCTCTTACCAAGATTCACAAAAATAAATAAATAAATTGTATATAGCATTTTATTTATTCTCCATAAGAATAATATTAGGGCTGAGTACGCAGATTTGCTGCAGCGAGGAAGATAAGAAATGTGTATCTTTGTAATTATCACGTGATAATCATGTGATTCTTTGATTATCTTTGTATAAGTCGACCAGTTGAATTTACATACCAAATTTTATTAATTTAGGTTCATAACTAAGGGTTCATTGATATTTGCACAAAAAAAGTTCTTTGTTCATTTTCCCCGCAGAAGCAAACTTGCATACTCGGACCCCATGTTATTCATATGGAGAATAAGTTAAGTTTTATATATCCCTTAATTATGAACATAAATTAATAAAACTTGGTAAGTAGCTTCACCTGGTTCAGTTATATTGATAATTGCATAAAAACTTATTTCTCATCTTCCTCGTTGCAGCAAACCTGTGTACTCAGTCCTAATGTTATTCTTATCGGGAATAAATAAAATGTTATAAATCACTTATTTATGAATGTATTTTTGTGAAACTTAAGTGGTTTTATATAGGAGTGAGAAACATATAAATGCATTGGAAATTCGCTGAGTACGCAGGTTTGCTACGACGCGCGACGGGGGGTATTTTATTTTTTTTCTCCTAAAATTTCCAAAACACTCAATTTTGGTTATAGTCATTTTATAGAGCTTAAAAAACAAACAATTTGGTATTTTTAATCATTAACTTAGGTTAAGTGGTTGTAGAGAAATGTCAAAATACGCGTCCATAAAATTTCTCATGTTAATCTTATGGGAAAAAGGTTTTTGGATTTTCCTCAGATAATTTTACTAAAAACTTCACATTTCTTTTTACCAATCAGTTTAGCTCTACAAAACCAATCATTTTGGTGATTTAGTTGTTGTTCTACGTCCAACCGTTGCAGAGATATTCAAAGTGCTAAACACAGTACGTTGTTGTCCAATGTTATCCTCATGAGGATAAATAAAATTTGATATCTAGATTATTTATGGTATATTGATGAAACTTGGTATGTAGCTTCACCTGGTTGAGTTATATTGATAATTGCAAAAATACACATTTTTTATCTTCCTCGTTACAGCAAACCTGCGAACTCAGCCCTAATGTTATTCTTATGGATAATAAATAAAATGCTATATATCACTTATTTATAAATGTATTTTTACGAAACTTGGTAAGTGGCGCTATGTAGTATAGTGAGACACATATATATGCATAAGAAATTCGATGAGTACGCAGGTTTGCTGCAACGGGGGTATTTTAACATAATAACATCTAGACATATATTTAATCATCCCTTTTGGCGCCCCCAAACCCCCTTTGGAGCTACCGTTGGAGCCGCGGCACCTACGGCACTCACCCTGGCACTCCTATGTCATAGCGGCAATGGTTGAGGCGACTATAGCAGCATCCAAGTACCAACCAAGAGATGATATCGTTGGTTTAAGAAGTCTCCAACTATTGGGTTTTATGGGGGCTTCAACCTGATGATTCTCCCGCAAGGCCAATCTTAACTTTCAAAGCCCGTCTTTCCTCAAAGGATTCATGAAAATCGTTGATTTATGTTTTTTCCTTAACTGCCTATCCCCACTGGCCGATAGGCCTGTGCGGATATCAAAAGTTCCGTAACGGAAATAGTCACATGGGTAATCAAGTGGTAAAAAAGTATTGAACAAGTGGAAAAGTGGGGTAAAAGAATCACTATAGGAGTACGCTCAAATATTCGCGTATTGGGTTGACCGAACTCAGAAATGGTAGATGAAAGTTACTGCTGTTAACGTAAGTTCTAACCAAAATTTCATCACAAAATATTAAACGAGTTCGCACGCAGCACGCTGACGTGAGGGAAGTGAATTTCCACATAAAAAACTTTTAAAACTCAAAATCAGTGTAAAAACAAACATTTATTCCAATTTTTATTGAGATCTGAAAATATTGATTTTTTGGCTGCTCCTGGTTTTATTTACCTGCAAAGCTGGGAATACGATTTTGCACATTACAAGGTTAGGCTTGAAAATCCAGTCAGGCTTGAAAATAGGTGTGAGGTTGCTGAGGATGAGAAAAGTGCACCACCAAATGAATAACAGGCTTTTCTAATGTAAAACCCCCACAAGACAACGTACTGTGTTTAGTCGATACATATTTTCTTTAATAATTCCGTTAATATTTATGCTAGAATGACGAGAGAGGGCTTAAAACTTTCGCCTCATTAATTAAATCTTTATACATGCATTAATTTTACATCCGGGGCTTTTCTGACCCTTTTTGGACCCGAAAACTCGAAATTTAGAAGATTAATTGCCAAAAAAGAGATTTAGAGTTTTCCGATTGTTTTGCCCAATGAACCAGTCCAACTTATTATAGAAAGGAACGTCCCTACCAAATTTGAAGTAAATTGGACAAAAATGCGACTGCTAGAGTGCAAACACACACACACACACATATATATCTATAATATTATAAAGAAGAGGTGGTTTCTGTCTGTCTGTCTGTCTGTCTGTCTGTCTGTCTGATGTTCCGGGTGAACGCAAAAACTACTGAACTGACTGGGCTGAAACTTTACAAAAAGGTAGATCTTGAACCCATGCAACACATAGGCCTATTCACTTCCTTAAAATCCCCTCGGGCTACGCCCCATGAACGTCCTAAGTTTCAATGTTTACATTTCAGAAGAAAGTAAACATTCAGAAACTGTAATGCGAACAGCTGTGGACACTTCGATTTGACAGCTGAAGCAAGAACAGCTGTTTCAAGCTTACTAAAATGGAAATTGCATTGACTAAAGAACGGGTAGAGAAAAACCCCTGTGCGAAGAACGGGTACGTCAGCTAGCTATTGATTAATATTAATGAACAAAAATATTAATTTGGCTTCATCTGGTTGTGGTCTATTCTTATTTGCACAAATACAATTTTTACCAATACTTCCTGTACCCCCCAAAATTTTTATTTTTGCTCCACCCCCGATTCTATATTTTGCTTCCCCCCTCTTCAATTTTATATTTTTATTTTATGCCCCCCACCATTTTATATTTTTGCCCCCCCCATTTTATATATTTGCCCCCCCAGATTTGATATATTTTTGCCCCCCCAATTTTATTTTTTCCCACCCCCAGATTTTATATTTTTTGCCCCCCCGATTTTATATTTTTGCCCCCTTTTCGATTTTATATTTTTATTTTTTGTCCCCCCGATTTTATGTTTTTGCTCCCCCATTTTTATTTTTGCCCACCACCAATTTTATATTTTGCTCCCCATCTTCTTCGATTTTATATTTTTATTTTATGTTGTACTCCCTCTATTTTATACCCCCCCGATTTTATATTTTTGTTCCCCCGATTTTTATTATTGCCCCCTCCGATTTTTATATTTTTGTCCCCCCCGATTTTATATTTTTGCTCCCTCCTTTTTTATTTTTGCCTGACCCCCAATTTTATATTTTGTTCCTCCCCCTCTTCCATTTTATATTTTTATTTTATGTCCCCCCTCAATTTTATATTTTTGCCCCACCCCCGATTTTATTGCTTGCCACTCCCCCGATTTTATATTTTGCTCCCCCCACCGATTTTATATTAATGCCCCCCTCCCCGATATTTTTTATTTTTATTGTTCTGGAGTTTTTTTATTTCTAAAAGCAAATCCAAAGTGTTACGTGTACCGATTTAGAGTCGCAAACCACACTCCGTTTACTACCCGACATAGTTCCCCCCCATTTTGATGCCCCCCCGATTTTATATTCCACCCCAGATTTTATATTTTTACTCCCCCCCATTTTTATTTTTGCCTCACCCCAATTTTATATTTTGCTCCCCCTCTCTTTGATTTTATAATTTATTTTATGTCCCCCCTCATTTTTACATTTTTGCCCCCCCCCGATTTTATATTTTTACCCTCCCCCACTGATTTTATATTAATGCCCCCCCTCCCCGATATTTTTTATTTTTATTGTATTTGAGGTCTTTTATTTCTAAAAGCGAATCCAAAGTGTACCGATTTGGAGTCGCAAATCACACGCCGTCGACAGAGTTCCTCGACTTAGTAACAGGACCCGAACTACCTGCCTGTATATTTAATTAATTAACTTTGATTTAACTGTACATTAAACGTGTAAAATGTAATTTTAATATTATAAAACAATGCGGATTGGTATTTGCTTTAGTTAATCTACCATTTATATACAACCCGTACGAAGGACGGGTACACAGCTAGTTAATATATAATTTTGACGACCCC
This sequence comes from Allygus modestus, assembly GCA_963675035.1. NCBI lineage: Eukaryota > Metazoa > Arthropoda > Insecta > Hemiptera > Cicadellidae > Allygus > Allygus modestus. Next base: position 200,992,607 of record OY776112.1, read on the forward strand.
CAAAAACGTGTTCAGGGGGTTACGTTATGAACTTCTATGGTGGTCCCGGGCTTAAGTTTCACCGTGCGGGTCATGCTAATAGTTCACTTTCCATAGGAAATTCGCTAATAAATAGTCTTGATCCTGGGAAATTAGTAGGAAAATATATACTTTTATTTTGATTAATTTTTACTTTCTCCCCTATACATAGTATATGGAGAAAGTATTGTTTTCGTAAAAATTTTCGAATTTGAGTTGTTAGTGGAAATATTCGTTTTGGTGCTCCCTGAACCCAAAAAAGTGGTTTTTACGTGATGTCTGTCTGTGTGTGTGTGTGTGTGTCCGTGTGTGTGTGTGTGTGTGTGTGTGTGTGTGTGTGTGTGTGTGTGTGTGTGTGTCTGTGTGGATGTGTACAGAGCTAGAGCCCTAACCAATGGGCCGATTCTTATGAAATTTGGTATGTAGGTACTAATCCACGATATCTCCAGGGGTTTTTTTCATTTTTTTGAATTTTCGATTTTTAAGGGTAATTATCCCCCAAAAACCGCCAAAAAACATGAAAAATCAAAATTTCTCAAAAACGGCTCTAACGATTTTGATTAAACTTTAGTCGTTTGTAGAACTTTAGTTTTCCAACAAAATGACACCACCCGCATTCTTGTAAAAATTCGGGTTCAGAAATTACAGGACTTAAAACATCAAAAATTCAGTTGTTTGGATTTTTCATAAAAAGACATAAATATAAAAAATATTACTATTCACCATTAAAAAGAGCTCAAAAAACTAAATAATTTAGTAATTTGAATTACTGTTCTACGATTGCTGGTTTCGGAGAAAATTGAAATTTTCGTTTAGCGGTAAACGCAGTACGTTGTCCAATGTTATTCGTATGGGGAATACAAAAATTACTATTTCTCTCTTATTTACTGATCAATTTCATTCAAAATTGATATGCTTGTCAATTTAGCATTGACCAACAGAGGAAATTCGAAATATGTTGCCCCTTAATAACCCTGGCGGGGGGGGGGGGGTAATAGGGGGCATTTCCCCTCTTAAAACCACGAGTGTAGCAATGGATTCTGTAGTGCCTCTAAAACAGGGATTTGGTTGGATGTTTTTTAAAACAACTTGTTTACAAGATTTTCTGTACATTCGACCGTGCTTTGTATTCTATATTTAGTAAATAAAAAGTAATTTATTCGTTAAAGTTGGGCTAAAAGGGAGAAAGTATGTGTCAGTTTCCTGATACCGTTTATTGGTAATAGGATAAATCGTTCTTAATTATATTAGAGGTAACATTTTTCAACAAAAAATAACAGAAAATTGCCTGTGCAGTGAGGTATATATTTTTAAATTGAAAATTAGCTGAGTACGCAAGTTTGCTATGACGGAGGTATTTAAATATCATAAACTGACATAAGAACACATCAGCTGGCAGAAGTAAATACGAAATAAATGGCTGCTGCAATCTAGCGGACAAACTATTAACTCACTCACATTACTCTCGTTATAGGAGAACGTAATCTTTATTTGTAAAAACTAGTATTAGTTTTTTTAACCTAAAAAATTCAAAACCATTTGATAAATTGAATTAACTCATGTTAAACGGAGAGTACTTTATTTATTTAATCATAAATCATATAAATAGGACCATTGTTTAGTAGTTTCTTCTAATTACGAAACAATATTTTATTAGTATCTCATACTTTACAAAGAGTAATTTTTACCCAATGCTTTAAGTTATGGAAATTGTACAACTTTTAAATAATGCTAATTAATGTTAACGTAAGTTCTAACCAAAATTTCATCAAAAAATATGAAACGAGTTCGCACGCAGCACGCTGACGTGAGGGAAGTGAATTTCCACATCCAAACCTTTAAAACTCAAAACCAGTGTACAAAAATACATTTATTCCAATTATGTTAAAATCTGAAAACATTGATTTTTGGCTGTTTTGATGCTCCTGGTTTCATTTACCTGCAATGCTAGGAATACAATATTGTGCATTATAAGGTTAGGAGAAGGTCGAGTCAGGCTTGAAAGTAGGTGTGAAGTTGCTGGGGATGATGCTAATAACCAACACATGAATAACATGCTTTTCTAATGTAAAAAAACCCATAAGACAACGTACTGTGTTTATCCGATATACATTTTCTTTAGTAACTCGGTAAATATATATGCTAGAATGACAAGAGAGGGCTTCAAACTTTCGCTTCACTAATTCCCATCTTAATACATGCATTAATTTTACGCCCGGGGCTTTTCTGACCCTTTTTGGGCCACCCAAAATTTGAAAGAATAATCCCCAAAAAAGGGGTTTAAAGTTTTCCGATTGTTTTGCCCAACGAACTTCTCCAACTGATTATAGAAAGGAACGACCCCACCAAATTTGAAGTAAATCGAACAACAAATGCGACCGCTAGAGTGCATACACATACACACATATATATATATATATATATAATTTTGAACGACCCCTCAAAGCGTGTTCAGGGGGTCACGTTAGCAACTTCTTTAGTGGTACTGGGCTTAAGTTTCACCGTGCGGGTCATGCTAATAGTTCACTTTCCATAGGAAATTCACTAAAAAGTGTTTAACGAATGTATTCCATTTTTGAACCGGAACCGTGAAGTGTACTTGAAAACATTTGTGTAAAATCTTAAAGCGATCCGTGCAGCCGTTTTCACGAAATTGCATTACGAACACACAAACCCCCCCCCCCACACACAAACTTACACACTTTTTGTTTTTAAGGAAAATTTAGAAGTTTTTGTTCCCTTACTATGTAAAATAACGCTGGTAGAGGAGAACCCAGAAAGAGACCCCGTAATCGGCGCTTTTTTCCCATGTTATTCTTATGGGGAGCCGTTTTTGCGCCGACACCAGCTCCCGCCTTACACAAGTTTCCTTGTTAGCCTATACTAATGTCCAACCCTTGCCTATATTAAATATATTTTCCCAATTCCCATCCCTCCTCTATATTTTTAAAAATTAATTTTCAAATTCAGGCTAAAAAACTATCTTTAGTGTTTATGGTCCGATTTGTCTGGACTTTGGATATGTTAATGTCGTAGGCAAGTGTTTTAATAAATTACACTTACATTTCCCAAATTCACTATTACAGTCAAATTAAAAATTATTTTTGAAAAATACTATAGTGCCAATTGCCAACTTCTTTATTAAATGTCCGATTTGTCTGCAATTTGGATATGTTATTGTCCTAGGCAAGTGTTTTAATAAATTTCACTTACATATCCCAAATTCACTATTACGGTCAAATTAAAAAATATTTTTGAAAAATACTGCCAATTGCCAACTTCTTTATTTACTGTCCGATTTATTTAAAATTTAGATATGTTATTGTCCTAGGCAAGTGTTTTAATAAATTCCACTTACATTCCCCAAATTCACTATTACGGTCAAATTAAAAAATATTTTTGAAAAATACTGCCAATTGCCAACTTTTTTATTTACTGTCCGATTTGTTTAAAATTTAGATATGTTATTGTTATAGGCAAGTGTTTTAATAAATTAGCCTTACATTTCCCAAATTCACTATTACAGTCAAATTAAAAAATATTTTTGAAAAATACTGCCAATTGCCAACTTTTTTATTTACTGTCCGATTTGTTTAAAATTTGGATATGTTATTGTTGTAGGCTAGTGTATATGCACCATCCACATTTTACAAATATTGCGGTTAAATTTTTAAAAATTTGGAAAAATACTGCCAATTGGCAACTTCTTTATTTATGGTCTGATTTGTTTAAAATTTATATATGTCATTATTCTAGGCTAGTGTATATGTACCATCCACATTTGACAAATTAACTATAATGGTCAAATTTAAAAAATATTTTGAAAAATATACTAACAATTTCAAACTTCTTTATTTACTGTCTGATTTGATTTATTTTCGGATATGTTATAGCTCTTATATAGGTAACAAGACCACACTACCACACGTTCCATTACCCCCTACAATATTTGTCTTTTTTGTCTTTTTTGTTTGTTTATTTTGCTGTAATCCCAAAACTGACTTTGCTGTTTATTGTCCGATTTGCCTACACTTTGGATATTGTCCTAAGCATTTATTGTCTGATTTATTTTTGGATATGTTATAGCCCCCAACTATTATATCTAAAATTACAATATTATTTCCACCTATAATACAGTTGATGTGTTGTTTGTTTTGTCGCAACCTAAAAACTAACATTGGTATTTGTGTTTTTACAAAACTATATTTTGTAAATTACTTCCAATAACTCCTTTATTTACTTTTCGACTTGTTATATCCCCCTATATCTAAATTTACCGTATATTTTTTCCCTAAATACCCCATTTCCAAATTCAATATTACGGTTGGATTAAAAAAAATAAATGCAAGCTTATTATATTTGCCACAAGCTTATTATATACATCCAGCTGTTATATTTGCCACATTTCCAATATTGTTGTGACCCTCTCAACTACCTCTCATTGTAATATAATAAGTAATCCACAAAATATTTATGGTCAGAACTGCCTAAATTTTGAATATGTTTTAAGCCAATGCGATAACAAAAATAAATTTTTAAAACCCAAAACAACTAAACACAAAACACTAATCTTTCTTTGTGCTTGTTTGGAGTAGTCTTTATTTTATCCAACTTAATTTTAATTTTGTAGTTAAAATCAAACTTCCCACATTCTAGCTCCCTTTCCAGCCAGTGGTTGGAGACATAAAGGTTACGAATATTTTCAAACTGTACAATATATCTTTTTCTACCCCTATGTTGGACTTGTTTAATAGCGCTTATTAATAATTCCGCACCATATTCCAAATCCTCCAGTCTACTACATTCTTTAAATTTAACATTGCCTTTAATATCTTGCATCTCTATGTCTTCTTGTCCAACATCATCCCACTCATTGTTACGGAACCTTAGGTTTTCTATTTTTGGAAAGGAATTGCCATAAAATGTTGCGGTTCCGTTAGTGTTAAAGCTTGCAAGTGGCTCGTTGGTAGGTAGATAAATAATGTCCAAATCACCACTGTATGGCAACACGCTATAACCTTGCCTATTCTTATTTATCTCTATAAATACAGTTTTACAGACACCTTTAACATAGTATACACCCCTCCGCCCATCCTTTTCTGCCAACACTCCCACAAACTTGTTGTTTACTACAAACGCATACACTATATAATGTCCATAATGCTCTAGATCCTCCCAACGTCGCAGGAAGTAATCTTTTAATTTATCCTCTCTTTCCCTTCTTTCTTGTTCTTTAGCCAACTGTGCTTTGTATTCCTCTGCAACAGTATTTTCCACATATTCCAATTTACGCTTATTACTGTCAATGTCTTCTAATTCCAATTTCCTCTTTTTGGAACAACTCTCTAAGAAAGGCTTGGAAAGTGGCTCTATTTCTTTAATAGTGTATGGGTACAGTTTATTGGTCCGGCTTCTTAAAACGTAGGGAGTAAGGTTAGGACTTTCCACTAAGCCTAATTCTTCTAAATTGATGTGTTTAGGTATAGTGGAGAAAGGTGTATTTGATTTTGTAAAACATGTGCCCCCAGATTTGATGTAACACTTATGCTTTACACTTATGGCATCAGGAAACTCCTCTATTACCTCTACATAGTTAGTTGGTAAACAGTTAAAGCTAAATGCAGATAGAGCATACTTTATTAACTTTTCCCTTTGTGTACTATCTTTTGGCAGTTTTAGTTGTACTCCAGTTATCTTCTTCGTATTACTATTACCCCAATATGCGTATTGTAATAAATCGTTAAACACTAAACAACAACTGTTTTGTAATTGATTGGCAACTTTCACCCACATCTTATGCAGAGGTACAGCATAGAATGGAGCATTTTGAAAGTACCGTTTGTTGTCTTCTATTAGACTTAAACAATCTCTTAAAGGTTCAAACCCTTTACCAAAACCTCTACAATAGTTATAGATTGTTGCCTCTAACCTTGTTATTCCATTCTCTCTAGCTAGTTTAGACGAGAACGTTTCTTTTAGTCTCGCATCTGGACAGTTTACAAAGTTTATTATATGGTTTCCTATACTTTTAATTACTCCAGGACTTGTAATCTGGCATATAAATTTATTATATATTTTTACCCTGCTATTTACATTAAACCATGTTAAACAATCTTTACTAACATTATCTACAATAACATTATATCCATTCTTGTACGCCCCTTGGTAGCAAAAGTTAAAGTTTTCTGTAAGATATTGGCACATTTCTTCTTTATTAAATATTCCAGCCAAATCTAGTGTTATATCGAAATCCATAAGATAGTACATTTCTTTTTCCAGATCTTGCAGTATCTTTGGAAGATCTTCCAACAAATCCTTAATTTTAACATTTGCAAGCTCTATTTTATAGGGAATTGCTATAGGATCATCATACTTTTGTTTAATTTGGTCAATATCTTTCTTTATTATTTGTAACACACCCTCGCTTTGGACCCCAGAGGACCTCTCCAAGGAGAATGGTAGTTTGGCCACAACACCATGTCGAGCTAAAGAGAACAGTAGGGTAATTTGGACAGTCCGAGGCCAGGAGGGACAGGAGGGACCCCCCCCCCACCCCCCCCCACCCCCCCCCCGAGGTCTCGTCTGTGACACTTTGCGAATTTTTTTTTTTGCGAACTTTTTTGCGAACTTTTTTGCAAACTTTTTTTGCGAATTTTTTTTTTTTGCGAATTTTTTTTTTTGCGAATTTTTTTTTTGCCAAATTTTTTTTTTGCGAATTTTTTTTTTTTGCGAATTTTTTTTTTTGCGAATTTTTGTTGTTGCGAATACTAACCTAACCTAACCTAACGTAACGTAACCTAACCTAACCTAAGGTAACCTAACCTAACCTAACCTAACGTAACCTAACCTAACCTAACCTAACCTAACCTAACCTCGGATCAGATTTCTGATTGCAGATTCTTGTTCGTCTAGTCGAGCCGAGTCATTTGAGTACCCACATCGTACACTTTGGATGATGTTTACAAAAAAGGGGCCCGCACCACACTTTTGACCTTTTTTTTTTGCATTTTTGGATTCTCCTCGTCAAGCCGAGTATTCTCAGTACCCACATGACATACTTTGGATAATTAATACAAGAGTTGATCAGGGTAACGCTACAACCAACAGAGCTAGCCCATCAGCGCTTGCGGTCAATTGAACTAACAGTGAATGCAAATTTTAAGGAGAATATAATTGCAATGCTTTGAACATATACTGCATATACCTTCAAGTACTCTGCACCGAGGCAGCTGTTCGCACAACCGACTGACGCGTCCAGTCTACTGTCTGGGAATGCGGATGTTGTAATTTGATACCTCGACTGGAGGGTGCAGGTGTTCACACAAAAAACCGACAAGTTGAGACCTGTCTGGGAATGCGGATGTTGTAATTTGATACCTCGACTGGAGGGTGCAGGTGTTCACACAAAAAACCGACAAGTCGAGACCTGTCTGGGAATGCGGATGCTGTAATTTGATACCCCGACGGGAGGGCGACGCGACCCTTCCAGGAACCCATTATAGTCCGCCCGTATCGAGTTCCGAGCAATAAATCACCAGTTGTCAAACACCCACAGTATCATTCTTGTTTTTGGCTTCAACAATTCCTGACGTATGGGGGAGCGAAAATCTCCCCCTAACCCATTATGTGTTAGGGGGAGCGAAAATCTCCCCCTAGTAATTAAATCGACAGAACACCAGTTGTCAAACACCCACGGGCTCATTCTTGTTCGGGAGTTTGAAGTGTGTGGTTGTGTAATAGGCTGTGGGTCGTTCTGTCAGTGTTCACCCGACGTTTTTACCTAACCTAAAAAATGGCTCACTTAACCTACTATGTGTTTAAAGACCAGCCTTTGTCTGTACTGTTTGATAGCAGCGATAATCCGTGGTTCAAAGCCAAGGATGTAGCTCAAATAATAGGTTATCAAGATACAAAACAAGCAGTGCGGATTAATGTTGATGAGGAAGATAGGTGTAATGCTTTGAACATATACAGCAAAGGGGGGTGTATCGATACACCCCCCTTTAACTTCCAATTACAGTCTACCGTCATCAACGAATCTGGATTGTATTCCCTTATCTTACGCTCCTTGAGACCAGAAGCCAAAGCTTTCAAAAGATGGGTTACAAGTGAAGTCTTACCTTCCATTAGAAAACATGGTCAGTACAGACTTATAAACGAGAACCAACGGCTGCTACAATCACTTACAAAGTCGCTGACAAATAACCGAAAGCTAGATCAAACAAATTCCGAGTTTAAAACTACAAATGATATATTGTGTATGGAAAACCAATCCATGAATCAAACGCTGATCGAACAGACACCTAAAGTGGCAGTGTTGCCTGAAGATGCAAATCTGAAGCATATATTTTGTGTGATGATTAGGGAAACCCTTCTAGAGCAGTACGGAGTTTGCGAATACAAGTGCATTCGAACACAGAAGAGGAATTTCAAACAAGCCTTGAAAAAAGCAAAGGAAGAAGGATTTACAATGTGCTACTGTAGAGAAAATGTCCCCAACGGCATAAACATAGTGAATAAGGCTAAAGAAGTGATGAAGAGTTACGGCATGCACATTGACTGCAGATACAACAACATCCTAACCTCGCACAATTTCATTAATGTAGTTGAACATATCTTTGACAATGCATAAGTATGCACTTGTGGACTCGTTCCAGAACCTTCGACGCTAGTCAGGTAGTAACAGTCGATACGTGCTCCAAAGATGACCAGTGCGGATGACGCAAGAAAAGTAATCACCACATCAATGAACAAAATACGTTATAAACGTAACAACATCCGAGAAATACTCGCAATCAAGTTAGTGTTGGATAGAGCGAGAGATGTGTTTGAGAGAAAATAACATATGAAACAGCATACTTTTGAAGAAAACAAAAATATTGAATATCATGTGAAAGAATATAACTATGAAGAAAAGAAAACAGACTGTTAAATTTAACGAGGAGCTAAATACACAGTACACTTACGAGCCGTGCGAGGATGTACAACAATTAACGTGGACTCAAATCGCAATAGATGAAATTAGATTCCGCAGACCGTTGGAACTGATGTTGGGTGAAAAAATCAAACATCTAACCTATTGCAACAAGATGTGTCACAGCGAGTGCGTACAGTTTACTTCAAGGGTGAGCAGACGCACCACCAGTCAGTAGTACGGTTGAAGTCACACGGTAAGGACGTGAACATGGACGCTTACGCTTCTGCGGACGACTATATCAAATCGTTTATTCAGGAGATTGAGGTTATGAACAATAATGCTAGTGATCAGACGTTGGCATCACCTCAGTCGTCATTTGTAAAACCGACCACTGCCTGCAAGAGACGAAGGAGGCCAACTCCCATCGAAGTGGAAACCAAGAAACCAGGATGGGTGCCAAAACCAACAGATGATTCTCCCATAGTGTCATGGATGGACGATGGGAATACTTTCGCAGTTCAAAACCCAGGAAACAAAGGACAAATTTTATTGAAAATGGAAATGTACGATGGTACAGATATGGTGTTCATGTGCGGTTTATTTTTGGACAAAGATGGTGAAATGCACCAAAGTGTTAAACAAGTAGTTGATAAAGTGGAAAACATGTGGATCTATAAATCAACAGGAGTACCGAAAATGACAGGCTTAACTCAAACTGTTACACAACGCAGTGCAGTTTTGCAGCCAACGCCAAAGAAGCGAGCTGTGAGGAAGAAACAACGAGTGGCGCCGGCATTCAACTAGAGCATCCGCATTCCCAGACAGGTCTCGACGCGTCGGTTTTTTGTGTGAACACCTGCGCCCGACCCTTCGGACCACCCACGTAGAAGAAAATGGCGGCGAGGGTTTATAAGGCGGAGCCCCGCCCGATTGAGCATCATTCGCCACCAGACCGACGCCTCACATAGACCTACTCCAACTACTACTAGAGATGTCGAGCAGCAGCACTTTCAAGCCAGAGTTTTCGATTTTGAACGGCACTGCAACAACCGCGGACCTGAGAGCCACCCTCAACAACTGCAAGTCTGACTCTCCGCTCTACACCAGGATAGCCGATCTCCGAGAGGAATGCGGCTATCTCATCACTGCGATGGAGCGAGCCATCACACACTTTGGCGAGACGATCATCGTGATCCTGGAGGGGCAGGTCGGGGACGACTTCTTTCTGCGAGTCTACCTGCCTAGGCGCTTCAACGAGGTCCTGAGCAACACCGACATCGAGCGCTACAACAGCGGGTTTGGAGAACGCCTTCGCTTGGTGAAGCGCAGCCCGAGGGGTTCCAATAGCAGATTCACACCTTTGGAGTTTATGTAAAGCAAGACTTGAAGATTATGTAAATACCTTTGTAAATTAGTTTTCGTAGTCAATACTTATAGTCACGTTCAGAACATAACCACTGTGTTATTTATTTCACTTAACCCCAAAAATGTCCTTTGGTAGTAAGTTTAAGAGTGTTAGTATGGTAACTGTGAGGTGTTTAGTAGCTCAGTAGTAATCATGGGCTTGATGTGGAAACATCCGTTCTCAGCCATTGTGGCGGGACCTTCGGGTTGTGGCAAGTCTCAGTTTGTGTCAAAGTTTATAAAACACATTACAGAAATGTGTGACACGCCATTTACCAGTATAAACTGGCATTATGGTAGTGGTGGTGGTGATGGTGGCGGCGACTCGAAAAATGTCACCATTAACCACGTAGAAGGTCTACCAAACTTGGAGGATTTTTCTGGTAACGAGCCGATACTTGTGATTATAGACGATATGATGCGTGAGGCCGACAACCGTGTCGTGGATCTTTTCACAAAAGGTTGCCATCATCGCAACATTAGTGTGTTTTTCATTACACAAAATTTGTTTCATCAAGGACGCGGGCAGAGGGACATCTCACTGAATGCACATTACATTGTGTGTTTTAAGAATCCTAGAGATAGAGTTCAGATTAGGTACTTGGCCAGACAAATATATCCAGACAGCCCGAAATTCATCGAGGAGGCGTACGCTGACGCTACTAGGAATCCACACGGCTACCTACTGATAGACTTGAAACAATCAACAGACGAGAATATGCGAATACGAAGTTGCATATTTCCAGACGATTCTACCAACTATGTGTACTTGCCAAAGAAAAGGTAATTTCGCCATCAGTAGTAATCATGTCGTGCTTGCGGAAGGACGCAGCTCTGCTTACGGCTTTCATACACGCAACACCCAAGGAGCGGAAGGCACTGTTAAAGGTGTGTGACAAGAGCCGCATTCGCTCAGTGTGTGAGTGCGCATACAACGTGTTGCGAGGTAACGTTCCTCTGGCGAAGAAGAGTAAAAGTCAGTTAAGCAAACACAAGGCGACGCTACGTCGATTGGTGAAACGCGGCGAAGGCTGGTCAAAGAAACGAAAGTATCTCATACAAAAAGGCGGTGGAATCTTTATACCATTACTTTTGAGCGCAGTACTACAAGCAGCACTGAGTAGATAAAAATGGCTGGCATCAACAATCAGTTCTATTTGACACTGCCCAGCAACAGTTCGATGCAGTATTATCCGAAAAATACAGTTGCAAATTATATAACACATTTGCCGAGAGCTATTCAACTGGACGCTGGCGACTGGGAAATTGCACTTGTGGAAGCGCACTATCCAATGACATTTCTATCTGTCGGTAATGACGAAACAATTGACATTTGCATACAACCGCAAGAGGAAGCAAAAGTGAACATAGAAGCGTTGGCGCGGGTTATGGACAGCACTGCCGATGTAACACCAGTAGTGTCAGCTACTCCAAAACAAAACCACAGAATTAAATTGAAGACTGGTGATTACGCAAATATTCAAGAATTGTGTGATCATATCAATTCACAAGAACTAGCGATTACTTTTGGTGTAAAGTTCACCGTTGAAAACTCATACAACAAATTCATTGAAGTATCGATGGGAACTGATGTTGGAAAAATTACATTAAGTCCAACGTTAGCGCTTCAATTGGGGTTCGATCCGAATGAATTGACGCTGGAAGGTGATGCAGTTAACAAAAGCATCCGTTCGCCCAACATTCGTCTTGGCTTACCGTCACACATGTACGTGTATTGTGATTTAGTCGAGCCGCAGATGGTCGGCGATACAGTCGCACCGTTATTGAAAATTGTCAATATATCCACGTCTACTTATGTATACGGATTGCATAAATCAACATCATTCATCGATCCGCACTATGTGCCTGTTATGAATAGATCTTTTGACAGTGTGGAAATTGACTTAAGAGATAACATTGGTAATCATTTACCATTTCACTTTGGAACGTCGTGCGTGAAGTTACACTTTAGAAAAGTAGCTAGTCATTAGCACAGAAATGGAACATGCAAAGAAGATGGTAGTTGTGCCACAAGAGTTGATTGATCGACTGCAATCAAATGCTACGGATAACAGACCGACTAATCTATCCAGTGAAAACAGCCTCGACGCGGAGATGCAACAAATATTGAATAACAAGCGTATGGACGATAGTGAAAAGTGGAAATTGTACAAACAGGCGTTACATCGCTTCTTGCATATTGCAGAGAATAGACGCCAACCGATTAGCATACCAATCGTGGAGACGGGTGGGATTGAACATAGTCGACGAGCGCACCCCGCTGCGGAAGGTGGCCCAGTGGAAGAGATTGTGGAAACGTTTTCCAAAACTTACAGATCTGATGCCCGCAATCTTTTACGTTTCATGAAACGTGACGGCAGCTTAATCAGTTGGGACAGTGGCTATTCAGTGTACATCAACGGTGTAAAAATCCCAGACTCGAATCTAGTGGATATCTTAAATTGCATAGTAAAGGTGCGTATGCGTGATTACACACCGCCAGGATGGCGGGAAGTGCTCAACGCATTGAAAGCGATGAACGTGCCAAAGGACTATATGAATAATCTAAGAGCACTAAAGGAAATAAATGCCGAATATCGATCATCATTCACAGGAGGAGAAGGATCAGACGATGACGTGGAAGACACATCAACTGAATCAATACTGAGAACACCGCTAGTAAATCGACTACGATCGGCTAGAGGAAAACGTGTAACATCTACACCGGTGCGAGCGGCAGAGCAGTTTGATTTTTCAAATAGAACAAATTTGGACAAGTGGGAAACGTACACAGGATAGGTTTTCAGTATTATGGAGCGTTTGTATTACAATCCCATCGAACCTTCGTCGTATGGTGGTGTAGCTCCTTTAACGCGAGCTGCAAAACCAGTTTCAAAACGCAAAGTGATTGAATGGTTACAAACACAGGACACTTACACATTGCACAAACCGGCACGCAAGCGTTTCCCGCGCAATCCTTACATAGTGTATGGTCCATTTGAATTGTGGCAAGCGGACTTGAACGATATGCGTGGTCTTAGTAAACACAACATCGGCGTCAACTACCTACTGACTGTAATAGACGTGTTTAGCAAACACCTGTATGTGCGGACGTTGAGGCGGAAAGAAGGAGCTGAAGTGGCCAACGCTTTCGAGGAGATATTTGCCGAAGCGACCGATACACCTCGCTGTTTACAAACCGACAAAGGTACTGAATTCACCGGTGCCAAGACGAAAAGGTTATTCAAACAATACGGAATCATCTATGTCACTACACAAAACCCAGATGTTAAAGCGGCCGTAGTGGAACGCGTGAATCGCACTTTGAAAACGCGCATGTGGCGATATTTGACTTACAAAAACACATATCGTTATGTAGATGCGTTGGACAAACTGGTTAGTGCATACAACAACAGCGCTCACAAGAGTCTAGGCAACAGAATACGACCAGTCGATGTGACTGTCGACAATAAGCGAATATTGCATCAGGTATGGCGTCGCATGTTCGGTAAGATACCGCGTCGTGTTAAGGCAAAACTGACAGTTGGCACCACAGTGCGCATATCTAAGGAGAAGGGTACATTCGCAAAAGGTTACGAGACTAATTGGAGTAAAGAAGTGTTTGTGGTGCGTCGTGTAAACACATTGATGCCTCTGCCAATGTACACTTTGGCGGATCTGAACGGTGAACAAGTGACTGGTCAGTTTTACGAATACGAATTACAAAAAGTGACAATATACAACGACCATCTGTTCAAGATTGCTGAAATACTAGACGCTAAGGGTCGCGGTCGCAGTAAGCGTTATTTCGTCAAGTGGGCAGGTTACGGAGACGAGTTCAATTCTTGGGTAAGAGCGCAAGATTTGCAAAATGCCTAATAGCAACCAGTTCTATTTGACATTGCCCAGCAACAGCTCAAAGGATTATTTTCCAAAAAACACAGTGTCCAAGTACACTACACATCTGCCGAGACAAATTCGATTAGAAGGCGATGGCGAGTGGGAGATGGCTTTGGTCGAAGCGCATTATCCATGCTCCTTTATGACTGTGGACGATGAATCGTGTATTTGGCTCGACTATAAACTCGTTCTGCCGAGTATACCCGTCACACTCAGCGTCGAGCACATTATGCTAAAGATGAAACCCGGTTATTACAAGAACATAACCGATTTATTGAAAATGATCAATAAAGCGAAGGATGTAACCCAGTACTTGTACTTTGAGTATGACAAAGAGCAGGACAGAGTCAAGATCACGACAATGGTGGACGGTATAAGCAAAGTGCATTTCACCGAAGCGCTGTCTCTCCAGTTGGGTTTCGATCCGTACGAGAACGTTTTGACAAATGACCTCACAGCGATATGGCCACCAAATCTGACTATGGGACTGCCGACACACTTGTACGTGTATTGTGATCTGATTGAACCGCAGCTGATTGGCGACACTACAGCGCCGCTTTTGAAGATTATCAACATTGACAGAGATAACTACACACACGGCGCGCATAAGACTGTGCATTTCATCAGTCCTCATTATGCGCCAGTTATGAAAGGAACATTTGAAACGATCGATATTGACCTAAGGGATCACGCTAGTAAAAAAGCGTCATTCCTCTTTGGGACGTCGTACGTGAAGCTTCATTTCAAAAGAGTAGCTCAGCAATTATGAATACAAACGATCCCTACTTGGCTTACTACCGTCGCCAACAGTTGCAGCAGACCGGCGGCAGTATCGATAGGGTATTTCGCGGTGCACCCTACCAGCGCGGACATGGAATTGGCAGTTTCCTAGGCGGTATGTTCCGCACCATCACACCGCTGCTCAAGTCGGGAGCCTCTGCTGTGGCCAAAGAGGCGTTGAAATCCGGTGTTGGATTCTTGGGCGACATGGCCATGCACCAGCGGGATCCCAAAGAAGCCGCTAGAGATCATTTCAGCCAGTTTACAGACTCGCTAAAACGCAGGGCGGATGGCAAACTTCAACGTGTGCTAAGTGGCGGCGGCGGCTCTCGCGCGAAACACCGTCGCGTAACGCGAAAGAATACCACGAAACACCGACGCGCTACTCCTGCGCGAAAGACTAACGCGAGACTCTCGCGTAAGAGGAACGCGAAGCGCGCCATGTTCGGCGGCCGTCGTGTCACACCGCAGTCTTTGACGAAACTCCTTCGAGGAAGGTCGGCGTCGTCATCCAAGAGCAGCAGCAAGAAGAGAAGGACAGTTAGGAAGAAGACGAGGAAGACGAGGAAAGCAGTGAGGAGAACTTCCGTACGTGATATATTCAATTAACACACACGCTAGCAATGTCGTTTCTACATCAAAAGTCGTGTGAATGCGTCAAGACGGAATTGGACTTATTCTCCCTACCGCCGACGCAGACCAGTATCGAGAGCGGCAAATGGATTCAGTACAAACCAATCTCCACACTGACTGATGATTCGCCCATCGAGTTTGTTGTGCCCGGCAACGGCGAAGAATACACCGATCTTTCGCAAACAATGTTGGAAGTTACAGCGTCTATTGTCAAGTCGACAGGAGCGGCAATCGCAGATGCCGATGAATCGAACAAAATTGGCCCAGTCAACAATTGGCTGCACACGTTATTCAGTCAAGTCGATATGAGTATGAATCAGAAACTGGTCACACCACAAAACAACACTTATGCATATCGAGCGTATATTGAAACATTGCTGAATTACGGCTATGATGCTAGGAAATCACATTTAACATGTGGATTGTGGAACGCGGACGATGCTGGCCACATGGACAATACTCTGGACGATAACGATGGACTAAAGGCGAGACGAAAAATGACAAATAAAAGTCGTGAAATCGATATGCTCGGTCGCCTACATGTGGACATGTGTAATCAGAACAAGTTCCTGTTGAACGGTGTGGAACTGCGTTTTAAACTGATCCGATCAAAAGATTCCTTCTCCATTATGTCGGATGATGGTGACTACAAGGTGCACATTGTTGATGCGAATCTCTGGATACGAAGGTGTAAAGTTAGCCCCACTGTACTGTTGGCGCACAGCAAGACGCTTCAGACCGGCACAGCTAAATACCCAATCACTAGAGTGGAATTGAAAACATTCACACTGCCGTTTGGAGTGAGGAGCAAAACTTTGGACAATGTGTTTCTAGGTCAAGTGCCGAAACGAATCATTGTCGGACTGGTCACCAACGCCGCTTATAATGGCGATTTAAAAAAGAATCCATTTAACTTTCAAAATTTCAAAACCAACTACTTCTCGCTGTACGTGGACGGTGAACAAGTGCCGTCCAAACCGCTACAACCACACTACGAAACCGGCAAGGGAAAATACGTGATGGCGTATCACAGTCTGTTTTCAGGCTCCGGCATACACTTTAGCGATGCTGGTAATCTCATAAATAGAGACGATTACGACGATGGATACTGTCTGATGACATTCGATCTAACACCTGATATGTCAGCAAGCGACACAACTCATTGGAACCTAGTGCGCAACGGCAGTGTGCGTATGGAGATTGCTTTCGACACGGGGCTCACAGAGACTGTCAACTGTCTGGTATACGCAGAGTTTGACAACGTCATCGAAATCGATCGTCATCGCAACGTGTCTGCGGACTTTGGTGGTTAGATCGTCGGCGGCGGCGTCCTCCTCCTCAGTCAACAACCAACATTCGCACAAGATGGATCGTTTATGCAGAGTACCGCGTAAAAATTCCGCATCTCCAATTATTGTGGATTTTCAATGTTTCAAGGACAACGCAAATGACTACATTCTGAAGGAAGTGTGCGTCTTGGAATTGGTCAGTGGAACACTGCTAATGCATCATATCGCCAAATCACCATTCAGTCGAGATTTCCTATCACAAGAGAAACTGCGTGAAAGCTATTGGCTCACAAAACACTGTCACGGATTGGAATGGGACCAAGGTGATATCTGGCATCATGTGCTAGAGGAAAAGTTACGTGCATGTATCGCCAAACGACCGATTGTCTACGTCAAAGGTGCTGAGAAAAAAGAGTTTGTACGATACAATTTCATCACGGATCACTGTACTACTAATGTCATGGATATCAACGATATTGGCTGCGGATCACTATCGTCAATCAACAGTCTACTATCAACAAACGCAGTGCGATGTCGCCACCACAGAACAGCTCACACACGATGCGCTCTAGCCAATTGCATCACATTACGCAGTTGGTTACATCTAAGTACAAATATCGCTGACGCTGATGATTACGCTGACGATGGTGAGAGTGATACCAGTTCCTGCTTTTGTTTTGCTACTAGCACTACTACTCCTACTACTGACTGTGGCGTCGACACAGTAGAATGAATACCTTAGAGATTCAAAAGTGTATGGCTAAACTGCCCGTACAGAATGTTGGTGTCTACGCTGCGGATCAATTGCCCCATTATATTTCACCATCTACTGCTATGATTGTGAACACTGATCCACACAATGAAGACGGCACTCACTGGGTCGCTTTCTACCTTAACAAAGGAGGAGGAATAATTGAATTCTTTGACAGCTACGGTCAACCGCCACATCTTCAATTCTACCAAGGATTCCTGAGACGCAACGCTCGTCGCTACCTGTACAACGAGCATCGCCTTCAAAGTGACAACACTCTGGTCTGCGGTCAATACTGCCTTGTATTCCTGTACTGCCGCACCCACTACGGCATGAAGATGAAGGACTTTGTGCAGCTCTTTGAACACTCTTCTTTCGGCCACAACGATGCACTGATCAGAAGACTCTTTGCACAAATGTATACCAATTGAGTTTTGAAATTTTGCATTTGTTTTTTATCAATAAACTAGTTGTGTACTCAGAATAAAAAAGAAACATTCTTATTATTTCCCATCCTCGCCTCCTTTAGTATTTACTTTTAGCAATTAGTCAGACAGACACATATTGAACGAGCAAAACAGATATTGGATGCAAATTTTGACGTAAAAGATGAATGTAATGCTTTGAACACATACTGCAAAGGGGGGTGAATGGGGGGTGTATCGATACACCCCCCTTTCACCCCCCTTGCGTGTTGGTGAAAGGGGGGTGTATCGATACACCCCCCTTTCACCCCCCTTGCGTGTTGGTGAAAACACTAGGTCTGACCCAATTTTGGACATACCTATCATACAATGATTCTAAAGTAACATTCATATCCTAGCCTCCTTTAGCAATTACACTTTTAGCAAGTAGTCAGACATTTGAATTGGTAGTTTACTTTTGAATCTTAAGACTATGTGAGGGGAGGAAAAAAAAAAGACAAATGTATATACGAACAATTTGGCTATTTATTTACACACCTTATATATATTTTACATCGAGTATGTGCTCCTGAACATTTGTGTTTGGCTAGCAAAACGAGACTCGACACAAACTAACGACTAGAACAAAAAGAACAAAGGAGCACATTTCTAAGTTTTACGAGACTCGATACAAACTAATGACTAGGTTTAGCAAAATCGGAAATTTACAAGTCAAGTCAGGGTCTTTGGTAATATGACACAACCACTCAACGCTCCTCATCCTCCGCCTCTTCATCGTCTTGAGGGATGTCTTCGGGCTGAGGTGGCACGTCAACATGTCCCCAAGGCAGTGTGTTTACACCGTCCGGAAGGATGTAGCGTTTGTCATCGTTACAGCTCAAGGATAGCTTGTCGACTTGGACTGTGAAGACGCGGTGGTTTCGGGACTGGAACCTGGTGTTGATGGTTCTCTTCAACACGCCATTGAAGAGGCATTCCCGATAGTCGTCAGAGGTTAGATTGTGTTTTACAACACCTCTAGCGACTCCCTTGGCGCGCTTCACCGTCATGACCTGCAACTTGTCATCTTCAGTCCTCTCCTCGAACTCGACTATATCCATGAAGTATAGTTTCGAGCGGAGACCGAGGTACTCGAGCAGCGGAAGACCGTTCGCTTCATCCTTGAACTTTCCGATGACTTTGGCGTTTATGGGGCTGTAGCAGGGATGGTTTTGGGGGTACGCACTGGTGTCGAAATCGTCCAGATGCTCCATCATGTCCTTATAAACATCTTCAGTCTGGATGTCGAACACGAAGCTGTCAGTGTCCATGTAGTCAACCTTCAGACGGTCGCCGTAGCGGTTCTTCATCTTTCGAAGGAAGTCGTACATGAGCCACTTGCTCAGATCGAGGACACACATTCCGACGTAGAGCGGTTTGTCCAGGACGATATTGACTTTCGACATGTGTACAATGGCGACGTCATCGTTGAAGTAGGTTCGGTCCAGGAAGTTTGACTTGGCTACGTACTTCCTGAACATCTCCGGCGTACACACCAGTTTAGCGTTCATTCGCTTGCGAACATTCTCGATCGTCTTGCCAAAGACCGCATTGTTCATAAGCTTAAAAAAGTCTTGTTCAAACTTGGTCGTGGCCTTCTTCCTCAGTTCGGTGTTCATTAGGATGTAGCTCTCTAACCACCGAGACTGACGGAACGAGATGACGCGATGCACGTTCGCAAGCTCCAGTCCGTTTTCCAGCGCCTGCTGCAGGATTCTGTAATGACAGATGTAGTTCTTCTTGTCATCCAGAGTCGTAACGAGCTTCTTGAATTTCCCTCCTGGCGGACGTTTGGTCTCGCAGCAGTAGGGGAGATCCTTGTGAAGGTCGTGCAGGTGGGCGGGGTAGCGAAGGTCAACTTCCAAGACATAGCCGGTGGGTCCTTCGGGGTCCAACGCTGCAATGTCCAGGGACGCGATCTCCTCGCGGCTGAGCCATTGGAAGTGCCCCTGTGGAAGACACTGGGACATGGCCCAACCGTAAAGGTTGTTGGCGTCCAAGTATAGCAGGTGATTCGTTGGCTCTTCAGGTCGTCGATCTTCAGGGCGACATCCATCATGGTTGGCCTTGGCGTGTCTGGTGATCGCCTGGGAAATACCTCCTCTGATGCCTTGCTCGAAGAAGAGGTACATATCAAAGTCCTGTATCGTATCAAGCTCCACTCGACAGGTCCTTAACATGACATCCCAGGCGTATGACGGTAGGGTGTAGTAGTGCGCAGGGTCTAGTTCGTATTCAGCCATCGACGTGTCCCTGAAGCGTTCAAAGACGTCAGTCAACAGCGCAATGTCACAGCGCAGGTACTTCTCAGCGTAGTCCTTGAGGTTCCTACAACCGAAGGTTTCCCACACGTTGCGAGCATGCTCGTAGTCTGCATCCGTTATGTCCTCCAGGGTCAGGTCGTTGTGGAAATCTCGCTGCAGAGGCAGTTCCGTAGTATCTTCCAATACGGCGTTCGACGTTACAAAGTTGTACGGGAACACGCCTTTCCTACGGACTAGATCGAAGAGGTGGTCTTCGGGGAATCTCTTCCTCGTCTCCAAGAGTTGAGCTGGTGGAAGTGCGGCGGCGAGGCTGGCGAGGCTCAAAGCCAGGAACCTGTAGGTGTCGAGGAACCTGACTCTGAATCCTGGCTGTCTTTTTCCACGCCCTTGCATCCCAACCGGTGCCGCTGCTCGGTCGAACAGGAACCGCTTCGTGAAAGCGATGTACCGCTCTTCCGTGTGAGCCAACACCTCAACATCACCAGGGTCGACCGCCAACTCCCGCACTATGAAGTGAGCGTCGTAGTTGGAGAGATTGTGGAAGTAGCAGTTGACTACTCGCTGCTCCCTGTAGCGTAGGTTACATGATCTGTGCGCAGCGCCACGGAACTCGTAGGGCGGCGCGTGGTTGTGATCACGAACCTTTGGGTCTTCGCTTGAAAATGCCGATCCGCAGAGGTAGCAATTCGCTGTCGAGTTGTACTGCATCGTTTCCGCTGGGGTCAGGACAGGGCGCAGATTTCTTGCTTCGTACAGGAAGTTCCACAATCGCTCAACATCAGTTTTCAACATCTCCATAAATGTCTTTGACGCATCATCCCCGAAGTAGACTCGAGGCTCGAACTCCTCAAGTCCGTACGAGTCGATAATCTGGTACGCAAAGGCGTATGGGATGTGGATGTGGGTGGCTACTCCTCCGTGCGGTTCATCCACTTGTTCATCCATCTCCGCGGTCGGCAGTAGAGCACACTCAAAGTCCGCGTAGATGGTGAAACGCTCGCGTCGGGTGAACTCTGGATGGCTGAATTTGATTTCTGTCTTCTTCGGCGTATCCATGCGAATAGGGGCTGAAGCGGAGCAGTATCGCCTATGCTCCTCCAGACGCTGTGCACCCGTCAGACCGAGCTTGTTCGGACGGTTGTCAAAGTGCGCGAAGCACCGCTTACAGATGAATATCCTGCCTATATGTGCTGTAAGCTGGGGACGGATCAGTCGACTAAGGTCTTTGATGTAGGCGTAGTGACTATCACCGTCCGTTGTCACGTACAAAAGGTCACAATGGTCTTCACGCTCCTGCCTACAAATCTTCAAGGGGAAGACGGTGTCCTGATACTTTGGTCGTCCGTCAGGTTTCTGACCCACGCACGTGCGATCAATACCATAGACGTTGATGCTGATGTTGTTTGTCCGCTCAAACGTCTTGATACTTTTCAGAGCAACGGGGAATTGAAGGCCGGTCCAATCGTATCGGGCGATGATGTCGTCGGTGTACGATGCCGGTCTTTTAGGGTGATCTTGAACAAACTTTCCCAGGACCGCATACATAAAACACCGCTCATCGGCGTTCAATACGTTGACAACTGCTTGGGTGTTCTCCAGAGACATAGGCAGTGGGAGCCAAGCTCGACCACCTTCGCCTAGAGGAGTGTATTCGTTAATGCCGACCTCCAAATCACGAACGCGAAGGTATGTCCACCCGGAGCCGATATGATCACACTCAGCCTTCTCTCTGATAAGCTTCGCAAAAGCTGTTGTGATGTACTGGTTCAGGTCCGAGGTCGTCGTCAACGGAGTCATCTTCGTTTTGAAGTTGCGCAGGCAGGTGTTGTTGTGCACATTTTGGAATTCACACTCCAGCTTCAAGTTGACCTTAATGCTGCGGTGTTTCGCCAAGGTGTTCTCAAGCAACTCCGTAAGGCTCACAATCAACAGCGCCATCACTTCTCCGATTGTGACGAGATTCTCCATCGGTCGCTGCAGACGGTAGGTTAGGAGGCGGTTGCGGAAACCCCGTTGAATGAGTGAGAATACGGGGCTTGACTGTCCTACTCCAGTCATCTCAACATCATCGGGTTGTTGGTGTGTGCTCGTTCCAGGTTGTGGCTCCGTGCTGGGTCCTGGCTGGGGTTCGTCCTGTATCATAGCCACTCGGTTCAGGATCAGGTCCTTCATGATCGGGCAAGAGAACCGCTCATGATGGTCCTTGTTGAACCCCGTGTTGAAATCCCGGTCGCAGTATGCGCAAGGGAATCTTCGTTCTTGACCATCGCCGTGAAATTGCATGGTGTGTCGACGCAGGTTGTCTTCCCTCTTGAATTCGACGCCGCATGTGCCGCATATGAACCTGCGGACTCTGCCGTGTACCGAATCCACATGTCGACGCAGGTGTATTTCACGACGGAAGCGGCGACCGCATTCATGGCAGGTGTGGTGGCCAGGACCCGGTCCTTCACCTGAAAATAAAAATAAAAACAGATTAGGATAACTAAAGATACAAATTCCCCTCTCTCGAGAATCACATTTCAAAATGGAGTTGTTAATTAAAAATATCAATTTTCAAATAGGGAATGTAATCTTCTGTACTGTTTGTCTACATTCATGATTCGGGGTTCAAGGCTAAGGATGTAGCTGCAATATTGAGCTGCGCCAACCCTAAAGAAGCAATCAGAGTACATGTTAGAGAAAAATATCGCAAAACAATTCCTGACGTATGGGGGAGCGAAAATCTCCCCCTAACCCATCATGTGTTAGGGGGAGCGAAAATCTCCCCCTAGTAATTAAATCGACAGAACACCAGTTGTCACGGTCTCATTCTTCTTCATGTACCTAGTTAAATAATTATAAAAAGGTAATTAGTTTCAAGGGAAAAAAGTTATTTTAATGTGGATTCTCACCTTCATCGGAGTGTTGATTGACATAGTCAGTCGTCTGCGGAGCATCAATGACCTGCCGGGGTGGAATGACTCGGTGGTTCGCTTCCATGTGACGCTCTAAAGCTCCCCGGTCTACGAATGTGGCTCGACATGCAGCTTCTCCATCTGCAAACGCACAAAACGATTAGATTGTGAAATGTTTAACACCTACCTTTTTTTAAAGTATGTAATGTGGGTACTCTGATGACTTGACTTGATGGTGCAAGCAATAACATAAGTTATTGAAATTAAATTATATTGATATAGTCATGTAATTTTAAATTTAAAAAACAAAGAGTTCTCTATTCGCCCTAAATAGTTAAAGCTGTTAAATAAAAATAATTGTATCACTCTGCGGTTATATTGCATAACGTATTCCTATATTACTAACATTTAGGTCTGATTAAAACAATAATGCAACGCAAAAAACGTACCTTGCTGCGTTGGTGTTGGTGGTGGTAGTTGTGGTCTCAAGCCGTGGAATCTGATGTGGTGTTGCACCAAATTGTTTCTACGCACGAAAATACAACCACAAATGTTACAAACGTGTGTGGCGTTCATCTTTAATATGGATTATAAGTTTTAATAATCACAAACAATACAGCACAACACGTACGTTTTAAATAGTTCAAAGGTGCTTTACGCAAATCGCAAATCGCAAATGATGATAATCAGCAACTAACACAAATCGCGTAGAATGGAACAGGATCGGACTAACACGTCTTCACGCACTGAACTCTCGAACTGAACTGAAGGAGGGCTGGTGATGTGGGGTGACTATCCCCACTAATGGATTTCGGAGAAGGTCGGGGCAAAAACTCTCAACCGCTGTCTGGGGTAAAGACCACCCTGCTCTAATGGAACTCGATACGGGCGGACTATAATGGGTTCCTGGAAGGGTCGCGTCGCCCTCCCGTCGGGGTATCAAATTACAGCATCCGCATTCCCAGACAGGTCTCGACTTGTCGGTTTTTTGTGTGAACACCTGCACCCTCCAGTCGAGGTATCAAATTACAACATCCGCATTCCCAGACAGTAGACTGGACGCGTCAGTCGGTTGTGCGAACAGCTGCCTCGGTGCAGAGTACTTGAAGGTATATGCAGTATATGTTCAAAGCATTGCAATTATATTCTCCTTAAAATTTGCATTCACTGTTAGTTCAATTGACCGCAAGCGCTGATGGGCTAGCTCTGTTGGTTGTAGCGTTACCCTGATCAACTCTTGTATTAATTATCCAAAGTATGTCATGTGGGTACTGAGAATACTCGGCTTGACGAGGAGAATCCAAAAATGCAAAAAAAAAAAAAGGTCAAAAGTGTGGTGCGGGCCCCTTTTTTGTAAACATCATCCAAAGTGTACGATGTGGGTACTCAAATGACTCGGCTCGACTAGACTAACAAGAATCTGCAATCAGAAATCTGATCCGAGGTTAGGTTAGGTTAGGTTAGGTTAGGTTAGGTTACGTTAGGTTAGGTTAGGTTAGGTTACCTTAGGTTAGGTTAGGTTACGTTACGTTAGGTTAGGTTAGGTTACGTTAGGTTAGGTTAGGTTAGGTTACCTTAGGTTAGGTTAGGTTACGTTACGTTAGGTTAGGTTAGGTTAGGTTAGGTTAGGTTACGTTAGGTTAGGTTAGGTTAGGTTACCTTAGGTTAGGTTAGGTTACGTTACGTTAGGTTAGGTTAGGTTACGTTAGGTTAGGTTAGGTTAGGTTACCTTAGGTTAGGTTAGGTTACGTTACGTTAGGTTAGGTTAGGTTAGGTTAGGTTAGGTTACGTTAGGTTAGGTTAGGTTAGGTTACCTTAGGTTAGGTTAGGTTACGTTACGTTAGGTTAGGTTAGGTTACGTTAGGTTAGGTTAGGTTAGGTTACCTTAGGTTAGGTTAGGTTACGTTACGTTAGGTTAGGTTAGGTTAGGTTAGGTTACGTTACGTTAGGTTAGGTTAGGTTAGTATTCGCAACAACAAAAATTCGCAAAAAAAAAATTCGCAAAAAAAAAAATTCGCAAAAAAAAAAAATTTGGCAAAAAAAAAAAATTCGCAAAAAAAAAATTCGCAAAAAAAAAAAATTCGCAAAAAAAAAAGTTTGCAAAAAAATTCGCAAAAAAGTTCGCAAAAAAAAAATTCGCAAAGTGTCACAGACGAGACCTCGGGGGGGGGGGGGGTCCCTCCTGTCCCTCCTGGCCTCGGACTGTCCAAATTACCCTACTGAGAACTTTTTAAATATTCCTCGTAAGTAGCTATTAAACGAGCCACATATTTCCTTCTTAACTTTAAATTTATTCCGAACGTCCCCATCACAATCCGTAACATTGGTTATCTTAACTAACATTATGTTATCACAAAACGCATCCGTTATAGATGTTAAGTTATTTAATTTTGGTTCGCCCTCGCAATAGTTTATATTACCTATGTCTGTAAGAAGGTTATTATTACGTAGATTTTCTAATAAAAACCATATACCGAATCTTTCGTTAGTAGGTTTAATACAATTTCCCAATAAATGGCTAACAGAGTACATTTCTTTTATACAAAAAAGTAGCGGAAACATGTAAACAGGACAGATTACACTATAGGTATATATGTGTTGTAAATATATGGATATTGTATATAAACATAGGCGAGCGGTAAGTGTAACATGTAAGTGGACACCCACATGCAAATATGGAATACCCACTATTAATATAATTCCAAATTCGACTAAATAAGTTTATAGTCTCAATATAATTAACATATTAACTAACGGTGCCATCCCGCATTAGTACCCAAATTGTCGAAATTCTATAATTCTATTCTTAGTCCTTGTATAGTATTAGGTTTTGTACTATTAAACCCTACATTCTTATCCTGTGCAGTAGAGTAATATATGTATTTAATACAGATACGCACATTCTACAAGACCTATACATAGATCTGTTGTATAAGCAGCAGAATAGACGTCTCATTGTGTTGTTGTAAAGTAAAACATAAATGTAAATTGTGCTGGATACAACCGGCCAGATATTAGACAGGAAATGTGTTGGAAGTGTATTGCCAAATAGTAAGACAAACACCACATAGTGCAGCATGTAATCAATCCATTACTATTTAGACAAATGTATAAGGTCAGTATTGGTACAACATCCGATATATTAGCCAAACCCAGTCCAAACATTGTGTCCTCAAAATGTTATGATTGTGTTAAATTTGTTTATATTACATATATTTCTTACACAATTTACAAACTATTTTTGTGTCAGTTGACAGAACCTGTAAAGTTGTGTAAAATGGCTGTAAACCAGTATCTGTGCCTGTGTCGTAATGTGTTGGAGTGTGTCATTTATTGTGTCTCTGCATTTGTGTTGTTTTATAAACTTTAAATATTACTATGTCCTTATACTCTTACTATTTCTGTTACTATAATATTATTTTTTTACTGTTTGTTTTCCAAGTTTGATTGTGGGTTTGGCTAATATATCGGATGTTGTGGATGGGGATTGGGAAAATATATTTAATATAGGCAAGGGTTGGACATTAGTATAGGCTAACAAGGAAACTTGTGTAAGGCGGGAGCTGGTGTCGGCGCAAAAACGGCTCCCCATAAGAATAACATGGGAAAAAAGCGCCGATTACGGGGTCTCTTTCTGGGTTCTCCTCTACTAAAATTTCTCTAGATCATGGTGTTTATCCAGATGTTTTTAAGATAGCCTCAGTAGTGCCAATTTATAAGTCAGGTAGTGTGTCAGAAATCTCATCATATCGACCCATCTCAGTTATTAATACAGTAGCCAAAATATTTGAGTCTTTAATCTTAAAAAAATTGCTGGAGTATTTTGATAGGTCATTGTTTTCAAGAAATCAATATGGTATTTTACCAGGCAAAGGTACAGATTTGGCTCTAGAAAGACACGTCAATACAATTACTAATGCTGTTGATAAACGTAAATATACTTTGTCTTTATACTTAGATTTCCAAAAAGCCTTTGATGTATTTTTATTATTTTTGTATTTTATTTCACGATGTCCTTTTTTCAAAATTTAGAAAATATAGTATTGGTGGTAAGGCATTGGAGTGGTTGCAATCTTTTTGTAAAGAAAGAAAACAAGCAGTCAAAGTTAATAATGTTTTGAGTGAGGTTCTGGAATTGCACTATGGCACACCACAAGGAGGGGTGTTAGGCCCTATCGTATTTTTGATTTATATTAATGATTTACTTGAACTTAGAATGAATTCTGATATATTTGCCTATGCCGATGACACCGCTCTAGTCTGCTCAGCTTATAATAGAGAATCATTAAAATTAAAAATAAGTAGAGATTTAGATAAAATATCAAATTGGCTGATCATTAATAAATTATTAATCAATTGTTCAAAGTCCAAATGTTTGATGTTTTTTTATTGCAGCAAACAAAAAGAGGAATTAAAGAATGAGTTCAAGTTATTGTTCCATAAACATTGTTGTCTGTATAAGTGCTCATGTAGTAACATAGATGTGGTAGAAAGTGTAAAGTATCTTGGATTGTATGTGGATCAATTCTTGAAATGGGAGCAGCAAGTCAATCACTTATCAAGTAAGCTAAGAACAACAAATTATGCACTGTATCATTTGAGAGATAATGTTAAGAGTGAGTATTTACAAAAAGTGTACATTTCTTGGTTTGAGAGTGTTTTGAGATATGGAATCGTACATTATGGAGGAACATATTCCACTGTTCTAAAACCGGTAGTTGTGTGTCAAAGAAATGCCCTCCGTACAATATTTAATTTAAAAAGAAATGATAGAGTTTCTTACCTTTTTGAAGAGAATAAAATTCTTACGTTTGATCAGTTGCATGTTTATTGTATGATAATGTTTATTTATAAATACAAGAGTTTGTTTAGAATAAAACCTGTAAACAGAATGACACGATCTGCCCAATACACATTGATTGAAGAAGGCTTTTTAGGAAAGAAATGAGTAAACACCAATTTTGCTGTCTTGGCCCTAAATGTTTTAATGATTTTGTAAAATATTTTGGAAATGAAATTCAGTATAAAACTCTGTCTGTAGTTAAATCTAAAGCCTTGCAATATTCAATGCAGTATCATATTGAGTGAAGTTGTTCAATATTTTTTAATTTTTTTGTTTTTTTGTTGTTGTTAATTCAGTTTTCTGCCCGAATATTTGATTAATGAATCTAGTAATTTCATCTTTCACTTGCTAGCATTATAAGTTTGCATGAATTGTTATGGAAGCCTGATAATTATTGTATCTAATATAGTCTATTTCTAGTTATGAATTTAGAGTTTAGTATTTTTTTTTATTATTAAATATACGTAACATATTTATACTGATGAATTTTGTTACCAGAGCATGATTAATAAAAATGGTGGCTGTTGTCTGTGTTTCTAAAAATTCTGAAATTTGTCATCATCATGCATGAACTGTTCCTGAGAATGTGACAGAAGTGTAAAAGAACTGTACAGCTGTCAGTAAAAAATTAATGTATTAAAGAAAATGTATATTTTTCTGTCCCGCGCGTGTCCTATGTGGCACATGGGATTTTGTAATAAACAATAATTTTTCATGAATAAAATTGCTTGAACTTGAACTTTAACTTGAACTTGAACACGCACACACGCACACACGCACACACGCACGCACGCACACACACACACACACACACACACACACACACACACACACACACTCACACACACACACACACACACACACACACACACACACACACACACACACACACGCACGCACGCACACACACACACACACACGCACACACACACAGACGGACAACGAATCATTGTCTTTGTTATTATATAGATTCCTTCACTTGGTTCCGTCATCAATAACAGTCAGCTGTAAAAAATCGACGAGACGCGCGACGCTTGGCCAAAGCTGTCTTGCGAGGTCAGCGCTCTACCTTTGAGCTGCCGAGTCCGGTAGCTTTGGGGTTCATTTGAAATACAAAAAAATACTTAGCAATTTCAGTGAGCAGAACTTCTATATCACAAATAGTTCACCCATAAGAAATCAAAAATACTGAATATTTTTTTAATTTACTGAACGATTATTATTTTTTATATCGATATTTATCTCACTGAAATCGCTAGGTATTTATTTTTCCTTTAAAATGGGCCATAATCTCTTCGGATAATCTCTATCGATAATCTCTTGAGGAGGAACGGGCTTTGAAAGTTAACATCCAAGGGGGGAAGCAGGTGGAGCCCACTCTTGATCAGCCAATGGCGTGTTTTCACTACAGCAGAATTATTCTTACTTTGGTGCCTAGCGCGATGAGCATCAACTAAGAAAGTTATACTGAAAGAGAGTATCCAGCTTCCGCAGTGGATTTTATCATTTATTACTATTTCATCATTATAATTTACTCATTTATCATTATAATTATTCATACAAGTGATCCTTTAACTATATTTATAGCATTATTTTCCTTATGGCTCATGAATACTATTCGAAGAGGTTTCAGTTTCAGTGGTGATGTTGCATGACTAGTATCGAGCCGTCACGACCAGCACGCCATCTTTTAGCGATTCTTAGAAACCCACATTTCAGCCATGCCAGATAATATGATAACAGGAAATTGGAAAAAGTTTTAAGTCCTAAAATTAAACTACGTAAAACTATTCGGACATATAATAGAAAAGAGACGAAACAGAAATATTCACGATGAAATCATAACAGCATTTTATTTGGCAAGGTGTCAGATGGGAAGTTAAATTGAGTAAAGAATGTAGAAAGTAGATTTATGAAGTCATTTTCGCATTTGGGACTGGTCCAAGAAAACGATGCTGGAAAGGTCAGAGCGGTCAGAGCCCTGAGGAGAATTATTCATCTAACGGGTGGTATATTTGTTGTTCCTTCGGCAATGCAGTGTTCCCGTCCTAATGAATAATTGAGTTGATAATGAGTTTGGAATAAAACCGCTCGTTAACTGACTTGTAAGTGTAAAACTTAAACCATTGAATGTACAGTTTGTTTGTTTGGGGGATTAGGAGGCCCCGGCATAGCCGGCTAGGCACGTCTCCCTTGGGATATTGTACAGCCACTGGAAAGAGGGAAAAGATGGACGGGAAAGGTGGTAAGATGGGGTCAATCTGCCTCGCTCCAGAAAGGGAGAGAGATCCTTACCTAGCTCCCGGGCTCTGTGGGTGACAACACCCCAGGACGATTCACCCTCTAACCCGACGTCCCCCTAAGTCCACCAGACATGGACCGCCATCGCACACAGCCTCCAACCTCTCAGGGGTCGGGTGGCCCCAGGACGGTTCGTCCCCCAGCCCGGCAGACCGAAGACCGTCGGGTAAGGGCCCTTCCTCCCAGGTACCCGTCCCAGGCTGCAAGGATGATCCACTACTCCCTCCAATGACTTGGACTAGACTCCAGGCTCAACTGGGAGTCAAGCCCCCAGAAGAGACAAGGAGGAACCAAGGAAGGGAAGTTGTCATACTGGACAGCCAAAAGACTTACCAATACTGTGACAGCTTCATTTTGCTGTACCCAATGTCGACCTCTGTACTAGTATAGACCAGTTAGAGAGCCGTCGAGCGCTGAATGTACAGTTGTGTATGCTCAATGTTTAAAACTTATTTGTCGGTTATAAGTGATAAGTACCCGTCACAACACCAACAACTGAGTATAGGTGTTGTCAAAACAGATTATAACTACAGACAGGTCTGCGTATTGTGACTGCTTACCTATGCGATACGTTACACTATGAAACATTTAATAAATGGAAAAGGCGACAAATAAAATCCGTTGAAATAAGCATATGCTTTACTACATTAGTATATTGTATTGTCTATGCATGCGCAATTCTTCGGTTTTACACAAAGCAGACCAAAATTATCGGATACACTTGAATCATTCGTAAACAAATAAAATAAAGACTCCAGATGTTCTAAGCGCTTGTAATTGCGTATTTATCCACCACTGGATGAACAACTCTCCTTATCAGAAGAGATGATAAGGTCAACAACAACAAAGGGGCGACAGATTTGAGTGATGCACGATATGATATCAGTACTATACATACGGGCTGATCTCTCTGTCGTACTCATTTATTGTATTTGTAATGATTAACTGTAAATTAAAAAAAATACCCCTGTCGCAGCAAACCTGCGTACTCAGCGAATTTCCAATGCATAATATATGTCTTAATACATCATAAAGCCGCATACTAAGTTTCATAAAAATATATTCACATATAAGCGATATATACAATTTTAATTATTCTCCATAACAATAACATTGGTGATGAGTACGTAGGTTTGCTGAAACAAGGAACACAAACAGTTGGTTTGTATGCAAATATAAATATAATTTAACTAGGCGAAACCACATACCTAGTTTAATCAATAGTCAATCATAAATAAGCGCTATACAACTTTTTAATTATTCTCCATCAGAATAACATGGGGGCTGAGTAAGCAGGTTTGCTGCAACAAGGAACAAAACATGGGTTTTTATGCAAATATCAATATAACTCAACATGGTGAAGTCACATATCAAGCTTTATTAATTTATGTTCATTATTAAGGGAGTCATTACATTTTATTTATTCTCCATAAGAATAGCATGGGGGCTGAGTACGCAGGTTTGCTGCTACGGGGATAGTCAACAAAAAATCAATTTTTTGTGCAAATATAAATATACCAGTACTATGTGAATCCACATACCAAGTTTCATCAATATACATTCATAAATAATCGAGATATAAAATTTTATTTATTCTCCATAAGGATAATATTGGACAACGTACTGTGTTTACCACTTTGAATATTCCTGCAATGGTTGGGTGTAGAATCACAAATTAAACACCAAAATTATTTTTTTCTGGAGCTGAACTGATTGGTAAAAGCAAATGTTTAGTTTACATTAAAATAAATTAGGAAAAGCCAAAAACCTTTTCCCATAAGATTAACATGGGGGATTTTATGAGTACGTTTTTTGGATTTTCCCCGCAACCACTTAACCTAGGTTAATAATTCAAAATACTAAATTATTTGTTTTTTATAAGCTCTATAACATGGTCACAACCAAAATTACGTTTTTTTTTTAAATTTTAGGGTGAAAAATGCAAAAATTTGATTTTTGGAAAATTTAAAACCCCATAAACACCCGTTCCCATGGTCCGATTTTTCTGGTTTTCGAACTTAAAGTCATGAATGTCACTTTACACATTTGAGCCTAATTTCATCGAAAACGGACGTTTTTACTCAAGTTATCGCATTCACGGACACACATATATATATATACATATATATAAATATCTATATACATATAAAAACTTTATATATATATATATATATATATATATATGTGTGTGTGTGTGTGTGTGTGTCCGTTACCGCGATAACTTTTGAAAGAAACGCCCGATTTTGATGAAATTTGGCACATATGTGTAGAGTAACATTTATGACTTTAAGTTCGAAAATCAGATTGATCGGACTATGGGAAGGGGGTTTTATGGGGGTTTTACATTTTCCAAAAATAAGTTTTTTGAAGTTTTCCCCCTAACATTTTAAAAACACTCAATTTTGGTTATAGCCATTTTATAGAGCTTAAGAAAACAAATAATTTAGTGTTTTGAATCATTAACCTAGGTTTAGTGGTTGTAGAGAAAAGTCAAAAAAACGTGTCCTTAAAATTGTCCATGTTAATCTTATGGGAAACATTTTTTTGGATTTTCCTCAGATAATTTTACTGAAAACTTAACATTTGCCAATACCAATCAGTTCAGCTCTACAAAACAATCATGTTGGTGTTTTAAGTGTTGTTCTACGTCACACCGTCGCAGAGATATTCAAAGTGCTAAACACAGTACGTTGGCCAATGTTATCCTTATGGAGGATAAATAAAATGTTATATCTCGATTATTTATGAATGTATATTGATGAAACTTGGTATGTGGCTTCGCGTAGTACTGGTATATTGATATTTGCACACGAAATGGATTTTTTGTTGATTATCCCCGTTGCAGCAAACCTGCATACTTGGTCCCCATATTATCATATGGAGAATAAGTCAAGTTTTATATCTCCCTTAGTTATGAACCTAAATTAATAAAACTTGGTATGTAGCTTCACCTGGTTGAGTTATATTGATAATTGCAAAAATACACATTTTTATCTTCCTCGTTGCAGCAAACCTGTGTACTCAGCTCTAATTTTATCCTTATGGAGAATAAATAAAATGCTTATCACTTATTTATAAATGGATTTTTGTGAAACTTGGTAAGTTGCTCTGTGTAGTAGTGAGACACATACATATGCATTGGAAATTCGCCGAGTACGCAGGTTTACTGCGACGGGGGTATTTTATGTTTACAACCCAAAATATTACTGGTTTTTAACTGCCTTGGCTTTTCCATCCACCTAAATGTTAATCAACTATAGAAAAACTTTAAATTAGAATGTATATCAAATACTAGTTGTAAATGATGATAAGATTAAAAATACCCCCGTCGCAGCACACCTGCGTACTCAGCGAATTTCCTAAGCATGAGTATATTTCTTACTACTACATAAAGCCACTTACCAAAATCATAAATAAATAAGTGATATATAGCATTTTATTTATTCTCCATAAGAATAACATTAGGGCTGAGAACGTAGGTTAGCTGCAACGAGGAAGATAATTTTTTTTGCAATTATCAATATAACTCAACCAGGTGAAGCTACATGCCAAGTTTTAATAATTTATTTTCATAATTAAGGGAGATATAAAGCTCTACGTATTCTCCATAAGAATAACATTAGGGATGAGTATGCTGGTTTGCTGCTAAGAGGATAATCAACAAAAAATAAATTTTTTGTTCAAATATCAATATACCAGTACTAGGTGAAGCCACATACCAAGTTTCATCAATATTCGTTCATGAATAATCGAGATATCAAATTTGAAATATTCTCCATAAGGATAACATTGGACAACGTACTGTGTTTAGCACTTTGAATATCTCGGCAACGGTTGGAGGTAGAATAACAATTCAAACTTCAAAATTATTGTTTTGTAGAGCTAAACTGATTGGTAAAAGCAAATGTGAAGTTTACAGTAAAATTAATTAGGGAATAGCTAAAAACCATTTTCCCATAAGATTAACATGGGAGATTTTATGAACATGTTTTTTAGATTTTCTCAGCAACCACTTAACCTAGGTTAATGATTCAAAATACTAAATTATTTGTTTTTTAAGCTCTATGAAATGGTTGGAACAAAAAATGTGTGTTTTAAAAATTTCATGGTGAAAAGTAAAAAAAACTGATTTTTGGAAAATTTTGAAACCCCATACACCTCCTTTCCCATGGTCCGATTTTTCTGGATTTCGAACTTAAAGTCATGAATGTCACTTTACACATTTGAGCCAAATTTCATCAAAATCAGACGTTTTTTACTCAAGCTATCGCATTCACGGACACATATATATATTATATATATTTTATATATATATATACATTTAAGAAATTAACACCATTTTGTTGCAATATTTCAAGTTATTCTCTTTATCAAGCACAAAAAATGAATCAAACACAAAAAATATGTATATACATATATATAAATTTGAACGAATAGTGTTTTTGGCATCTGGGGAACTCAAAACAAATAGTTATTATGGTCTCGGGCTTAAGTCTTATCATGAGACCTACGGTAATAGCTTCTTCCCTATAGGGGAAATTCGCTAAAACGCTCACTAACCCATCCAGTCTCTTATCAACTAAACGTATTATATCATGGTTTGCCTTTCCATTAGTATTTTATTTTAATTCTGCTAGTGACGTCTTTTCTTGCATATGGACCAAGTAGACTTTATCAATAGCTATTGTACAATCCAAATTAATGTAAATTTTAAGGACAAAAGATAAACTTTAATGGCGGCTTGATTCATTTTCAAAATAGGGTCATAAAACGTAAGCAGAACTTCCGTAGGATGTTAACCAATGGTTGAACGAAATCAGCGCACAATCACAAACGTTAAATTCAGCTAAAACATAGGTTATATAGGTTAATCATCCAATGCTAGATGCTATTAGTTTTGATAACATAAGCCCACAAACCACTGAATAGGCATGTGTTTATAAAATATTTATTAATGAATCTATATAATTGTATAATAGGATGGCAAACACATTCACTGTTTAGAAATCAAGTAATCCGAATGATGGAGTGAATCCGTACTTGAGAAAAGCCAAATCCGCTCTGAAAAAATATAAATGTTTTCCATAAAATCAGAATCATAAGCTATTTTCAGAAGATTATTTTAAATTACATCGGTTGTTGTGACTGAAATTTCTACTATAACGGCACGTGGGGTACCCTGAGGTACCAGACACCTGATAAGACAGGTTCACAGAGTCCAATCAAGTGTTACGTCAATTGTTTTGACAGAATAGCTTCTAGGCACATGTCAGATCACTGTGTAAGAGGATATGAATTACTATGTTCCCATAGCATAGACTGATATCGACGTATTTGACAAAAGTTTATGAAGTCGTGACAGTATATTTTCTTCCAAAGTAGAATATGTACGTGGAAAACCTTTCTTTATTTCGGTATGAGGGTTTGATTGCTAAATTAGAAATTGTTTGTGATTTTTGAAGAATGGAGTTGCCGATAATGATTAGCTTGGCGATAAAATCGGGCAAGAAGCATTTCATGAAACAATTAGAGTATTTTGACCCCGCTGATTACGAATATGCCTTTTGCCAAAGCGAATTTTGGACCGGAAGTGCGGTATCCAAGATGGCGAACTAAACTCTGTTAGCCCATATCTCCCTTGTTTGTTGGCTTAAAATAATGATATAACGTCTGCATGGGGGTTTTCAAATGCATGTCAAATAACTTGCAACGTCAAACATGTACTTACATAAGTTTGGAGGGCATAGGTTCCAATATGGCGCCCAAGATGGCCGCCAAAACTCTGTTGCCGTAAATCTCCTATGTTCGATGGCTTAAAATAATGATGTAAACGTCTTCATAGGGGTTTTCTCGGATGTCAAACACAAAGCAACGCTCAAAATTTACTTACTAAAAGTTTGGAGGGCATAGGTTACAAGATGGCCGTCAAAACGTTGTTGTGTAAACGTGAACTCCGTGCGTCTTCGTGTATTTTGAGTTTAAAATCGGTCAGATCGTTTTGGTGGTTGAATGTACACTACCTTTGATTATTCATAATCTGAAGTTCACTAGATTGATCCTGAGCGAAATCCTGAGAAAATGTTGTTAAGGTTCGATACTGGATCCAGCTGCTATTGGCCATTGGGCTATTAATTAATGATCCTGGCTAAAGAATCAGTCGGTGTTAGTCAGTAACAAGGCTACACAAGGCATCTCACCCATTCTACACTCATCATTAGTAGGTATTTAAAGCAATGTTTAAGTTTGTAGCTGAATTTTGAAATGCATGCACTCTGGCGGCACTGCTGATGAAGCTTAGAGCTCCCCAACCAAGCTCTTAGAAATGATGTCCTGCAAACGGCAGGAGGTAATGATTGTAAATTAAATTGGACAACGGTTATTCAATTAACAGCTATTAAATTTAGTTTGCTTACTTATGTTATTTTAGTTGCTGTTTTTACTGTTATACATTCTGTTGCATTTGTTACTGGTGTTATTGTTTTGTAAATTGTTTATTATTAACTGTAGCTATTATCATGTGTATTAAAATGTGATTAGGTTTATTGCCGTTGGAATAATAATAAATAAAACAAACAGTAACTTCAAATCGATTTAACAATAATTATAAACTATGGAAGAGTATATTTAATATCGATAGTGTACTGTGTGAAAATTGCGATCTTAAGGGAAAATTTGCCATGATATATCGAAAACCTACCTCTATGTGTCCAGGAGTCTCGATTACAAGGTGTTGCCCTCGGGATGTTTCGTGTACTACAAGGCACGATCAAGCTAGGGTGGAGCGAATTCAATAAAGAATCAACTACATGTACTTAACGACGTTCGGCCATAGGATACATGCCATTGATCCTGAACGTCACTCATGAGATGATAACGCTGTCAACTGTCGTCAGAAGATACATTGTGGCTGTTCACAAACTTGGGAAGCTGTATTTAATACTGACAACATACCAGGCCTGGTACTGCAAGCGGTTGGAACTCAAATGGTGTTTGGAAGAGGTAATGTTGAGTTATTTGAAGGATGGACAGCCTTCACACACCTATGAACTTCCTCAAGGTTATCGGAAAGCACATGATAGGGAGCAGCCTTAGCAAAATGTGGCTAGAAAGCGGACGGCTGTATTTCCAAAGTTATCGATGGCAAGACTTTTGGGAAAGGGATGAGGGCTCACAAGAATCTTCAAACTACATGACAGATTTTCTCACTAGATTGCTGTTTAGAACACTATCGATTTAAATAGTTTATAACAATTGTTAAATAGACGTTAATGTACATTTGCCTAGTTTAATTTACAATCCTTACCTCTTGCAGGAATACTCTTTAACATCATTCCTAAGAGTTTGATTGGGAGTTCTAAGCTTTATCAGTTGTGCCGCCAGAGTGCATGCATTTCAAAATTCGGCTTCAAACTTAAACATTGCTTTAACCTTGCAAGTTATTTGACATCCGAGAAAACCCATATGCAGACGTTTATATCATTATTTTAAGGCAACAAACATGGGCGATATACGGCAACAGAGTTTTGGCGGTCAAATTGGGCGCCATAGTTATCGATGGCAAGACTTATGGGAAAGGGATGAGGGCTCACAAGAATCTTCAAGCTACATGACAGATTTTCTCACTAGATTGCTGTACAGTACACTATCGATTTAAATAGTTTATAACAATTGTTAAATAGATGTTAATGTTCATTTGCCTGGTTTAATTTACAATCCTTACCTCTTGCCGTTTGCAGGAATACTCTCTAACATCATTCCTAAGAGTTTGGTTGGCGAGTTGTAAGCTTTATCAGTTGTGCCGCCAGAGTGCATGCATTTCAAAATTCGGCTTCAAACTTAAAAATTGCTTTAAATACCTAATAATATTTTGTCTTGTTACCTATGTAACCTATGCCCTCCAAACTTATAGTAAGTAAATTTTGAGCGTTGCAATGTGTTTGGCATCCGAGAAAACAACTATGCAGACATTTAAATCATTATTTTAAGCCATTATTTTAACATGGGAGATATACGGCAACAGAGTTTTGGCGGCCATCTTGGGCACCATACTGGAACCTATGCCCTCCAAACTTATAGTAAGTACATGTTTAACCTTGCAAGTTATTTGACATCCGAGAAAACCCATATGCAGACGTTTATATCATTATTTTAAGGCAACAAACATGGAAGATATACGGCAACAGAGTTTTGGCGGTCATCTTGGGCGCCATCTTGGAACTTATGCCCTCCAAACTTATAGTAAGTACATGTTTAACCTTGCAAGTTATTTGACATCCGAGAAAACCCATATGCAGACGTTTATATCATTATTTTAAGGCAACAAACATGGGAGATATACGGCAACAGAGTTTTGGCGGTCATCTTGGGCGCCATCTTCGAACTTATGCTCTCCAAACTTATAGTAAGTAAATGTTTAACGTTGCAATGTGTTTGGCATCCGAGAAACTCCTATGCAGACGTTCAAATCATTATTTTAAGCCAACAAACAAGAGAGATATGGGGAAAAAACAGAGTTTTGGCCGCCATCTTGGATACCGCACTTCCGGTCCAAAATTCGTTTTGGCAACAGGCATATTCGTATTCAGCTGGGCCAAAATACCCTAAAAACGTTATTTCCCCAATTGTTACATGAAATTTTTCTTGCATTGTTCTTTTTGTAAAACGTGCATGGCCTATAGGCTGAGTGAACCTTATACAGTATTACATCAAACTACTGTTATAATGGGCTATTAGTATAAATTCCACGAAATTGTTTAATTTATTACTCTTTAATTATTTAAATACCCACAGCTTCTTGAATATGTTGTGTTTTTAAACTTCAGTCAGATTATATTTGTTTATAAATAGAGGAAATTGCATATTAAAATATTATAGATCCAAACAATTAAATCCATTTAACACAAGAATTTTGTCAATAAAGGTATAGGAACCGATAACAAGGTACTGCTTGGTTATACAGAAAGGTGCCCTACGCAGTTTTAGTTTTGGTATTTTTGTATTGGCTGCAATCCACGTAATGAAACCCATTTAGCATTACGAGGTATGACGATGTTAATTTCACCTGTAAGTGCGAAAAACAAATGTTTGTGCTGTAATTATGTAATGAGAAACTGATAAAGTTTTGCGAGTACTATCCACATGTTTTATTATTTCCTACTAATATAAAATCATTGTCTGTTTTAGATAAACACTGAAGCTTTTAAAGCTAATGGGGCGAAGCCCTGAGGGCCTTTTGGACATTATCTGAATTTTATCTTAGAAATCCTTACAAACATTTTTATACTTAATATGTTAGGGTTTTGTCACGGTAACACTTTCATTTTTTGTATGGCGGATTTCCCATTTGATTACATACATTCTAAAATGAGCGTTTTAGAATAAATACATTTTTGTTTAAATTACAGCCTCAGTCACACTAATAGTTATATAACTAACCTATCTCGTCCCACTGTTGGATAATATTAATCATAATAAAACTTTATATCCTCATTTAATTTTATGTACCGTAAAAGATTAAAACTAAGCAATAAAATGTATTATAGTTATGTAGATTACAGGGATGAAGCTTTTTTATACTACGTTTATATATATATATATATATATTTTGTTTTTAAATTTAATATTGTTTAGCAAGAGTGATTATAACCCGAATTTTATGGTTCTTTTGGAAAAACGAATTTACAAAGGCTTTGGAATCATGGCTGAAAGAGGACTTTTTGATTATTTCGTAAGCTGGATTTACGTTATGTTGTTTTCTTCGATATAATCTTATTATTCGAGTAAATGGAAGGCGACACTCTTCAAATAAGCCCCATAATGTGTAGGTTAGTTAGATAAGGAGATTTATAAAATGTAATAAAAGTAGAAATTACTAACTTTACTAAATTACTAACTAAAACTATTTATTACGATAAAAGTGTTTGAAATTCTGAACATAGTTTTTTAAGGTATCAAACTCAATCCAAACAAATAAGTAGTTTTCATTTCAGGCTTTTGGTTCCCAGCTCATCATGTTTCAATAAATATTTAATTGTTTGTTACTTAAAACTATGGTTATATCAGTGGATCTTGGAACACTGATTTTACAAACATAATCATTACACCAGAATATTGAAAACTGGATATGTTTTTATTTGCAACACATGTTTTACAGATTAGAAAATTCGTCAGTCAAATGTTCAGGAAATATCTGATTATAACGACGCTCTTTTAAAACATTATTCCTTTACATCTACAACAGAACTTCCTGACATTTGTAAGCCAGCCGATATTGTCGGAATACAATTTTAAGTTTTTATTTAATTTTGTCTTTTATTTTATAATTAATCTAACGCCATTTCTATAGACAAATAACGGATATATACAATTTTCACATGTTATATTTTTAAGATATATATACCTTAAGTCACAATTTGTATATAATTTAAAAGATTTTTAACTTTTTATCACGAGCCAGCTTATAATAATAGACAAATTTTGGAATAAAATAATATATAAAGTTCATAATTAATCGTTACTATAATCCAACTAGTGAAGGAAACTGATCAAAAAGTACCCCCCTTTACACCTTTTATGGAACAGCAGTACTCCAGTAATAATAGTCAATGGCATGCACACTATATCTCATCCCATTTCTATTTAAACTCTCCCGACTGCTAAATATTCTTAAACTCGTTATAAAAAAAATGGAAATACCATAACAATCTAAACTAAGTCCAAGCTAACGTTGCTCAGTGGCAAACAAGGTATCATAATGTAGTGGGAGTGAGTAGTAACGTTTGGCCCTGAAAGAGTAGCCTAGTATGATGTAGTGAATGGAGGGCGAGAAGTGAGCAGCACACCATTGACACGCGAGAGCAGGTCAGTGATCACAAATACATTGGCGGCTGAGGTCTAAACAACTGAAATGTTTTGTGAAACCCTAGTAGTAGCAATTGACTAAGTACTCACGGTGGCAGAGGGCTAGGTCCTCCTGCGAGCCTCCATGCTGCGAGCCGGTACTGTAGCCTCGTGACAGAGTGAGGCAGTGACGTCATAGAATCAATGCGCCCCTTACCACCCCCTAGACCACTCCCAGGGGGGCCTACACTACTGCAGCTATTACATTAGCGACACTCTTTCAACACTACCTTGAAGAACCCAATAATTAGGATATAGTTGCAATGTGTTTGAAATTGTTTCTAAAATGTTTAGAACAAGTTATTAGTTTTAAACGTTGTTTTTCATTTGGTTTCCGAGTGATTTTTCCCGGCCAACCCCTCCTTCGGACCTTTTGGTGGAGTGCCAAAGTAGAACGGTTAATGTCGGTCGATACGATCGTAACGACCAACTAGGAACGTTCTCTAAAAATTACTTTTGTTGAACTCACTGTCGAGAGTTTAACTAACACGATGTGCTTTCGGAAAAGTAGTTTTTGTTATATTAAAAATGGTTTAACATGAAAATTGCACTTGTTTCATTAGTCTTGTATTGTAATAGTACAAATGGTTTATTGCATAGGTGGAGCTATGTGTGTGTGAAGGCCT
This sequence comes from Allygus modestus, assembly GCA_963675035.1. Classification (NCBI taxonomy): domain Eukaryota; kingdom Metazoa; phylum Arthropoda; class Insecta; order Hemiptera; family Cicadellidae; genus Allygus; species Allygus modestus. The sequence continues at coordinate 201,034,593 of OY776112.1, forward strand.
GAGCATAATTACTTATAAGCTGAGAAACATTTTTTCGAGATGTCATGCTGACACCTCCAGTTGAAATCCTTAGCATCTGATAGGTCACACTAAGCCGCGACTGCTGAAGAACTGTTATTATTTGATCGCCACCCTTATACAACAATAACAAGTCGTTAAGTATACTACAACGTTTGAAGTAACTTAATGAAGCCGCATTAACTTATCAGTAAACTCGGTTTTGTATTCACCTGAGACCACTGGTCCAAGTATGACAGTAGGTTAAATTACATTATACCCTCGGATTCATCCACAACTTCGCTGCAAGTTGAGACCGGTTTCACCCCTACTTAATTGCGTACAGTATTAAGATAATTTAAAACCTTGTTATAATTATCAGCAAGTCTGCTAGGTTAGGTTAGTAAAGGTACTTCATCACTAATCTGACCCCTCCCGCAATAAATTTGGTTTTGGTTGAGCCTATAATACTTGACTAATTAAAATCATAGTCTGCCATAGTTAACTCTTTGAGGTACATTTAAGGTCAAAGGTGTAAAGATTTTGGGGAATATTGAACGTGTTCTGAATTGTTACATATTTACGGAACCTAACATACATTTTTGTGTGATATGTGGGGATTTTGACACGGTGACACAAGCGTTTTAAATAATCAAAAATGCAACTTAAAACTAAATTAGTAAAACTGTTCAATGTCAAACTGGTAGTATTTATCTTCAACAAACAGGTATACTCTGAAACACAAACAAGTTTAAATTTCTTTCAGTGTGAATAAAAGTAGTATGTTAAGTAAGTGTATTTGCAATTGATATGCTTCAAAGAGAAAGCACTCTCTACGTTACAGTTAGCTATATAAACAAATTAAAGCAACGAAAATATTGATTAACTGTGGCAAAAAGAAGCCTTTCACAAATCCCTTATTTTGAATACGCAATATTGGAGGTATTGAATTTAATTTGGAGATAGTATGTATCAACAACTCACTTGTATCTAACATGCAACAACTCGTTTGTAAATCTATAAAGAAATACAGAGGCGAAAATGTTAGTTTAAAACTCATGAATTGTTTACGTCGTCCTAACAGTCACATACTGGGTGTTTCTAGCACTATTTGTTGTCAAACCAAAACTATAAAATACATTTATGATGTTTCTACCGCTTTAATCTGCTCGCGCGTCGGGGGGCGACGCATTGCAGCCATGTTGCAGCCGATATGAAACACACCGTAGGTCAGCATTATTGTGATTATGAAGAATGATTTGGAAAAAAATTGTTTGGCCTCCAAAGTATTGCCTGTAGGGAAGCTGTTACAGAATAGGTACTTTTTAGTGGCTAGATAAGTAAAATGATAAATGTACTTAAATATAATAAGGAACTCGCTATTGTACATAATAACTATGAAAGATATTTTTACAAGAAATGCCCATTGCATATGGCATATACTTATTGTATGCAGGCAATTTTTTACGTTTAATTATAAAATATACTGTTCCAAGTGTGATTAAATACCCCCGTAGCAGTAAACCTGCATACTCAGCGAATTTCCAATTCATATAATATTATCTTAATACCACATAAAGCCACATACCAAGTTTCATAAATATACATTCATTAAAAATTAAACGATTTATTACATTTTAATTATTCTCCATAAGAATAACATGGCGGCTGAGTATGCAGGTTTGCTGAAATAAGGAAGACTAAAAATGGTTTTTTATACAAATATCAATATAACTCAACTAGGTAAAGCCACATACAAAAAAATTTATGTTCATAATTAAAGGAGATAACACGTTACTTATTCTCCATAAGAATAACATGGGGCTGAGTAGGCAGGTTTGCTGCTACGGGAACTATAGGCCAAAAATGGTTTTTTGTACAAATATCAATAGACCACAATGAAATGAAGCAATATACCAAGTTTCGTCAGGATAAGTTGATAAATAAGCGAGATATACAATTTTTCTTATCCTCCATAAGAATAGCATTGGGCAACGTACTGTGAATAGCACTTTCAATATCTCAGTAACCAATTGAATAGAGCAATGATTAAATCACCAAATTGTGCGTCTTTTTAAGCTGATTCCAATGGAAAAAATAAAATTTCACTTTTTCAAAAATTATGTGTAAAAAACTCAAAAAACCCATTTTTGGGGTACAAACCCCCCCCAAAATACCCCTTCGGATAGGTTGATCCGTCTGGTTTTCGAACTAAAGTCATAAATGCTGCTTTACACGTTTGTGCCAAATTTCATCAAAATCGGACCTTTTTTACGAGAGTTATCGCACCCACGGACACACACATACATATATATATATAATATATATATATATACAGTTTCAAACGAATGGTGTTTTTGGGGTCTGGGGACCTCAAAACGAAAAGTTATCATGGTCCCGGGCCTAGGTCTTACCATGCCGACTACGGTAATAGCTTCTTCCCTATAGGGGAAATTCGCTTAAAGTAATTATAGGCAGCAATTTTAGGCTTCTTTGGATCCCAACCCTTTTTTGCCATGTGGCTTTTAACTTATGTTCAAGTAAATACTGACGTAGTGATAAGATAATATTAACAACGAAAATATTGATTCCGTGTTGAAAAAAGAAGCCTTGCACAAATCCTTGACTTTTAATAAATATACACGTTTTCAATAAAAATACAATACATTCTAAAGTGTTTAAGAAAAAATCAAATTACAATTTTTGATGAAAAGACCAACTCAATTAGTTTCCAAAAATAAACTAATTGAAGGAGACAAAAATAGTTACAACAATTCAAAATAAAATTTTAAACCATAAATTGTATGGTTTAGTACATGTGCAACTTCATTTCTTTAAGTTTATTTAATTTGTATGAAAATTTATCCATACGGGATGGTACATTGCTTCGTCTCAGATAAATAACTGCGAAGAAGTGGTAGCTAAACAGCTGTTTTGAATTTATTCCGCTAACTTAGAGCTTTCAACGACTTCTTCACAGAACTTAATTACGAATGTAACTTTTTTACAAAAAACTGAGAAACAAAATAAAAGAACTAAATATAAGCTATTCGAAATTTGAGTAATTTCCTCCGTTTCCCATCCCGAGGAAACATTTCGCCAATATGCAGGTTGTTGTTCTGATTTTACTGGGGTGACAGCAATAAATCACTATTATGCAAATTTAATCAATAAACGATGAATATTCTAGGGTAAATGTAATTGGATTTTGTTTGCGTGAAAGCTTCCTAAACAAGTCTTCAGCGTTCAGCATGGAAGCAGACCTTGGGGAGGTGATGGGGGTGATGGTTGGGGGGATGGATATGTTACAGTGACACATAACAATCTTCTGAAGCCCCACGTGCTCTGGTGACGTTATTCTCTACAAAAATCTAAGTTTTGTTCTTAGTGTCGCGATATGACATGCATCCCTTGCATCTCGCCCATTCTACACTCATCATTAATTCATATTCGTCTTAAAATACGCCCAGGTTGCTTCGCGTCTTAAAGAGATATTGAGATATTACTTCAACAGGCATCGTAGTTGTATTAATGTGTGAGTGGTCCAACAATATATTTATGGCTAGCTGTGTACCCGTCCTTCGTACGGGTTGTATGTATGAATAGTAGATTAATTAAAAATAAACGGTATCAGGTAACTGACACATACTTTCTCCCTTTTAGCCCGACTTTAATGAATAAATTACCTTTTGTTTACTAAATATAGAATACAAAGCACGGTCGAATGTACAGAAAATCTTGTAAACAAGTTGTTTAAAAAAATATCCACACAAATCCCTGTTTAGGAGCCACTACATAATCCATCGCTACTCTCGTGGTTTTAAGAGGGGAAACGCCCCCTATTTCCCCCCTCAGGGTTATTAAGGGGCAACATATTTCGAATTTCCTCTGTTGGTCAATGCTAACTTGACAAGCATATCAAGTTTGAACGAAATTGATCAAATAAATTTAGGGAAGAGCCCTATAGGACTTTTTAAAACTTATTCTTAGTGTACATCTGCAGCATAAAGGATAAATTTGCACCATGCAAAATTTCATCTTCATAGACATTGCCGTTTTTGAGGTAAAGTGATTACTATGTTACTGAGTGCATGAGTCTGACAAATGTAGATCTAGATCATATGTCCACTTTGTATACTTATGTTATTTATTACCGATCTTCACTCAACGTTTTAAATAAGCACCAGATGTATATGGAATAAATATTCTTAAGTCATATCCACTCTGTATTCTTATGTTAGTTCTTACCAATCTTCACTCAACGTTTTAAATAAGAACTACAACATCTGTTTGTAGAATAACTATTCTTAAGTCATCATCTGCTCAATATAAATAAATGATTTGTCCATAAGAATAATATAGTATCTTTAAAAAATCCAAATAACCTAATACCTACTAACGCACATATAGAACATATAAAAAAGTTTCATCGAAATCAGTTCACACGTTTCCCTGTGAAAAGCGAACGAAACATAATCAAAACCGCACGAAATCACGTTTTTGAGCGGCCGCCATTCTTTTTCCAAAAGACGTACGCCAGTTTAAAGTGGCCTATAACCTTCTCACGCATGTATAGACCAAAGAAACGAGTTCGCACGCAGCACGCTGACGTGAGGGAAATGAATTTCCACATAAAAACTTTTAAAACTCAAAATCAGTGTAAAAACATACATTTGTCCAATTTTTATTGAAATCTGAAAACATTGATTTTTTGGCTGTTCTGATACTCCTGGTTTCATTTACTTGCAAAGCTGGGAATACAATTTTGCGCATTATAAGGTTAGGAGAAGGTCCATACAGGCTTGAAAGTAGGCGTGAGGTTGCTGGGGATAATAAAAGTACTTTAACAAAGGAATAACAGGCTTTTCTAGTGTAAAACCCCCATAAGACAACGTACTGTGTTTAGCCGATACACATTTTCTTTAATAACTCGGTAAATATTTATGCTAGAATGACGATAGAGGGCTTAAAACTTTTGCCTCTCTAATTCCCATCTTTTTGCATGCATTAATTTAACATCTGGGGCTTTTCTGACCATTTTTGGGCCCAAAAACTCAAAATTTCAAAGATTAATCCCCAAAAAATGGGTTTAGGGTTTTCCGATGGTTTTGCCCAACGAACTTGTCCAACAGATTATAGAAAGGAACGTCCCTACCAAATTTGAAGTAAATCGGACAAAAAATGCGACCGCTAGAGTGCATACACACACACACACACACACACACACACACACACACACACACACACACACACACACACACACACACACACATATATATATATATATAAAATTTTGAACGACCCCCAAAACGTGTTCAGGGGGTCACGTTAGGAACTTCTATGGTGGTCCCGGGCTTAAGTTTCACCGTGCGGGTCATGCTAATAGTTCACTTTCCAAAGGAAATTCACTAACAAGGTTTCATCAAAGTCAATGCACCCGTTTACCCGTGAAAAGCGAACAAAAACCCGTCCTTGAAAGTTACCGACAGACAGACAGACAGAAATTTAGATAAGACTCGTTTTGGCTTCCTTAGGCTGTAAAACGTGAAAATATTAAAAATTTCATTATTCCAAGCAATGTACAGACAAAACTCTAATTTTATTTATATAGATTTACTAATTTTACGGTAGCGATTTCGTTGTAGAATATATCTAATATTTGTAGGAACATTATCGTCTTTGTGATTTTCGTATTGCATGTAATTTGAAGGCTTTTGTAAAAATTGAGGGCAAATGATTAGCCTTGGGAGATTGTACAATAGTCGTCTCCATGTACAGATGAGTTCAGAGTTATTTCTGATTTACTACTTTTTTCGATGACTTTGTGCGATAGCAGATTTGTGGAAATTTTTCGTTTTTGTGTAATTGTGTGTCACATTGTGAAAGGTCGACTTCTTAGTTAAAATGTTGGATATATAGTTGTCTAATTGCAGACTTGGAAGACAGAGAGAGTTCACCATGTCCTTGAAAACACTGGCTTTGGTGGCGAAATTGTTGGATCAGAGACAACTATGGTGATGTGTTAGTCTTCTGTGGTTAGATGGAACCATTAATTACATCCTAACACCAAATTTCCAAGTGTGGTTCGTTTACGAGAACTTAAGTTTCGTCTTTCAACAACCAAGCACAAATGTTTAAAAAAGGTTTGAATCAATATTGGATCAAATATTGAGTATAATATATAGCTTAATAATATTAGGCTTTGAAGTTGTGGGATTTTCCCTTTATATTAGATAGCCAGAATGCTGATCGCTTCAATTTGTCTACTGTTAAAAAATTATTGAATATTATTATTTTGTACTCATATTATACACTCGTTTACGTTTGTCCTCTAAAATGGTTTAAAAATTCCTATTTTAACTGTCAGTAGAAAGTTGCCTACGTATTTTCAGGGATTAAAATTGATATTCGCATAATTCATAATGGTAACTGACAACTGTATTCATCAATAAAACATCTTGTTAGCAAAACATTATAAATCTTGCCAACTCTTGCTCAACATAATAAATGTACAATAACAGAGAGTAGAATGCATAGTAATCCGGTCTTTAAATTAACAAAACTTTGAAAATATCTATTTTCTTCGTAAGTAAAAATACAAGAAAATATAACACTCTTTCACTTTTTTCACTTTTTTAGTGGATATAAGATGACAATAATCACATGGGAATTTAATCGACTTTGTTGACAGGTTTTACCTACTCTAGTGGTAGCAGATTACACGTCTGCTGCACTTCTAGCCTTTCTTTCTCTTTGGCTTTGTGTAAAGAAGCAATTAAACTCTCCAGGACTGGGTGACACACGGGTAAACTACTCACACTACATGAACACGCTCAAAGTTCAAAGCAAGATTGGTCTCCGTCTGAACCTATACTTTGAGCTGTCGTGGAGGGTGGGCAAATGGGTGTATCAGAACTCTCTGGCCTAGCTTTATATTATTCTTGAGTCAAGACAAACATATGTTTGTATGTATAAGTTGCTTAATTTTGTCTTTAGTTTGTTTGTGATTGTAACAGATATTTCTACTACTAAATTTTCTTTTAAGATGGAAACATCAAAATTGGCTAAGTTTTGGAGCTTAATACATAAGGTAGTGTAAGTTGTAGTGTGATACAAGTGTTTATAACTACATTTAAACTTGGAGGTAATTTAATATCTCAATTTTAAATGTAATAAAAACTTGTTTAACTGCAACAATGTTTTGAAGAAATTTGCTAACATTTAGAAAGTAAAACAAATCAAACGTTACCTTATTTGCTGCAATGACATTCAAAATACATATTTTTTAATTACCACCATTAAAAGGTATACTATCGTATAGTTATAAAAAATACTGTAGAACGTTGGAGTAAAAAGCAATATTTTCAGTAATTTTCTACCTATATAATCCCAGCTAACAAAGGTTTAGCTTTATTAACCTTTACTAAAAGGTATCTGTATGTACGCTATTTTAATGAAATTTGACATAAAAGAATCATTAGAATCCCAGGCATCGAATGTTTTACAACTGTGCATTAGCCACGTGGCCGGTATTATATCCATCTCTAAACTTCATTGGTTCACAAGTTACAGGTTTTACGAGTTAGGTAAGAAAGCAGAAAGACTGCTTTATAGGTCGACACTCCAATTTTTTTACAACTCCTCGATCGTCGTAGGGTCATTCATTCCTGATCACGTGACCGTGAAGGCCACGCCACCTTATCTCCCCGCCTTATCCTTTTGATAAGCTCCAATGACTTTCATTATTCCTGTTTCCACGCCCAGATATTTTTTGTTACACAATAATTGAGATAATTTCTTAGCGGAAAACAACAGATACAAATGTGCGTATTCATGCTTGTATGGAACCATGGAGATACACGTTACTCCCACACCACCCATGGTGTAAGTAATAAGGTGTGCTATTGCGCATGTCGCACGGCAAGCGGCCGGGCGTTACGTCATCTTGGGGGCAGAATACGGCGCGCATACATTCATCAGATTGACGCAACGTCAAATAACTAGTGATTTAAGTAACTTAGGCATGACGTATATTTCTGTAGTTTTGTTTTTATTACTTTTTCAGTGAGATATAATTAAATGAAAATTGTATTATTAGTTTCCGAACATGAAAAAGTTAGTCATCTACCAAATCACGTATTGTTTAGTCAGAGGTTTCCGACCTGTGAGAAAGTTTTAGAAAAAGGATCAAATTTTACAAAACCGAAAACCAGATTTTGCTAGAGCATTTCCTTTCCGCACAGGAAGGTGTAATGTATTTATTAAAGCCGGACCGCGTTAACAACCGCGACGCCCGCCAAGGCATGCGCCTTGCAACACACTGCATATAATTGCTCTACTTGGTACTTTGGTATTATACGGATGCCACTATTTTAGGAGGTTAATTTTTACCGGATACAAAGGATAACTACATAATTCGAAAAAACGTACTTTTATTGACTTACTGTACAAATGTTACATCATTCTGATGAGCGGTCTTTGTGTTGTGCCTCCCAAAAGACAGCGATGTCCGCTAGGATCGTGTTGAATGCGTCGCCGCCGCTAGCAGCCACACCCGATCGCCACGTACTCCGCCAAATATACAGCGCGCTGCGGCAGTTATGTTAGGATGGGTTATCATAAAAATACGTACGGTTTCCTCTTCATTTCGAGATAAATATCACACCAAAAGAACGTCACTCATTATGAAAACAAATGTAACGTAGTGGACGGCAATAAATCACTCATGACACTGGCCCAGATACAGGCGGTGACAGGTGATGCGCGCGCTCCGGTCAACGACCTGACCTTGGCCTATTTGGAGGGGGTTTGGCGGCCTGAAGTATGACTCATCAGGTATCATTCGATTCGTAACAAAACAAGGAAAGTCCTACTATCATTTTTATGATAACCCATCCTAACATAACTGCCGCAGCGCGCTGTATAAGGGTGGCATCCGTATAATACCAAAGTACTATACGACGTTCACTTTATATATAGTTCGGTTGAAAACCATATTGTTAATGGTGATTTGTGCGTTTGTCTTTTGAGATATTATCTTTTGACTTTGAAATGTCTTATTGATGTGACTGTAATAAAACTATTGATAGAATTTTGTAATTTTACGTGCTATCTAAACACGAAAATTTATAAATTAGTAATACAAAATATTAATTTACTAAATTTATTTATCAAACTTTTTCTAGCATCAAAAGAGAAAAGATGTTCAATCGTAAATAAACAAATATATTACCTGCGATTATACAATTTCAAACATATTATTTGGTTCAGGTAAACAAATAAGACACTAGCTAAAAAGTTATACATATAATTTAATGTTATAAAAAGAAAATACTACTTTTTGGTAAGACAGACCCTAGTCCTGCGCGATTCCTTGTCTCGCCACACCGCAGCGGTAGGCAACGGACGGGTCAAGATGACGACGCGACAGATTTAAAGAGATAGTATAACGTAATTTTCGTTCCTTTGTCTTTTTGGTTCAATTTAATACTCTAGAGGATCTTTTATTTAAGTAATGAATCAACACCGGATGCTTTTCCGGCACTGTCCGGGCCGGTCCAACAATAGTTATTAAATTACATATTCCTGCTGTCTAAGACGATTAAGTGTTAACAAAGTTTAACATTTTTACATAATGTTTCGGGGTTTATTATACTAAAACACATTTTTAAACTAAATTTTATGAAAAAATATATTGTTTTCAAATTTCAAGCGTATTTCAAACAGTAAATCTGTATACATAATAATGATTCACGAAGACGCAGGAAATTTACCACTATTGTAGTATTTTCTATCAAGAAAAGCTAAATTTCAATTAATACATTCGACATACATGTTTTTTTAGTTTGAAGTTCGCTGTAAAGATGTGAACAAATTATTTTTTGCTGTTGAAATATACTAAGGTATAGCCACCGTGTGCGACACAACTAATGCGATCCACTGCCTCGCTGCCTCGCGGGGACTGGGGCTGAGCGCGTGCGGTCTGAAATTACTCAATACATTACACCTTCCTGTTCAAAAAGGAATTGCTCTAGCAACATCTGGGTTTCGTTGTTGTAAAATTTTACCCCTCTTCTAAAACCTCCTCACAGGTCAAAAATCTCTGACCAAAAAATACGTGATTTGGTAGCCGACTAACTTTTCATGTTTGGAAACAAATAACACAGTTTGCATTATATTATATCTCACTCAAAAATTAATACAATGGAGATGTTTTTTCATCATGACCTGCCTTTGTTAATGCTTAACAACTGTACAAAATTCCAGAAATATTTGTCATGCCTAAGTTACTTAAATAATGGGTTGATTGACGCTGCGTCTAACTGTAATTTGAATGCGCGCCACATTCTGTCCCCAAGATGACGTCATACGCACAACGCTCCTAAACTCGTCGTGAATAGCACACCTTACTACTTACACCATGACACCACCCACGTCACTCTTCACGCTTCCAAACGTGGACAGACTTCTTTTGGGAACACTTATGCTTTTAGCTTTGGTTTCTCTGTGCTTTTAGTTAGACAGTAATTAACAACTATTAACGTTCACACGAACTAGTTTTTAGACCATAAGTTGTTATTGTACCATGTTTCAGTCAATGAGTATATTACCAATCAAATTGTTAACAGACATGCATTTGATAAATGAATTTATTAGATACCATTATGGCAATAATGTTTAAACTAGAATGTGATAAACATCACAAAAGTCGTGGAATTGAATAGTATATCGCTGTGCCAACTTACGTGCCTCGTATAAAAAGGAGACAATGAGGTTTTAGTCGTGCATTCGTCCGCGTACGTACATGAATACATCTCAGTGTATACGATAATGTATATATAACCATAAAGACGAAGTGCTAATTTGCCTTTTCAACAAGTACAGTACTGTTTTCTGAGCAGAGGCTTCCTAACTAGTTCAACTAATGAACACAACTTTAAATGAAGTGATTTTAATCAGATTCAATTTAATTCAAAAATTTTTTTACATGTAAAATAAATAATTTTCAAACTCTACAGAAAGTCAAACTACTTATAAAATACGATTTTCATAAAGTAATACAATAATAGCTGAGTACAATGAAGAATGAGGATAAGCAATATTTATACAGTAACAGTTTTTGTATAGGTAGATAAAAAGAATATCTGGAAGCACGCACAATAAAATTGGCAACTCTTGATTCAGCTGGGCAGTGTTGATTTCTACTGTTACTTTGCTAGCTGTTTTGTGCAAATCCACAAATTATTCTCTGTCACCACAGTTATTCCACTTGTCCCACCAGAACCACTACTATTTACCAAGTGAGCGCAGCCGCTGGCCCAACTATTGCAAAGCGGCCGGTCGCGATCGATCTTTGGCCGATGTTCGCGTTTCGCAAGGTTGGCAGTATTGCCGCAGTGCGTCCGTGGCGAGTGAGCATAGCGGCGTTCCGCGCTTCGTTTCCCATCAATATGTTCGGGTTTTCCCATTACAGGGACCGAATCGCGTTCGCACCGACGGATATCGGATTTGATAGTTGAACAGCTGTTTCCAGCTGACATGTCGAGTTGCTGAGGTGCGGGGTGTAGCCAGACAGCTGCACGATGTACCAGCAGTCGGTGTGTGCGAGCCGTCGATACCGCCCGTGTCGGCCGCGTTGTGTGCCAGTGACTGTCTCTCGGCGGCCGCGATAACATTATCTACAACATGGCTTTTTTGGGTGAGTGCACATTTTTGATTATGACCTGTAAATCTGTGGACCTAATTTTATTAAGTTTATTTCAATACGATTCGAAATAGTGACTTATATTTGGTGATTATATTGAAGTGACCACGTGAACAACCACTATTTACATAACTACTAACAGAGATTTAGTGTTGACGAACCACCCTACTGTCATTTTGCGTGTTCGGTGCCAAAGTCAGTCGCGCATGCCCGACTGGCCGCGGGGGTTAACACACTTGGCGTTGAACCCCGCCTGCCATTATTGCCGATGAAACTGTTTGAAAATCAGCCATTGTGTACCTTCTCTCAGGCTGTACACGTGCTATGTTTTGTGATGTCGGCAAAGTCAACTGCTCTTTGCTAATAGCTCTTTGTCAATATTTGTCTCACGTGTTCAGATGAAAGCGCGGCCGCGGCCGTCTGGACTGTCAGCGCTGCTCGCGTGAGCAATAACAGGAATCATTCTCAACCTTTCCTTGTGCATTTTTGACATGACATATCACAAACGACATATCACAAACTACATATCTTTTACGATGGATGGTGGTTTAGAAACTTATCTTTTAGGAGGAAGTAATAATTTGGGTGCTTATTATTGCACAAATAGTTGCATTACAATTGCTCTGTCTTGTAAAAACACTGCGCTCTCAGCTAATTCTTAGTAAAGAAATTAATAATGTTTTCGAATATCAATTTGAATTCTTTGCAAAATTCGTTTCTAGTTTTAGTTGCTCAGGCTGTTAAATAATTGAAAACTATATAATTGTTTGTTATCATACTAATATTATAAATGTGAAAGTATGGATGTTTGACTCTGAAGTTCCATCACGTGAAAACTACTGGACCGATTGAGCTGAAATTTTGCAGAGAGGTACCTGATAGTCCTAAGTAACATAGGCATATTAAAGTTGTGAAAATCCTGTAGGGCTAAGCCTCACGGGGGTTCAAAGTTCTCATGTTTTCCTTGTGGACATTAATTTTTGTTTGAGCTGAAGAAAATTCAGACAGCTGATATTGATTCGTAGTAGTTCCACAGGCTAACCACAGAATGCAGCACACAAAACTATCATAGTTTTTTATAATTAATTCGTTGGGCGAAGTCTGCGGGTAACAGATAGTACGTTATACGCCAGATTGTATAGGTTACCGGTACTTAATTTGGACCTTGCGATGTAAGATAAAAAAACTAAAAATCTAAATTTTAAGTCAATTGTTTCATAAACCTATTGCATTAGAGAGAATAAATAAGAGATAGGATATATGAAATTTCAGTTGTCATTTGATTCCTTAAAAAACTATACAGGTAGGCCTACATAATTAATTTCTTCACATGCATTAGTAAAACAATGTTTTACAACAATTTTACTACAATTTTTTCAGTAATAAACACAATCATTTCAAAAAATTAAAGTTTACAAATAAACAAGGAAAGAAAGAACACTTAGAAATAAAATAAACAATATATCAAATCCATAGTCAGATCATAAAATCAATTCAAGTTTTGATCCCTAAATTAATGTAGTATGAAGAGAACGAGTATGAAGAAATGATGGAATAATACAGAAGAAAAAAAGTCAAGTCTATAAAAAGATGGTGAAGATAAATTACAAGGTAGCAAAAATAAAATAAAAGAACAAAAAATAGTTAAAAATCTTTGGGAAGAAGATTAAGAAGAAGAAATATTTTCTTTAAATTCATTAAAGAGGATTTTTTTACAAAAAAATAAATTAAAAAGTGTTTGAGTGCAGTTTAACAGAATATTTCAATAAAACTGTCTTAGTGAATATTACAGTTATTTTTGAAGAAAAAACTGTTAATTTATATTGAAGACTTTTCAAGTCAATGATATATTATGTTGTATAGTATAATATATTGTTTATTTAACCTTCACATTTCCAATATTAAAATGTAAAACATTTAATGTAAACAATTTAAAAAAAAATTCCAACCGAGTTAGGTAGCGATTACTGCACCTCACATTCGAGAGGTCTCGGGTTTTATCCCAGGCCGGCCATTCTGAGAAGCGTTTGTACGATTTCTCATCTCACTTAGGCAAATGCCGGAATGGTTCCAAAAAAGGGCCGTATCCCGCCAGGAAGGGAAAGATAGGACCTATCTTACCTGGTTACAAGATTTCCCCATAAATTATCTATTTCATTGTAAATTCTAATACTTTGTAAAACATTTTCACGGAATTATTAGTGAATTTCCTTTGGAAAGTGAACTATTAGCATGACCCGCACGGTGAAACTTAAGCCCGGGACCACCATAGAAGTTCCTAACGTGACCCCCTGAACACGTTTTGGGGGGTCGTTCAAAATTATATATATATATATATATATATATATATATATATATATATAATATATATATATATATATATATATATATATATATAGACATATATATATGTGTTTGCACTCTAGCGGTCGCATTTTTTGTCCGATTAACTTCAAATTTGGTAAGGACGTTCCTTTCTGAAATCAGTTGGAGAAGTTCGTTGGGCAAAATAATCGTAAAACTCCAAATTTTCCAAATTTCGAGTTTTTTGGGCCCAAAAAGGGTTTAAAAAGCCCCAAATGTAAAATTAATGCATGTAAAAAGATGGGAATTAGTGAGACGAAAGTTTTAAGCCCTCTTTCGTCACTCTAGCATAAATATTTACTGAGTTATTAAAGAAAATGTGTTTCGACTAAACACAGTACGTTGTCTTATGGGGGTTTTACACTAGAAAAGCCTGCTACTCTTTTGTTAGAGTACTTTTATCATCCCCAGCAACCTCACGCCTACTTTCAAGCCTGTATGGACCTTCTCCTAACATTATAATGCGCAAAATTGTATTCCCAGCTTTGCAGGTAAATGAAACCAGGAGCATCAGAACAGCCAAAAAATCAATGTTTTCAGATTTGAATAAAAATTGGAATACAAGTATGTTTTTACACTAATTTTAAGTTTTAAAAGTTTTTATGTGGAAATTCACTTCCCTCACGTCAGCGTGCTACGTGCGAACTCGTTATTATTAATATCATTATTATCATCATCATCATCATCATCATCATTATTATATTTAAACCATTGCTAATTTTGTTTATGGCGGATGAATTATGTAATTGTTGGTAACAAGCCGGTCAATTCACAAGCAAGCGCATGTATAAACACATTCGTTTGGCTTTTTAGCAAATTTCCCCTAAAGGGAAGAAGCTATTACCGTAGTCAGCATGGTTACACCTATGACTACGGTCCATGATAACTTTTCGTTTCAAGGCCCCCAGATGACAAAAACACTTCGTTCAAATTTATATATATATATATATATGTATGTGTGTGTGTGTGTGTGTGTGTGTGTGTGTGTGTGTGTGTGTGTGTGTGTGTGTGTGTGTGTGTGTGTGTGTGTGTGTGTGTGTGTGTGTGTGTATGTGTGTGTGTGTATGTGTGTGTGTGTGTGTGTGTGTGTGTGTGTGTGTGTGTGTGTGTGTGTGTGCGAAGGCACGATAACTTTCGTAAAAAAAGTCCGATCTTGATGTAATTTGGTAAAAACGTGTAAGACAGCATCTATTTTGATGAGTTCAAAAACAGACAGATCGCATAAGGGGGGTTTGGGGGGGTTTTGTACCCCAACAATTTTTTTTACTTTTTACACATCATTATTTCGAAATCCAAACTTTAGTTACATACACTATTGAATTCAGCTTAAACAAACAAACACTTTGGTATTTTGATCATTGCTCTTGTCAATTGTTTACCGAGATATTGAAATTGCTTAGCACAGTAAATTGTCCAATGTTAATCTTATGGAGAATAAGTAAAGTTTTATATCTCGCTTATTATTAATAAACATATATTAACGAAACTTGGTATGTGGCTTCATATATGGTTGTGGTTTACTGATATTTTCATACAAAACCCATTTGTTGTGGTCCCCATGGCAGCAAACCTGCGTACTCAGCAGCTGTAATGTTATTCTCATGGAGAATAACAAACATGTGATATATTGCTTGTTTATGAACATAAAATGGTAAAACTTGGTGTGTTTCTTCATGTGGTGGTGATCCATTGGTATTTACATAGATCCGCGATTGTTGTAGTCCTCGATGCAGCAAACCTGCAGCAAACCTACTCTGTCCTAATGTTTTTCTTATGGAGAATAAATAAAATGTCATATCTCGCTTATTTATAAATATGCTTTGATGAAAGTTGGTAAGTGGCTTCATGACTAGTGAAGTACCATTTGAAATTCACTGAGTGTGCAGGTTTGCTGCAACGGGGGTATTTTGACAATTCTCAATGTCAACTTTCTCTACAACGGATGAGAATTAGGGAAACGATAAACTGAAACCTAATTTAAGACATTTAATTTTAAATTCCGTCAGGCCGAATCCGGACTGGCGATAGGATTGTTAAGTTGCGGTTTTGACATAGGCCAATCTACTAACAAGTTCAACTGGTTAAGGAATACTTTATGTAATGACTAATGGCCTAATTTTTCTTAATTATTACATACGAATTTAATAAATTTAGAGATCTTATACACATAATATGCACTTGTATTTTGAGTAAATGATTGTTTACCTTCCCTTAAATTAATCGTTATTGAATAAAAATGATGATAAAACCCGTTTACCATCATTGGGAATTACGCACAAACGCTACAAAAGCCAGTACCAACGTAGGTCCTCAAGGAAATCAACCCGAGATTGGGAGTTCCCCAGGGTTATTCTCCTGAGGGTATCATTACATTAGTATACTTCCTCATTTCAAAGCCAGTTAAAGACATGTTCTAAGTTCTTATTCGGTAAGAATTTCCTTAAATTTACCCCTCGTAACGCCTTGGTTTGGGAAATCATCATTTGTAAACATTTCCATTAAACGATTTATGATATCCAGTCTTATAAATGTTTGGAAACATAATCCCATTTAAAATACTCACTTCGTGTGTGTGTTTGCGTTATAGTCCGTTCCGAGTGACACAGTTATCAATGAAATACTATCAATTGAGAGGTCAAGTATACGATTACGTTAGCGTGGGTACATCTCATGCTGCAGTCAAAACACGACCCAAATACAGAGGCAGTCGCGGCGACTATAGATAGTTGAATGTACTTGAGTGTCTACAATGCTAAAATCTGCTTCTGCCGTGTAAAATATAATATATTATATATATATATATATATAATATATATATATATATAATATAAATATATTGTTATACATTTAATACTAACAGTAATCAAATCAATAGTTAGGTGACATTGCATATGGTGGATCCTTTACACGCTACGTCAAATAAGTAATTTTTAAGTACTTTTACGCTAGTGTAAAGTAAGTAATTTTTAAATGCATTGATGGTGCTGGAACTTTGAATACGTAAAAGGTGGATATGTTCCATATCTGGCAACCCTAATACATTGTTATAAACAATTACAAGCGTAAATGGATCAAACCGGCCCGAAAACTATTTAATTCCTTTAATTCAAAAAGCTTTAGTGATGTCATATAAATTGTTAAAATAAATTTAAACTATTTGTTATTCAAGGAATATTTGCGGACATTTTCCATCACTTATATCACAAACAAATAAGTGATGGAAAATGTCCGCAAAAATTCCTTGAGTAACATAAACTCGCCATCACCAACAATGAATTTTAAACAAATGAATAAGTATTTGTTGTAAATTAACGAACGGTTGATGCAGTTACCGTATTCAGTTATTATTTTGTTTAGATTCGTTTGTTTGCAATTGTACTCCTGATATATAGGCTTATGCCGATAATTTGAGAGTAAATAAAAAATAGTGTAAATGAGGGATTTTTGATTTTTAACGGATTCAGCTAACACTCGTTTAGGCATTTACACAATTGTACATGCAGTTCGTTCAGAGAAATTCACGACTAACCTTGGATGAAATATCATCCGAGGTATTTCATCCGAGGGGCTAACACATGATTTCAAAGAAGGGTGGCAACCTAATGAGAAACCAGGGTTTCTTGTGGTGTACAGTACTAAGATTTGAGATTTTACGAATTACGTAAATCCTTATCAAAATATTTCCAATTGATAGGTTTTTCGTATTATTTTGCAAAATTGTCACTATGTTCCCAGTATTTTGGCACTTTATAGGGGTTTACAGATTCTGAAACAGCGCACCTTCCAAATGAAATTATGAAAAAGTAAAAATGGTCAAGATATATAATTGTATATTCAATTTTTCGTAGTAAAAAATGCATTTTTTCCAACAACATCGACTTTTTTAGCTCTGTAGAATCCAATAGGTTAAAAATTGGTGTACCGGTAATGCATTATTCCTCTAAAATATTAAGGTTCAAATATAATAGTCAAGGACAGTGTCAGCAGGTGCACAATACGTGTATACGGTACACACAACCACTTAAGGCCCCCTAACAATGAAAAACAACCTGTCAAATGACCATTTAAAATCTGTATAGGCCTATGTCTAAACTATGCACTGAGTTCCTAAAATGTGGGTAGGTTTTCAAGCGGTCTGTTTCTTATCAGGCTCCGGTGACGTTATTACCGGAGGTTCTTTTATAACATTCATAACAAACAACTCTGTTGTCTATTTTCAGTTATTCTCCTCTCTTACCGGACTCTTAGTCATTCACAAGTCCTCCTTTTGACCTCAAGGTCTTCTTCCTGTTTTAGATTCTTTAAAGTGCCGCGAGGCCTCGTTTTTTCGTGACGCTAAAATTTCAAGTTTTGTTTGCCCCTACTACGTTTTGTTAAATTTACTAGTTTTGAATACTTGCTTTCTATGGTTTATTTTACAACCAAATATTAGCTGGTTTGAATTTAAATTCCATGTATATATTTAGTATATAATATGTTAGCGCTGGGCTATCGATAGTACTAGAGTGCGATAAATAATACCGCTGGGTCCTCCAAATGTCATTAAAGGTCCCCCAAAGGTTCTCCCAAAGTCTTTCTGTTTGTTGCCTTTAACTTGGTAGACACTCTGTTTTGTCAGATGTCAACATTTCCATTGTCAACATTTCCATGTGTGTAAACATCACTGTGTTACCAGCTGGCGGTGGCGTAACTGCAAATGTTGTCAATGTACACATTGATGTTGTTCGTGACGCCACAGAAACTTATAAAACACTAGTTTTCTGGAATTATGCTAATCTTATTAGTAGTTCTAAAACAATCCTACATCACATCGGCACCGCAATGTGCTGGGCATGTCCCATCGGTACCTCATTGTGGTGGGTCTATCACATCGGCACCGCAATGTGCTGGGCTTGTCCCATCGGTACCTCATTGTGGTGGGTCTATCACATCGGCACCGCAATGTGCTGGGCATGTCCCATCGGTACCTCATTGTGGTGAGTCTATCACATCGGCACCGCAATGTGCTGGGCATGTCCCATCGGTACCTCATTGTGGTGGGTCTATAACATCGGCACCGCAATGTGCTGGGCATGTCCCATCGGTACCTCATTGTGGTGGGTCTATCACATCGGCACCGCAATGTGCTGGGCATGTCCCATCGGTACCTCATTGTGGTGGGTCTATCACATCGGCACCGCAATGTGCTGGGCATGTCCCATCGGTACCTCATTGTGGTGGGTCTATAACATCGGCAATGTCGTGAGCCTATGTTATATTTAACTTGCGAAGTCGCTCAATAGCAATGTTGCTTTGCTTTATTCAGTTACAGTAAGACTGCGTTGTAAGGTATTTTATACTATTGCGTGTTTCCATGCATGGTTTATATTTGAGTATAACCATAAAATCATATAAAGTCACCTTGAATTAAAAAACCAAAACATATTCTCCGAAAAAACCTAATATTTTTAAATTACTCGAGGAAGTATTGGAGGCCTACCTCAGAAAATAAAACGTTAAGCAAAGGTTCGCGTGGCCGTAGTGAAATGGCATGTGATTATAGTGACAGCGTAGTAACAACTGCGAGGCCTTGCGTGCGAGATAATGAAATTATTCTAACGAGCCTACAAATTAAATTTTCTACATTTTCAATTGTTTTCAAGGTAGCCTAAGCCAAAACTGAAAAATGGTAAGCAAACTGTTTTTAACTGTCGTTATATAAATTAAAACGCAATAGATAACACTAATAAAATTAAACACGTTAACAAAGTTCATATAGCCTCCCTAAATTAGTCTCTATGATATGAGGTATTCTATTGCGGGGCGAGAGATAATACAAAAGGGGCGTGATTATTTTAAGCTTTAAAAATATACTTTTCTGCCTTAAAGTAAGAAATTTAATTAATTAAAAACAATATATTCTTAAAATCAATGAATCAAATATTTTCAAAATACTCATGAATGGTTTTAGAATTCAACACCAGCCTTTTTACAGTTGTAATAATAGGTTTGCTATAATTAATTAAAATAGTAAAAATGTAATAAAGTTTCTCCCACGTTTTTAAAGTGAAGTGATATTGCCTGATAGCAAAGCTTGATTCGATGTGTGAAATGTAAGAATGTGTGAATGTGTGATATTTTCTCATCCTCATACGAAATCAAGAATCCTTTTTTTGGCTGAATTACGTTGTGATTATTTCATCTTTCAAATCAACTACGTCATTGTATTTTTCATAAATTATGCACGATTTTCTTCATTTGGAGCTCAATAAACAATCTATAGTATGTTGGGGGGCGCAGCAATCACAAGGTGATGATGGGGGTTTGGCCGAAAACGTGGTTATGTTCCGCGTGTCTTTTGATTCACGGTTAGGGGGTCATTTCCAAACTTACACCACCGAGTAGAAAATGGAGCCGCTAAAACGTTTCTCTTGATCCACGAAAAGAGAGGGCTATATATACTCCCCTCCCATCCCACCCATTAAAGGTGGGTTGTGTATTTTTCATGTTTCAGTATTAGCAGATAGGAGGATTGATGTATCGTACGGATTATATGCAGTCAAACTTGTACAACGAACTACTATACACATTTTAGTAGCTGTGTATACAGTGATGTTAAAAAACATCTTACAGCACAATACTACACATACATATTCTAAATTTAAATTCCAACTATTTGAGGGAGATTCATTGTCATTAAATATAGGCTATTAATTTCAAAATAATACATTTGCTAAAGTTAGTAAGTGTGTTGGGAGAAATATATCATGTAGTTTATTTACATGAACTATCGAAGCGAAAAAGAGGATTTTCGGGAGAGAAAAGTGTAGCCCTCTCTCTCTCTTCTCGTGGTTCCATTTTATACCTGGTTTACCCGCTGAGTAAAAGTTTTGTTCTGGCTGACCCAAAAACCGAAAAAAGTTTGAGTACCACTCTTCGGAGACTTGATTGTTATCATTAGTGTATTCTATTAAATAAGCCGGTTGATGTGAGGAGGCTATCGACGAAACTATAGTCTTAATGTGTTTATGTGTTATTTGACAGCCCTTGGCGTCTAGATAACACCCAACCTTGGAGGGTTGGAAACCCCACTGACAACCACACCAGAAGGGCTCCACCCCGTAGGCTTTTAAATTTATAATGTTTTAAAGGAAGAATAGCAATAAATGTTGGTTGAAAATTTAGTAGCTTTGCTGATACTATCAAAACACGGCAGAGAAGAAATAAAAACTGCTTCAAGTTAACTTCTGGAATGACATCACATTATAAACTTCTTATTAACTGGACCGATGTGTTTAATTAACGTGTTATTTACTGCTAATATTATTATTATTTTAACTAAATTCAAAACAATACTAAATATTGTCTAATTAATTTAAAATGCAACATACTAATATGTGGTATTTTATTGTTTGATTAGTATTATTACTATTTACATCTTATGTGTTACTGGGGTACTACTTTCGCGTACACACTTACACGGTGTTTTGTTCCTACACGCTTTAATACCTCAAGATATCTTGTCCTGTATCGGCACCGCATTATGCAAAAATTCCTCGAGATTAAATCTCCCGTGCATGAGATTCGCGTAATCAAATCAGTACTTCTCAAACAGATTTTAGTTAATTTTAAGTAAATATCACTTGAACTTTGTGGATCCTTGGGGAGGAGCCCTGAGTGATTTATATAAAAATGATTTAAGTAACCCATAGGCGTATACAATAGCAAGTTACATGGATAATTTTAGCTCAACTGTTTCTGAAGATTTACGTACAAAGCGCACAGACACCTTTATAACAGTATGTATGGAACCTGAGTCTTGATTATTATTGCTCAGCTGTCGAAATTTGTTACATAACACGGAATTTCGGAGAACGGTTGTAAAACAATTGTATTTCATCATGTCCCTGCCCTGTACGTTGAATAGATCCAGGTGCCTGACATTATCAATTGCCTAGTGCCTAGTCTTTCGTACGATGTGAGTTTATGAACTCCTCTACATACAATGTAACCGTCATGCGCTCTTACACGAGACGTGAGGTCCTAAGTGTGTCAGTCGATGACGTTGCATAACTCGACATCTGCTGATGACTCATTGACAGCTTCATTAATTAATTTGTATCCGACCTTGGGGCAAAACGAACAAACGCCCGACGCAACGCCGACAGCTGCCACTGGCCTCACATTTGCTGACATTAGTGAATTATACAGTTCGGTAATTGAGAAACTTTTTTACATCTTGCTGACAGCAGCTGACGTTTCCTCCTTGGTTAAATAATTTATAATGCAAATGCGACCGAGAGCTGCAATAAATACTGTCTGAAATTAATTGTATATAGTCAATTACCAGCAAATACCATGTGAAGCGAATTCGCTCCGCGTATTTGCCTTTTCTCGAAATGAGAACTAAAAAACCGCTATGCTTATTTGCAGTGATAACTGACATTGTACAAAAGCATGTGCATACATGCTTTGGTGTAAACCTGATGAACTTTCTCAGTTGATCACATAACTTCAGATTATTCAGTTCTAATAATCATAATATCATATACTCTTATATTGACAGTACATGGGGGACCGAGCTTTGCTCTTGAAAGGTCAGTCAGTTTTGTTTAGATGACTCAAATTAATGTTTCACCATGTCCTTCTTCTGACGAGCAGATCTGCATTTGCCTCTTTTCTGTATGATAAATGTCACTCCTCTTGTTACTATAGCTCAATGTTCCTTCAGGTAGTAGGCCCACTTAGATTATATGCACATTTGATTCATTTTGGATATAACCACTCTATATGTAATCTTCTTTCAGTGGTTCGTTCTCAGGAAACTACATAAGTACAGTGTTACTTCGACAGTTCATTGGTTGATTATGAACAGATGTTACAATTTGTTGTTGTGATTTTTAACTCCATAAAGCCCAATGATATTTTTGTTTTCCTTTTTAAATTGATTTCTTTACATAATTAGATTTTTCCTGGGT
This sequence comes from Allygus modestus, assembly GCA_963675035.1. Taxonomy (NCBI): domain Eukaryota; kingdom Metazoa; phylum Arthropoda; class Insecta; order Hemiptera; family Cicadellidae; genus Allygus; species Allygus modestus. The sequence goes on from OY776112.1 coordinate 201,057,615, forward strand.
ATATCTGTCTCTAATTTAACCCAGAAATTACTTATTTACAAGGAATCTAGATTTAGATTCCCGTTGGATCCGTTTTTGAGAGTTGTAAATACCAAGCAAGCAAACCTTTATCATATTATAATATAGGATTGGTAATTTTGAAAATCCAATGGGCACAGACATAAAAGTTTAATAAGACTTAGGCTATGTGATTTTCAGAAATTTTAGCTATTCTAATATCTTGCTAAAAGATAACAATATTAGATATTTATATTTATTCTTTCTAGAAACGCTATAGACTGAAAACACTCATCAAACGTTGCGCTGTTTGAGTTCTAAGTAGGCAGTATCTCTGTGGGATTGGTAGTTAGAGACATACATCACATTATGACCTCGACACAAAATATTTTTAACATAGAACATTAATTTATGTGAAAAGAGTGCTTTCTCCGTAAATTAAGGGGAACTTCATATTAAATAATCATACAAAGAGTCAATATGTACTCTTGACTGTTACCTATAGTGGAAATTGTAGACACGACTATAATTAATTACTATATTTATTTTTTCATAGCAAAAATATATATATTTATTCCACGATAATATGGTAATATATTTTATTATTCCATGCACTCCATTACAGCATATAAACTCTATTCCATATTTTTATGCGTGGGTGTGTTCACGAGAAGCGAAAGTTATGCTGTTATCCTACAAGAGTTATGCTTTGAGAGTTGTTTAAACTACAGTAAAACAAAACGTTGATACTGTAGTCAGTTAAGCGAAATTTACCTAAACATGTTAATAGACTAATTTCAGTGATTAACAGTTATTAATAGGCCTATATCTATCCTGATAAACCTGTTTTAGCGAATTTCTCCTATAGCGAATTTCCTCTATAGCGAAGAAGCTATTACCGTAGGTCTCGATAACTTTTCGTTTTGAGGTCCCCAGATGCCAAAAACACTATTCGTTCAAATTTATATATATGTGTGTCCGTTACCGCGATAACTTTTGAAAGAAACACCAGATTTTGATGAAATTTGGCAAAAATGAGGAGAGTAGCATTTATGACTTTAGTTCGAAAACCAGATCGATCGCACTATGGGAAGGGGGTTTTATGGGGGTTTACAATTTTCCAAAAATCTGTTTTTTGCAAATTTGACCCCAAAATTTAAAAAAAACACTCAATTTTGGTTATAGCCATTTTATAGAGATTAAAAAAACAAATAATTTGGCATTTTGAATCATTAACCTTGGTTAAGTGGTTGCGGAGAAAATCCAAAAAAACGTGTCCCATGTTAATCTTATGGGAAAAAGGTTTTTAGATTTTTCTCAGATAGTTTTACTAAAAACTTCACATTTATGTTTATTAATGTGTTTAGCTCAACAAAACAAACATTTTGGTGTTTTAATCGTTGTTCTACGTCCAACCGTTGCAGAGATATTCAAAGTGCTAAATTCAGTACGTTGTCCAATGTTATCCTTATGGAGAATAGATAAAATTCTATATCTCGATTATTTATGAATTTATATTGATTAAACTTGGTATGTGGCTTCAACTAGTTGTGGTATGATATTAGCACAAAAAACAAGTTTTTTGTTGATAGTCCCCGTAGCAGCAAACCTGCATACTCGGCCCCCATGTTATTCATATGGAGAATAAGTAAAGTTGTATATCTCCCTTATTATGAACCTACATTAAGAGAACTTGGTATGTAGCTTCACCTGGTTCAGTTTTATTGATAATCGCAAAAAAACATATTATTTATCTTCCTCGTTGCAGCAAACCTGCGTCCTTAACCCTAATGTTATTCTTATGGAGAATAAATAAAATGCTATACATCACTTATTTATGGATGTATTTTTGTGAAACTTGGTAAATAGCTCTATGTGGTAGTGAGTCACATATATATGCATTGGAAATTCGCTGAGTACGCAGGTTTGCTGCGACGGGGGTATTTGCTTATTCGATGCTGGTCATTTGAAAGTTGAATTGCCTTGAAGAATTTCCTCTAATTCTTGTAAATTATTTCGCTATGAAACTAAATTCAATAACTCAAAAGTGAACTCGCAAAATTTTGAGAAACGGGGTCAAATAGTTTGTTTTACTAACAATAAAAATACGTTTGCGATGTATTGATACATTAGGATTGTTATATTTGGTGATTAGATTATATCCATAAAGGTTGTGAAATGCGGGGACAAGTGCACTGATATCTGTGGCGCGCCTTTGATTCAGTGTCAACATACACGTGATTGACTATTTCAAGGTAAATACCTAGTTATTGTACACTATATTGAAATCCATATAATTGGTTGAAACAACTGCTTTTGCTTGCCCAAACATTTGTTTGTCGAGCAAACTTGTAAACTCGTTGTATCAAAAACATTATATTTACATAAAATAATCCTAATAAGTCTCACGTATGTTTTCCGTACTTCGTATACTTCTTATGGTAAACCTTTGCGGTGTTATGTTTTCATAACATTTATGCCTTCAGTGAAATAAACTGATCTATGTAATTTAAAATAAGGTTAAGTGTTCAACTTGATACCCTCGAAAGGCACTTCACGTAAAAACGTTAAAACATCACAAAAATCATTATTAAATACACAGCATATTTGCCAATAGTTTCGGCATAAAAGTCGTCTTATAATATTTTTATGTCAAATGACGTAATGATATCCCACACCATCGGATGTAGGATAATATCGATAGTTGAACTGAAAGTAGTCCAACCTATTCAGGCGAGTTATTACGTAATTCAACAACAAAAATGAAGTACGTAATTTCTATATAAATTCATTCTCTCTGCCAAAAACAAGCCATCGATTTTTTGTTTCACTGGCTAGTTAACTGTTCAAATATAAAGTTACCGCGATTGAAAGTCATCTATTATTTTTATTACACATCGTAAAACAGCTGTTTTCTGTTCTATTTTCGCTCGCTGTGCCTTACATTTCCGTTTGCTGAATCCTATACTCTAATATGAGTAAGGTTTGCTTGCTTGCTTGCTTGCGACACTGATCTCAAAAACGGCTCCAACGATTTCCTTCAAATGTTCGAAATAACTAATTTCTGGGATAAAAATAAGTTCTAGACAGGCCTCATCCCCATGGAAAATCAAATAATGTAAAAAAAACTAAAATGAAAAGTTAAAAAAATTAACATTGGGCTCATGGAGTTTAAAATCAAAACAAAAGAATTGTAACAGCTGTTCATAATCAACTAGGGAACTGTCAAAGTATTTTTTTTTAAATCTTTTATTAGAGGCTTTGTATGAAATTACATGAAGCCTTAAGAGCTACGAACATAAATTATTAATACTCATGTTGTTTATGTTTATCAACATGTGGTTTCCTGAGAGCAGAGATTAAAAGATTTGAGTGAAGATTACATATATAGAGTAGTAAATAAATCAAAGGGTCATTGAGCTATAAATAACAACTGGAGGGACCTTAAAAATGTAGAAAAGAGGCAAATGAGTTATACAAATCTGATTATCAGTAGGGGGAAGTGGTGAAATATTACTCCGAGTCATCTAAACAAACTGACTGGCCTCCCCCGAGCAAAGCTCGGCCCCCAGGTACTAAGTAATAACCTGCCGATTTGGAAGCCTTTGTTGATTTGGACCAATACAAATGACCCGGTGTTTATAACCCCAGTCTCTTGAAGGTAACCAAAATGGATGAAAGTGAATTTTGGTATGTTGTGTGTGTATCTAAAATTGCAGTTCTATGAAAAATTGGGTATGTAATTCGAGTGTAGAGTGTCTTTAGCGCTTTCGGAAAGTTTCCGCGCTCCAGAACGCGTTGCGCGGAAATAACAGGTCTCTATTAAGCAATAAAGACCTATACTGCACGCCCTTCACTCACATTAATGATCTGTATTATGATTTTCTTGTTTTAATTTTCACTTATTTTGTATCTAATACTTGCTGAAATCACCGCACAACATTAAGCTATGTTTCCATGTAGCTCTGAAAAAGTGAGATTGGGATTACATCACTATTCGTTTTTTTTCACCCTAAATTTTTTCTAAAGTTACGATTACCATTTTTTTATTTAAATGCTGCATACTATTTTACAATGATATTTTTCATAAACGTTGTATACTAACTTAACATTTGTAAATTAAATTTAAAGATGGTATCGAAGGCAAAAACGTTCTTGACCTAAGAACAGAAATACCAGTACGGTATATTTCGCGAGCCATAGCTGCAAAGAGGTTTTGTATTATTCAAAGCCTTGTTCAAGACATGCTGTTAAACATGAATATTTCATTCTTTGTCGACCGTCAGTAACTTTACGCAACTGGGGACCGTGGAGTCAAAATCCGTGGAGTCAAAATCGGAAATAGATGGATGTTGAGATGCGTTGACCTCGTCTCGGGCAAAGGCTTGGAACGGGCAAAGTTCCAACTATGATTCAACGCGGACAACTATGCCTTCGTTTCCAGAGTTCCCCTTCAAATTATTTTTAATTGTTGTCTAAAATTATATTTACTATAAAGTTATTTATGAGTAAATAAAAACAACTGTCAATCATGGAAATTTATAATCTGAAAAGATCCATGGGGTGTGATCATGCAGGCAGGCGTATTTTCAAATCATTGGTGTACTTCTATTATGTAATAGCTATACAATTGGTATAGAATTCAACCAGTCATTCAAATTGCCAAAGTGTGTTATGTTTTACCAAATTTATTATCTAGAAGGTCCATGGGATGTCATTCTAAAATCATAAAAGTAACTTTATTATGTAACAGTTATGCAATTGGTATGGAATTCAACCAGTACATTAGCGTTTACCGGGATGAATCATAAAATGGTGTAATTAAACTCTTTGTTGAGTTTTATTAGTTTTGGGAAGTTTGGTATTTTCAAAGGAATATTCTAAACAGATTGATACAATTTGCTATGTATAAAAACCTTATCACAAACCTTATCTATATATTTAATTCCGTAAGCGAATCGGTCTCCACGAAATATCTCGAGCTAGGAAGAAGTTAAGTTAGGTCAAGACGATTCATTCTAAAGCTTTAGGGCCAAGGAGGGTGTAAAAAATATCGGAAATGTCAAAAATTACGTGGGCTACGCCCCACTGGACTTCAAAAATCCAATGATTTTCTTATGGAAATATCACTACATTGTTTTTATTAATAAGCAAAATGAACTAATGATTAGCTGTGATTATCCACTTACACAAAACCCATATGTTAGGGAATATAGCCCCTGATTAAAACTACACATAGGGTTAAACAACTGATACATTTAAAATTTATACATTCCGAAATTTAGCCTCGTGGAACTACTACGAACCCAGATCAGCTGTTTGAGTTTTCATCATCTTAAGAAAAAATTAATTTCCATGAGGAATTAATGGAAACTTTGTCGGGGTCTCTGGCGGAGCCCTAAAGTCAGATCAGGATAAAAACCATTTAGTTTTCCTATTTTATGCCTAAAGAATCAGTGTAAATAATTTTAACTCTCTAGGTAAATGGGAAGTAGGAGAATTCGTGATGAGTGAGTGAGTGAGAGAGTGAGTGAGGGCTTTGCCTTTTATAGGTATAGATTTTAAAGGACTAAATATTTTGTTGATCAGGTTACAGGTTAATTGATTGTGGAGAGTATAGAATAAACTCATAGAAATACACGCGAAAATACAACACGCTATATTCTTTTGGAGGTTGAATTCTTCTCAGTTTATAAGGGTAAAGGGATTGGGAGATCCAATTTAAAAAATATACTGTTACTTTCATAGACTAGATATAGATAATGCAACAAGTAAAAATGTACATAGTTGCATGCAAACATGAGATATATATTACACATATTTGACATATGTTTGGTTTGTTGGGAACATTGACAAGTTCTGAACAGGTGCCCAAACAAGCAACGGCATAATCTGCAAATGCGTCATGCATCTCACCCACATCACGTGACTTGAATATTGACGACTCTCTATTGTTTGCTAATGGAAGGCTTCGATCGATGGATACGTATCGGAATAAAACAGTTATGTAAACCAGACGATGGCACACATTCTGTGTTTGTAGGTCAAAATTGCAAATTGTTGTCGGGGGTTTTGCGTTTACGGTCCATTCAAATTCGTGCTAAGCAGTAGGACCCGGTAGGGCTTAATTGAACAGAGAAAATCAATCTTTATAATACAATTGCTCATCCTAATTAAAACATGAAGCGGATAGTTGTTTTACCGCTTCTAATTGCCATTGTTTGCAGTATTTTATAATAGGGTAAAAACACACGCTCAAGAGTACACACACAAGACTTAATCTCTTTGTCGCAGATAACTGCTTGGATTCAAAGTATAAAGAATTCACAATAGCTGTCTGAATTGCTGGCGGTCTGGTCTCATTGTTTTGACCACATGAGAAACGTGACTTTTCTATGGTTCAGCTGTTAGTGTTGAACACGAAAACACGATAGCAGTGATTACTATATACCGGCTGGTAAAATCAAAATATTTGATAGCATGTAAACAGTTTTGGCTGCGTAACACAAGAAATACTCACTACTAATGCCTTGAAACCACGAGATGTAATATACCTCGTTGGCTTGAAGGGGCCATAGCCCCTAACCTTGTTCTAATACTCTGCCTCATCTGATTGTTTTACTATTTACATGCTGGGGAAAATTCTTAAACAAAATAGAAACGTAATCACACGTTTTAATGTAATCAAAGTAGACGTTTTTAAATCCTCATGCTTTTCTTATGGGGGATGGTTAACGTTTATGGGGGATGTTTCGTTGCTGGTAATATTTTAGAAATACTGCTATTTTTCACGAGTCCCTGGGATCGAGACCTTTAGTTTGAGCCGCCTTCAATCATCCTTCCTGCGATTTGTCAAACTCTCACAATTTTGACTTACAAATTTCGCTTACACAATTAATTATATACAAATATATTATTGTGAACCTTCTCTTTATTTGTGTTTATAATCAACTTACCGTAACCCGTTGCGGCTTCGCCCGCGTTCACTACATAGCGTTAGTAAGACATAATTTGTTAACTGCCTATAGAGTCGCGCCGTTTTCCAAGGCAGCAATTTCAAAGACGCCGACGTATTTCTGGAGAACATTTGCCGCCGCTGGGCACAGCCCTTACAATAATAGCTTGTCTGCGAGCTTCAGCTTCATCAACAGTTTATGTAGATCGCTCTGCCATTTCTGTAGAAGTTGCTGTTCTTCTGAAGTTTCTTCTGCACTAAGTGCTGCCTGCCTTCAAAATTAGAAGCTTGTTGAAGCAATCTATTTTCCATTTGTGCTGATATTTCCTGACTTCTAATTATGCCACTATATTGAAACGGGCTTTTTCGAACTTTGAGACAAATTTGATTTACGTTTCCCTGGCATTATTGTGATACAGGTACATTCGTGGTTAAACGTGCAACAAAATTAAGTGTAAACCAAAATATAAACAAGTAAATACTGTAAACTCAAAAACTTGTTGGCAATCTCAAATGTACAACACCTTTTTTATTTATCATCTGATCCAGTAAATGTTAGTACCCATAATTAAGATTAACATGGGAAGTTTAGAGGTCATTGGGGCAAAGCCCTAAACAATTTTTAAAACGTAAATAGGACTATAAGTTACTTTAGGATATTAACTATCCTCCTACCACATGTCAGCTCAATCGATTCAGTAGTTCTAGTGTGATTGAGCTGCAAACAAATAAATAAACTCACAAACTTTCAGCCTTATAATATTAGTATGATATGATACTTTTAAGATACCAATCAAGAGTCATTGTTCAAGAAGTGAACCAAAGTTGTTTAATCGATGACGTCGTGCGGGCTATCATTAGATCAACTTTATCTCCGTCTTTTCGCGAAGGGCGAAACACCTGATGGGTTGACAAAACATCCAATCAAAGCTTTCTGCGGTTTACCGCTTATCGGGCTGTCTGTCAATCTGTCTATTAGGCCGTAATGTAAACGAGGCCTTGACATGCAAACGTCTGTTCCCACGTCCAAGTCCAACAGCTCGTTTATAGTGAAATGTTGATTCGGTTACTTTTCCTTAACCTGCTAGACGCCTTCGATTGGAGATTTCAAGTTTATTATTACTGTACACATTTCTTTAGATGAATTTTGAATTTTCTAAAATCTATATGGTTTCAAAAGTAGGTGAGTCGATGGCCTTTGGTCGCTGGTCGTTGGTGTAAGTGGTCAAGATGACGACTCAGATCCTAGGGCAGCGGCCCTGTCGTGGGTTCGAATACCAGTGCTGGTTAGTGCTATCACTACTGTGTAACACGTACTGTGTTAACGGCTCACCTCTTGCTTCGATGAATACGTTCCACCACAGACAAACAAATCTATAGGATCCTTTATCTGTGGTTCCACACACAGATCCGTAGTCTATGTGGACGGGCAAAGTAAGGCTAAAAAAGGCTGCCAACCGTTAAATAAATATATACTATTAGTGTTAAGTTCACTGAATAGTTAATTAATAGTTCACTAATATAAATGTTATAATTATTATAACAAAAACTGAGTACCCTTGTGCTAATGTACCCTTGTACCTTATAATGTGTCAATTTGTCCTTATTTTTACTTTCTTCCTCTATACATAGTATATGGAGAAAGTATTGTTTTCGTCAAAATTTTCGAATTTTAGTTGTTAGTGGAAATATTCGTTTTGGTGCTCCCTGAACCCAAAAAAGTGGTTTTTACGTGGTGTGTGTGTGTGTGTGTGTGTGTGTGTGTGTGTGTGTGTGTGTGTGTGTGTGTGTGTGTGTGTGTGTGTGTGTGTGTGTGTGTGTGTGTGTGTCTGTGTGGATGTGTACAGAGCTAGAGCCCTAACCAATGGGTCGATTTTTATGAAATTTGGTATGTAGGTACTAATCCACAATATCTCCAGGTATTTTTTCATTTTTTTGAATTTTTTATTTTTAAGGGTAATTATCCCCCAAAAACCACCAAAAATCATGAAAAATTAAAATTTCTCAAAAACCGCTCTAACGATTTTGATTAAACTTTAGTCGTTCTAGAACTTTAGTTTTCCAACAAAATGACACCACCCGCATTTCTGTAAAAATTCGGGTTCAGAAATTACAGGACTTAAAACATCAAAAATTCAGTTTTTTTTATTTTTCATAAAAACATAAATATTAAAAAATATTACTATTCACCATTAAAAAAAGCTCAAAAAACTAAATAATTTAGTACTTTGAATTACTATTCTACGACTGCTGGTTGCGGAGAAAATTGAAATTTTCATTTTGCGGTAAGCGTTGTCATTTTACGTTGCCCAATGTTATTCTTATGGGGAATACAAAAATTACTATTTCTCTCTTATTTACTGATCAATCTCATTCAAACTTGATATGCTTGTCAAGTTAGCATTGAACAACAGAGTAAATTCGAAATATGTTGCCCCTCAATAATTCTGGGTGGGGGGGAATAGGGGGAATTTCCCCTCTTAAAACCACAAGTGTAGCAATGGATTCTGTAGAGCCTCCAAAACAGGGATTTGGGTGGATGTTTTTTAAAACAATTTGTTAACAAGATTTTCTGTACATTCGACCGTGCTTTGTATTCTATATTTAGTAAATAAAAAGTAATTTATTCATTAAAGTTGGGCTAAAAGGGAGAAAGTATGGGTCAGTTTCCTGATACCGTTTATTTGAAAACGTGCACCAGTTTTTAAAGAACTACTATTTTTCCTCGAGTCCATTTTGTCTTTACCCTTCATTTAAGCCATCTCCTATTACGCTGAAATTTCCCAAACGTTCACAATTTCTATTTAAAAATTAATCTTACAGAATAAAAATAAAGATATGAATATTAGGCTACAAAATAAAATAATTTAACATAGGTTGTTATTTATGTTTAAAATGCTAATTTTCAAATATACATGTAATAAAATAGAAAACCCACTGTAACCAATTTGAAAGTTGTACTGCGGAATGATATAAAACATCATGTTGCATTTCAGGATTTTTGTTATAATTTGTGTCAGAATTCAGAATATTCAATGGTCTGCCTCATTGGCCTTAAAAATGTTAATGTTTGTCTTTGGCAGACGATAATTTTATTTGGTCAGATGGTGATTGTGTAAACATGTGTTTCTTGGTCATAGAATTTCACCAGTTTCTTCACAGAATGCAGCAAAAACGCAAACAGTTTTTTCGCTCTCCATGAATCTTCCGAGCGTAACTGGGATCTTCAGGGCAATTTAACTTAATTTGTCTTTAAACCTCTTACTCATTTCAAGGAAATGTTATTTTTATTCTTATTTATTATTCAAATCCCTACTCAATCACACCACTACATATTACCGCAACATTGTAAGCTGTACTCTTAAAAAATTATTAAGTTAGAAAAGTGTGATTGGACGTTTCAAAATTGTAAGTATTGTTTTGTGTGCGTATCCACGCCAGTGGCCCTTTTTAAAGTTTTCATTAGGAACGGTCTTGTTACTAAACCCTGGTCTTGTTACCATCTAAGGTCAACCTGTTCTTAGAACGCATTATTAATTAACAGCCCAATGACAACTGGCAGCTGGGTCTAGTTTCGAACCTTCCCAAAATGTTCAGACAATTTTAATGAGGATCGACCTGGCGAAACTCAGATTACGAAGTGATCACTATTACCACTACTTTAAAATTAAAATAAGATTAACTCTTGTATTCATTAGAAAATAATTTACCATTCGTATAAATTACGTTTTAAGTCAAAAATACCCCCGTCGCAGCACACCTGCATATTCAGTGAATTTCCAATGCATAATATATGACTTAATACCACATATAGCCGTATATCAAGTTCCATGAAAATATATATTCACAAATAAGCGATATGTACAATTTAGATTATTCTCCATAAGACTAACGTTGGGGATGAGTACGTAGGTTTGCTGAAACAAGGAACACAAATAATTGGTATTTATGCAAATATAAATAGAATTAAAGTAAGTGAAGCCACATACCAATTTTCATCAATATTCATTCATAAATAAGCGAAATATAACATTATAATTATTCTCTATAAGAATAACATGGAAGCTGAGTAAGCAGGATTGCTGCATCGAGAAACACAAAATATGGGTTTTCATGCAAATATCAATATAACTCAACTAGGTGAAGCCACATACCAAGTTTCATCAATATACATTCATAAATAATCGATATATACCATTTTGATTTTTCTCCATAAGAATAACATGGGGTATGAGTACGCAGGTTTGCTGATGGGGTTTTATGCAAATATCCATATAACTCAAAAAGGTGAAGAAGCCACATACCAAGTTTTATTAATTTATGTTCATATATAAGGGAGACATTACATTTGACTTATTCTCCATAAGAATAACATGGGGGATGAGTACGCAGATTTGCTGCTACGGGAATAATCGGTAAAAATTGCTTTTATTGTGCAAATAACAATAGACCACAACCTGATGAAGCTGTATACCAATTCTCATTAGTACATGTTCATAAATAAGCTAGGTATAAGATTTTTCTTATTCTCCATAAGAATAACATTGGACAACATACTGTGTTTAGCATTTTCAATATCTCTGTAACCAATTGACGTAGAGAAATGATAAAAACACCAAATTGCGTGTTTTTAAAGCTAAATCCAATGGAAACAAATCAAATTTTACTTTATAAAATATTACATATAAAAAGTTCAAAAAATCCATTTTTGAGGTACAAAACCCCCCCAAAATACCACTTCGGTTAGGTCGATCTTTCTGGTTTTCGAACTTAAAGTCATAAATGCTGCTTTATACGTTTATACCAAATTTCATTAAAATCAAACGTTTTTTACGAGAGTTATCACCCACGGACACATATATATATATATATATTTATATATATATATTATATATACAGTTTCGAACGAATAGTATTTTCGGGGTTTGGGGACCTCAAAACGAAAATTTATCATGGTCCCGGGCCCAGGCCTTAACATGCCGACTACGGTAATAGCTTCTTCCCTATAGGGGAAATTCGCTAAAATCACCTAATCCATTTTTGTATGTTTCAGCCCGGACAGTGCTATGGTACATAGTATTCGCGGGGTTCGCTGTCAACTACATGGTGAGGATCAACATCAACATCGCCATGGTCTCCATGGTTAGCTGGATGTACCTCAAGAACCAGACCAAGACCTCACAATGTATCGACCCTGACCTCAACGGAACCTCAGTCTTCAAACAGGTTTGTACCTTAAGAATCAAACCAAGACCAAGACCTCACAATGTATCGACCCTGACCTCAACAGATCTTCGGTCTTCAAACTGGTTTGTAGCTGAAGAATCAGAAACAGACTAAGCAATTTTATAGAATTTTTAACTAAGAAATTTAATACAATAATAATAGGCGGTGATATTAACATTAATGTCTTGTGAAATGATAGCAAATACAGATTGTTGAAAGAAACCTTAATAAGCCACGATATGTGGTATTTAGAGCATTTCCCTACCAGGGTTACAGAGAGTTCAGAAACTGCCATTGCTAATTTTTTAATAAAAAACAAAGATAAATCCCACATTCAGGTTGAAGGGGTGATAACTTGTATATCAGATCATGATGGTCAAATATTGGCTATAAATCCTCCAAATTGTGAGAAAATGAAAAATCAGTCAATAAAAAAAGTAATTCGGAAATTTTCTGCAGAAAACATAGATTATTTTTCTAGCCTTTTAAAAAATGAGACGTGGGAGGATGTATATTTTGCCCCTATTGAAAAAAAAAATTATTTCATATTACTTTCATATTTTTTTCAAGCAAGCATTCCCAAAAACATTAATCACTGTAATACAGTAGATAAAAAGAACAATTGGCTAACAGAAGAGATTACAAATAAAAGTAAACAAGTTGTTCAAGTTACAAAGGAGTTTAGAAAAAATAGAGATGTTAAATTTTAAAAAATGTAGCTAAGCAGTTGAAAATTAATCTTAAAAATGTGTTAAATAAATGCAACAAAATTACTTTCAAAATTAAATATGCAAATCTTCTAATGTCCAAAAACTGTGTGGGGAATAATAAATTCAGAAGTTGGTGGAAAAAGTCAGAAATTAATTAAAAGGGTATATTTAGAATCAGGAGGGAAAACTATATCAGATCCAAAAGCGGTGTCTAATATGTTTAATGACCATTTCTCTAGTATGATAAAGGATAATGGTATTTCAAATATTCACAATGTAAGTAGTTATGAATTTCAAAGAACAAATAACATTAAAGAATTGTTCAAACCTACTTTTAGTTTTATCTGTGTTTTAGTAATGAGGTGGAAAAAGTCATAAGTTCATTGAAAAATACAAATTCAAGTAGATATGATGAAGTCCCAGAAACAGTTATAAAAAAGTGAAAAAGGAAATTAGCGGTATATTGAGCCACCTAATAAATTCATCATTAGTCATTAGTTCTTTTCCCACCCTGCTTAAAAAATCCAAAATTATTCCAGTATTAACAAAAGGTGAAGTAACAAATATAAACAACTATCGACCAATATCTTTACTCCCATCAATATCAAAAGTATATGAAGAAATAGTTTCAAATCAATTAAATACCTATTTTGAAAAACACAATTTATTTGATGATATTCAACATGGTTTTAGATCAGGAAGATCAGTGATTAGTGCTGCAGCCTCATTCATAGAATCAGTAGTCGAGTCAGTCGGCAAGGGAAAATGCACAACAGGCATATTTATGGATTTATCTAAAGCTTTCGATAGCGTAAAGCACTCCATTCTATTGGAAAAATTACAATATCTTGGCATATCAAAAAATTCTTTGAGTTGGTTTAATGCTTTCCTTTGTGATCGCTGTCAGTATATAGAAATTACCTCCATTACTAAATATAACAAAATGATTAGGGCATCATCAGAACTTCAGCCAGTTAAATTTGGAGCTCCTCAAGGGTCCATTTTAGAACCATTACTATTCCTATGCTATCTTAAATATATTGATAATACTTTATCATATAAGCCAGTATCCAAATTATGTTTGAATGCGGATGATTCAAACTTGAAGATAATATCTGATACATTGGAAGAAACTGAAATGCATTGCCAGGTATAAATGGAGAGTATTAGTAACTATCTAATGGAACACAATTTATTATTAAATTTAGATAAAACTTATCTTGTTCAATTTAAAACAAAACAAAACAAAACAAAAAATGGCGAGAACCAGTGGTAATGCTTAGTTCCCAAAATATTGAAATTAAATCCAGCACTGACTTCCTTGGGTTACTTATAGATCAGCATTTAGATTGGAATGGCCATGTAAACAAAATTTTAACTAAGATCAGCTCCGGACTCTTTGCTCTAAAAAAATGACTGCCTATTGTAATAATTACGAAACATTTATTTTGTGTATATTCACTCCCATATTTCTTTTGGAATTTGCTTATTTAGAGCAACATCAAAATTTAACCTTGACAACATATTAAAAAAACAAAAAAGTGCCATTAGAATAATGCTTAATTTAAAACAGGATGTGTCTGCAAAAAAAACATTTTATTGGTCTTAAAATATTAACTTTATATGGACAATATATTTTTAATTCCGTTTTGACAGCAAAAAGTGAAATAACACATCTGGATTATTTCTCCTCAATTCACCAGTATAATACCAGAAATAAAGACAAGATTATTATAAGTCGTCATAAACTGCAATTTTTGAGAATAAACCAACATACATGGGACTAACATTTTTAGAGTATATTCTCAGGGAAATCAAATTAAATAATTAACAATACCAAATTAAACAAATGCTTTGAAGAATATTTGATTTCCTACTCATTAAATTAATTTGTTCACCTCTCATAAAACTTGAAAATTAACGAAGAAGGTTTATGGTGTTATTTTAGCATCAGGGAAAATGTAATAACCGTACAGTGTAAAAATGTGATTACATAACAATTATTTATTTAACAAATGTAGGTTTGCTTTAATATTTTTGTGAATATGTATTAGAATTAAGAATACCCCCGTTGCAGCAAACCTGCATACTCAGCAAATTTCCAATGAATATATAACATAACACATTAAAAAACTTAACAGGATTCATAAGAAATGTATTCACAAACAAGCGATATTTAAAATATTAATTATTCTCCATAAGAATAACATTGGGGATGAGTACGCAGGTTTGCTGCAACAAGGCACACAAAATTATGGGTTTTATGCAAATATCAATAGAAGTCATCTTAGTGAAGTCACATACCAAGTTTCATCCATATACATTCATAAATAAGCGATATATGACATTTTAAACATTTTCCATAAGAATAACATGGGGACCAAGTACCTAGGTTTGCTGCTACAGGAGCCATAAGCGAAAAAATATTTTTTTGTGCTAAAAACAATAAACCACAACCAGATCAAGCCATATACCAAATTTCGCCAGTTTATGTTCATAAATAAACGAGATATGCAATTTTTCTTTTTCTCCATAAGAATAACATTAGACAACGTACTGTGTTTAGCACTTTCAATATCTCGGTAACCAATTGACTTAGAGCAATGATCAAAATACCAAATTGTTTGTTTTTTTAAGCTGAATTCAATGGTATAAAATAAAATTTGATTTAAATTAAAATTACATGTGAAAACCCCAAAAAACACATTTTTGGGCTACAAAACCCCCCAAAAACCCCCCTTCGGATGGTGCGATTCATCTGGTTTTCGAACTCGTTCAAATAAATGGTACTTTAAACATTTTTACCAAATTTCATTAAGATCGGACCTTTTTTGCGAGAGTTATCGTGCTTACGGACACACACATATATACATATATAAAAATTTGAACGAATGGTGTTTTTGGCATCTGGGGACCTCAAAATGAAAAGTTATCATGGTCTCGGGCTTAAGTCTTACCATGAGACCTACGGTAATAGCTTCTTCCCTATAGGGGAAATTCGCTAAAAGACACTTGACACTGTTCAATGTATACTCTGTGTACTTCCTATGAATAAAGAATTTTAAAACTGAATTGAATCAGACCAAGACCTCATAATGTATCGAACCTGACCTTAACAGAACCTCAGTCATCAAACAGGTTTGTACCTTAAGAATCAGACTAATTCTTCATAATGAGTCGACCCTGACCAAACGGAACCTCAGTCTTTAAACAGGTTTATACCATTGAATATACAGAGTAGTTAGAATACTAGAGTTAGTGTATACTCAAAGTTTTTACCTCAAGAATCAGACCAATACTTCACAATGTATTGACCCTGACCTCAACGGAACCTCAATCTTCAAACAGGTTTGTACCTCCAGAATCAGACCAAGACCTCAGAATGTATCGACCCTGACTTCAACAGAACATCAGTCTTCAAACAGGTTTGTTCTTTAAGAATCAGACCAAGACTTCATGATAAATCGACCGTGACCTCAATGGAACCTCAGTCTTCAAACAGGTTTGTACCTCAAGAATCAGACCAAGACCTCACAATGTACAGACCCTCAATGGAATCTCAGTCTTCAAACAGGTTTGTACCTCAAGAATCAGACCAAGACCTCACAATGTACAGACCCTCAATGGAATCTCAGTCTTCAAACAGGTTTGTACCTCAAGAATCAGACCAAGACCTCACAACGTATCGACTTGGACCTAAACACAACCTCTCTTTACAAAGAGGTGTGTACTTCAAGAACCACGCTAAGACCTCACAATGTATCGACCCTGACCTCAACGGTACCTCGGATAATATCTAGTCCAGGTGCAAGGAGAAGACAAATACAGGATACCCTTTATATCCCAATCTTACAAGGTACTTAAACTGAGTTTTTTTGTGATTTTCAAGCCAGAGGTTGTTAAGACATTTTAGTAGGGAATGTTTCAAACCCTGATATTATTTATGTCCAATGTCAACTGGTTCTTAAAAAGCATAATTAATTAATAGCCTGCCCATGAGAAATGGCTGCTGTATCCAGTTACGAACTTCCATAACATTTTTAGGAATTCGCTCAAGGATCGATGAGATAAAACTCAGTCAGACTATTTGGGGAACACTGTAATCACTATGCCATCCAGTCAGTTTTATAGCTTCAATTTGTGACCTCTAATAAGTGAACTACCCATACTATTTTATTAATTGTAAATTAAATTAATAGATTGAAAATCCTTGCTGTGAATTCATGACAGTACTGATTGTTCCTGACAGTGAAATTATACTACACTGTAAGGTTTGATAGATCTCCGTCTTTTGGCATTAAGGCATTTGTTGACGATGATAGCATATCTTTATTATAGAATGCCATTTTATTGGATCATTTAAAAGCAATTACACTTTGAAAGCAATCTATATATTTAATTCTGTATGCGAATCGGTCGCCACGATCTGTCTCAAGCTAGGAAGAAGTTAAGTTAGGTTATGATAATTCATTTTAAAGCTTGAGGGCCAAGGACGGTGGGAAAAATATCAGAAATGTCAAAAATTATGTGGGCTACGTCCCACTGGACTTCAAAGATCCAATGATTTTCTTTATTAGTGTTTATAGTTATTTAGTGTTTATAGTTATTTAGTGTTATAGTGTTTTTATTAATAAGCAAAATGAACTAATGATCAGCTGTGATTATCCAGTTACACAAAAATCATGTATAGCCCCTGTAAGCCACTAGTTATATTAGTCAAATCATAATATTCCATGGTCTAGTCATGCATTTCCAAATTCCATTGATTTCTATTGGTCCTAAAATCTTTATAATTCTGTCACCATTTCATTTTTCCTGTAAATTTAATTAAAGCAAACCCGCCATGCTGTTTGGTGAGTTGCACTCAGTGATAATGATCCATGTAAAACTGATAACAGATTACAGAGTAACTTTAACAAACAAAATATGTATCACTTAGTTTATTCCTAGAGTTATTTATTTTTCCCCTTTTCTACTTGATAACTTGAGTATAATGCTTCAGTAAAATATGTCATGTCTGCCCAATCAAATTGTATATTATCTATCAATATAGGAGTTCTGCATCTTTTTACAGTTTAGAGTTTAGTATAAGTTCTGTTATTTGCACTTGATATCCTATTTAATATGTCCCAACTTCTCATGCTAGATGAGCTTAGCATGAAATCTAGTCATCGACCTTTTAGTTACTGAAGATGAATGCAGATTGGCTGTATGTAAACTGTTAAATTAAATGGTTTTGTTTCAGGCAGAAGATAGAGGATTCCCTTGGGATGAAACAATTCAGAATCAGATTCTGGGAGCGTTCTTCTGGTTCCATTGGGTCACCCAGATCCCGGGAGGGGTGTTGGCTCGTAAGTACGGGACCAAAGCAATATTCGGCCTTAGCAACTTCAGCTGCTGTATTCTGAACCTGCTCATCCCGGCTTGTGCCTATTGGGACTACAAACTGCTCGTGGCTAATCGAGTAATTCAAGGTCTCATTGTGGTAAGTGGGTCGTATCTCCTGTTTGTTCAATCAATTCTGTGCCACACGTCATGAATAACATTGATGTATTGCTCATTCTGAATAACATTTTCATCGGAGCAGTTTCGTTTCATACTCACATCTGAGAAAAGGGGATTACTTGAAAATTTATAAACACTACTAGCTGTTACCCGCAGCTTCGCTCACGACAAATTAAAACACCACATTAAAAATATCAACCCCAACCAGCACTATCAAATCTTTCTTTATTTAGTTTTGCCATATGACTTCTTTTACCGTAACCGACAAACTTCAGCTGGTAATTTTATAAATGATATCCTCCCATAAGATTTGCATTAGAACTTACAGGACCCGTGGGGAAGAGCCCGCCTAAGGTTGGATGCGGTCATTATCAGATCTATATATATTAATGTGATATGAAAGCTATGTTCATGCAAAATTTTATCTTAATCAGTTCAGTAGTTTATGTGTGATGGAACTCCAAATATCCATACATACATCCAAACTTTCACATTTATAATATTAACAGGATTAGTAGGATTTAATTAAGACTTTAAAAATATTGTGAATATTAAAATGTTGTGTTAGTCTTAGCTTGCCTTCGTTTCAAAAGAAATGTGAACAGATTTTCTATTAACTGAATAAAATTAAATAGAAAGATTTTTAGCTTTAGAAATTATAACTGCAATTTTAGGTGATGTTTGAATTGTAAGTCAATTGTCTTGAGGAAAATGTTGTCAATCCCATAAATATAGTGTTTCAAAAACTACAATAAGCTAAAAACTGATCAATTGCTTAAATTGCCTCATTAGGATGGCATATTAATTTCAAGTTTGTTTTTAGTTTTCAGCCAATATGGTCTCAAGTTTATTTAGATTTGAATTTCTCATGTTCATATGATATATTATTATATGTTAACTATTATATGTTACACTATTAATGTTTCTTTGCCACTTTTCTAAACAATTTGAGATTGTATAATTATAATTAAAAATTAAAAGTGTCATTATACTTTAAAAAAAAAATAATTTTTTGTGTAGAAAAGTCAAAATATTAAAACTTTTGCTGTAAAAGAGTTTAGACAATATAAAATATACTCAAAATATATTTGAATACATCATATCATACAGTGACAGAGGGAGGTCTAGGTCAGAAGTCCCAAAAGTTTAGGAGAACCATTAAATTATCTACGTATTAGTATAGTAAAGGTTAGAGATCATTCCAAAAATTCATTATAGTACCTTGTCTGTGTCAAATACCAACTACAATTACTGTACCAAACTACAATAATTAGCACTTAAATTGTTACTATTATAGCGGAATTAGTTGTTTAGATAACCATTTCAGTCATAGGCCTTGTACACTTGGGAGTGTTGGATCACAAGTTAAGTAAAAACGTGTGATTGTATGAGTTCGCTCCCACTTGTCCTTTGGCATGTTACTATCGTGAGTTCACAGTGTGTGTTGAAACTCTCTCTTGTGCAGAATACCATAGTTGTTCATTGCCGATGGAAGAGGCAGCGGATGGTTGATTATTCTGATGATTTAATTATCCCAAGACTATTACAAACGGTTGTATAGTGCAATATTTAAATGGCTAGACCTTATTCTAGGGTGAGGGTTAGTAAGTTACACTAACACAGGTTTCCCTTTGGTCGTAGGGAATGGCGTGGCCCTCCATGCACCACCTCACAGCCCAGTGGATCCCTCCCAATGAGAGGAGCAAGTTTGTGTCTGCATACCTTGGTAAATATCAGTTATGGTTTACCTTTTTATACCGAGTTTTGAAATAGAATATCCAACACTTCACATGTGAACTTGTAACGTACAACATTAAAACTTGTGAAGCAACAAAAATCAGTAAAGTACATTATCATCAAATTTCATGACAGAACATTTGAAAAACTTGTCCACTGATTTTTTGGTAAGGCAATCTATAACATTCTTCCGACATGGGTTTTCTTGAATGACATTAATGTATTCAGTATAGATTCGACTAATCAAACTAATAAGGATTATAACAAGGGGTAGGAAATAATTTTTTGGGATTTTTACAAAACACAGTACTGTATGACGTTTTAAACCCCCTTTTTAGGGGGAAAAGAACAAAGCTAGCTATAAACGTTTGCCTCACAAAGTTTCTATATACCAAATATAAAGATTGTTCTAATATAAACTGATCATGTGTTACAATGAAAGGAGCTATTCAATTATTTAAGTTGCACAATATATTTAAACACACTTTGTGAACAAATTCCCACAGAATACTTTTGCACATGCAATTGATTTATCCATTTAATGTCATTTCAAATATTAAAATTCAATAATATTGCTGGCTTATTTAACACAAAATTTAAGAAGAGTTACACTATCTTTGACTTAATTATCGGGAGCAGGAATGATGACAGTTGGGCTCCAGCCAATAATAAAGCTCTACACTGTAACTGTTGCCATTTTTCCATAGAAAAATATCACTCGAGTGTTATGCTGACAAGCTGGTGTGCAGTTTGCTAATGTAGATCTACATTTACTTTGGAAAGTCTACTATCGGCTGGTCGTGGTTATGATAGTCCTGTAAACCATGCCCTTAACTGTAGTCTCTCCTGCTCGTAGGAATAGTATTTGGGAGTTACTCATTTTAGTTCCGGTATTCAGCCAGGATATAACCAATGTTACAGTGAACACCTAACCAACGTTGTGCCCACAGGTAGTTCGGTGGGGGTGGCCATCACCTACCCTTTGTGTGGCTTCATCCTGAACCACCTGTCCTGGGACTACGTGTTCTACGTGACCGGCGTCCTAGGCACTCTGTGGTTCATCATGTGGTGGCTCCTGGTGTACGACTCGCCCTCTGAACACCCCTGGATTACCAGCGAAGAGCTCAAGTACATACAGGACAGTTTGGGCCACACTCTCACCAAGAAAAAGGTCAGTTGACGGAATTAAGTGAGAGTTTTAGTGATAAGCATAGGAGTTTTCAATGAGTAACCTAGCCTGGGTGGTGACTAAAATATTACCTATTGCTTTTAAAGATTAAACAAATTTAACTGAGCTACATTTAAAGTGTTTGCTGTCACTATAACTAATATTTTTATAAATTACAATTATAGGTTTCATTTCTTTGAGAAGTCAAATTATCATTATCTACAACATCATTTTGTTCCTATATCTCTATAGAAAACTTTTTTATGACTTATCCATCACAGTGAGAATGGTTAATACATTGAATGTTTAACACATTTACTACGTTAATCATGTTTAATCATGATATTGGATTTGTTTCTTTTTAAGAAACGACCGGAAATCCCATGAACTTGTTAACCGGCTTGTACCTCATAACTATTGTGACAGATCATAAATATTTAAGACCTCTTGTCGTTGTTTATCGTTTGTATATAATTAAAATAATTCTTAGAGTGTTATTCTGATGTAATCTGTTAGGTTTTGAGACCAAACTTTAAAAATTGCTACAATATATGGCTACATTTATCTGTTACTCTGTGAGATTCGCATTGTTCTTTGGCTCATGGTAAACTCCCAAATCTGATGTGAGGTATTTTGTCATGGGTGACTGCGGAGCTAAACAAAAAATATAGTTCCTTAACCCTTTGAGTGCCATGCAACGATATATCGTTGTGCACGGAACATCCGAAAAATACTTCACAACGATATATCGTCGTCGGTGGTCTTACCGAAAAATACATTGCAACGATATATCGTTGTTATGGAAAATTTTTCTTACGTCATTACTTTTTATTATTTCTTTCAGGACATTTACAGGATATTTTCTAGCTCTATAAATCTAGTAGTTATTTGTTGAAAATCTTATATTTTAATAATGTTTATTTATCTGAAAAAATATATAAAAAATTTCCCGCATGTATAATATGTACCTATTAAAATTTTTTATTTTTTATTTTTTAGATATTATATATGTGCATAATATTATAGCTAAACTTTAAACTTACAAAACAAAAAAAGTTTCATAATAATATCTTACCAAATAAAAAAGTTATTGATTTTATGTACAAAACCCTTGCAAAATGTTGATTTTGTGAATCGTTGTTACAGAAAATTTTTCTTACGTCATTACTTTTTATTATTTACTCCAGGACATTTCCAGGATATGTTCAGGTAAACATATACTCCATAAATATACGAGGCCTAGTTAATCTGCTTTATGAAATAAAATTGTAATAAAACTTAAACCCTTGAATAAAGTTAGGCTACTGTCTTGTGTACTAATTTGCCGTTTTTATATTTTTTTATATTTATGGAAATAACTTGTCCGCCTAAAGCCCAAATTTGATGAAACTTTCAGGAAATATTTTGGGAAACATGTCCTCTATAAATCTAGTAGTTATTTGGTGAAAATCTTATATTTGAACAATGTTTATTTACCTGAAACAAATAAAAAAAATTAAAAGAAATTTCCCACATACATATATGTATTCAAATTTGTTATTTTTTATTTTTTAAATATTATATATGTGCATAATATTATAGCTAAACTTTAAACTTACAAAACAAAAAAGTTTCATAATAATATCTTACCAAATAAAAAATGTATTAATTTTTTGCAAACCCTTGCAAAATGTTGATTTTGTGCCTGACACTTTTTGGATATACTGTGTTAAAAACTCTGGCACTCTAGGGATATGACGACCGAAAAACTCTGGCACTCAAAGGGTTAAGAACTGTGGTGTTATACACTTTATTAAACAGTCTTATCATGACTGATGTTTTTAATACAAAATGAATTACTATTTTAAAATAAAAATATTATTATTTTGCAACACTTTGCTCCCCCTTTGTGTGCCTTTCAATTTAAGTTTTTATTTATATCCTGCGTATGACATCTGTTATTTATGAAAAAATAACTGTGTTTACTGTGTTCCCAATATTATTTTGTAAAGATCGATTCAAATTATTCCATATTATTGCAACAGTTCCGTTTTAAATTGGTTATTTATACAATAGAGATGTTTAATACAATAAAGATTATGAATATGGTTATAAACATTGATTATGACATTTACAAACAAATTATAAATATAATGACTTGCTACACTATTACAACTAACATAATAATGTATAAATAACAGCTGTGGAAAAACAGTTATATAAAAAAAGTTTAACTAGCCAATAGAAGTTTGCGAGAACTCATTGGTTAGTTCCTCTTCAGTAATACTGGACAAGGGGAAGTTTTATTGGTTTCCCTTGCCACTATCTCCATCGCTCTCACACAATATCTCAATAATAAAGGACACAGTTAAGCAATGAATAGACAAACATTATAAAAAGGTCAGATCAATAAATGAATGTTACAAATTCAGACAATTCTTTTGACGCTTGGATCGTTATAGACAATGTTCTGCACTAAAACAAAAAATAGCGTTAGTGGTGTGTTTATTATAAGTCTATGTGCGTGCAATGGATCATCTGCTGCGCTCTCTCGCACACTATCTCTGGATTAAGTTCAGAACTATATTGAACTCATAAGTAGTTCTTGGCTGGGTTTTACTCATAAGACCTGACTTATCAGGGCCGTATTTATGACCTCTGGGGCCCCGGCGTATAGGAGAATGGGGCCCCCCTAACATAAATACAAGCATGTATATACGCACATACATACATACACACGAAAGTTATGTTTTCTATTCCATATTTATTTATTATTTTTAATATTCTAGGCTTGAACAAATACACCAAATATACAAATAAATAACAAATTTTAATCTATTTACCAAAACGTTAAAAAACTTGTAAAATAAAAATCTTTATTTAATTTTCCGTGATGAGAGATCAGGTATGGTTTTAGCTCTCTTAAGCTAATAATATATTTAGTTAATACAAAATAATAAAAAAAATGAGTAGCTGAAATAATAACACAAATTTATAAATATAATAAAAAAACTTGTGTAATTGCTTTACCACAAACATTATTGTACTAAGATCATTAAATACCCCCATAGCAGCAAACCTGCGTACTCAGAAAATTTCCAATGCATGTATTTGTTTCTCACTACCACATAAAGCCACTCGCCAAGTTTCATAAAAATACACGAATAAATAAGTGTTATATAGCATCTTATATATATACTAATTAGCTAAGTAATTTTGTTTTTTCGGTCTACAACATCTTTATTTTTGTTAACCGATTTGGACAATTGAAGTGTCATTTTAAAGGTTTTACACTGCAGATTAACAGAAAATTGTAAAACTCAAAAATAACGCTTTAATTTTTAAAATTTTGACAATTAAAAAATTGCTCCATGTTATTTAAATGGGAGAATATTTTAAAAGAAACTCGGCCTTACTTTGAGAATACCTGGCAACGTGTGGTAATGGAATTTGTACCAATTTGAAGCTTAAGCATTCCGATGTTCCCCAAAATTGTCAGATTTATCAATTTCTCCCTTTAAGTTTGTTAAATGATAAGAAGTATAAAATCATAAAATTTCTCCTTGTTAATTATATGGGAGAATTTTTACCTAGGATTTTGAGGAATTCTGCTGTAGTTTGAGAAAACCAGGCAACGTGAAGTCATGGAATTCGTTCTAATTTGAAACTTAGACATTTCGATACTCCCTAAAATTGTCAGATTTATCATTTTATCCCTTTAAGTTCGCTAAATGATACAAAGTATTAAGTCCTCAAATTTTCCCATGTTAATCATAAGGGAGAAATTTTGACCAGGAACTCGGCCTTAGTTTAAGAAAACCAGGCAACGTGTAGTCATGGAGTTTGTACCAATTTGTAGCTTAAGCATTCCGACACTCCCCAAAATTATCGGATTTATCATTTTCTCCTTTTAAGTTCGTTAAATGATACAAAATACAAAGTCATAAAATTGTTCCATGTTATTCATATGGGAGAATTTTTGAAGGAACTCGGCCTTAGTTTGAGAAAACCAGGCAACGTGAGGTCATAGAATTTTTACCAATTTGTGGCTTAAACATTCCGATACTCCCCAAATTTGTCAGATTTATCATTTTAGCGAATTTCCCTTATAGGGAAGGAAGAAGCTATTACTGTAGTCGGCATGGTACCATTAAGACCTAGGCCCGGGACCATTGTAACTTTTCGTTTTGAGGTCCCCAGACCCCAAAAACACCATTCGTTCGAAACTGTATATATATATGTGTGTGTGTGTCCGTGGGTGCGATAACTCTCGTAAAAAAGGTCCGATTTTGGTATAAAAGTGTAAAGCAACATTTATGACTTTAAGTTCGAAAACCAGCCATACCTTGGTATTTTGATCATTCCTCTACGTCAATCGGTTACCAAGATATTGAAAGTGCTAAACACAGTACGTTGTCTAATGTTATTCTTATGGAGAATAAGAACAACATTATATCTCGCTTCTTCATGAACGTATACTGACAAAACTTGGTATACGGCTTTATCTGGTTGTGGTCTATTGATATTTGCTAAAAAAATCAATTTTTTGCAAAAGATTCCCGTAGCAGCAAACCTGCGTACTCAGCCCCCATGCTATTCTTATGGAGAACAATTAAAATGCTATGCTTCCCTTAATTATGAACATAAATTAATAAAACCTTGTATATGGCTTCAGCTAGTTGAGTTATATTGATATATTGAAAAAACACCCATTTTTTCATTCCTTGTTGCAGCAAAACCTGCGTACTCATCCCCCATGTTATTCTTATGGAGATTAATCAAAATGGGATGTATCGCTTATATATGAATGTATATTGATGAAACTAGGTATGTGGCTTCACCTAGTTGAATTTTTTGATTTTTGCATAGAAACCGATTGTTTATGTTCCTTATTTCAGCAAACCTATGTACTCATCCCCAATGTTATTCTTATTGAGAATAATTAAAATTGTATATATCGCTTATTTGTGAATATATTTGTATGAAACTTGGTATGCGGCTAGGGTTCTCAATCCCGGGATTCGGGATCACGGGATCCCGGGATCCCGGTCGCTTTTGGGTACCTGATAATCCCGGGATTAGAGCCTCTCAATCCCGGGATTAACGGGATTGCAAACAAATAATTGTTTCACAATTTTTGCGTGATTTGAATGTTTTAACTACTGCAAAAGTCGTCTTAACAAACATATAAACATAAAAATGTTTTAGGTAATTAATATTTCAATATTAATAATTAATAGCAAAGTTGTTTATTTTTTTAATTCACGTCCCTTAAGACTGTTATTTACCTTTACCAAAGTTGACTTTGTCCTAAACCAAAATTCAATTCAACAATGACAACCTATTCCTGGAATATAATGGGACAGCAGTGAGACAGAGGTCTGTGAAGTTGGCCTACCCAAATCAGCTTACCCAGTTTATTTGATATCTCTCGTTAGTTCTTCGTTAGTTCCTGTTATTTCTCATAAAAATATCGTTAGTTCATCAATATTAACCGTGTTAAAGCCTTAAATCAATGGGTAGGCCAACTTCACGCTATGAAAAGTAGCTTACCCACAATTAAACTACATAATTCCTATTTCTTTATGTCTATCGTTAGTTCTTCGTTAGTTCTCTCATAAATACCGTTAGTTCAATGATATGAATGGTTTTACAGCCAAATATTCAAAATGGGTAAGCTAACATTCCAATGTATGTAGCAGCCTACCCATGATGACATAAAATTATTAATATTTGTTCATGTCTATCGTTAGTTCTTTGTTAGTTCTTGTTAGTTCCCACAAATCTATCTATAGTTCAAACAAAGGAACCATTTCACGGCCAAAACTAAAAATGGGCATGCCAACTTCACACCATGAAAAGTAGCTTACCCACAATTAAAATACATAATTCCTTTTTCTTCATGTCTATCGTTAGTTCTTCGTTAGTTCCTGTTAGTTCTCATAAAAATATCGTTAGTTCATCAATATTAACCGTGTTAAAGCCTTAAATCAATGGGTAGGCCAACTTCACACTATGAAAAGTAGTTTCCCCACAATTAAACTACATAATTCCTATTTCAGCAAGAAACTTCTACTGTAAATTCAATTTTTCATGCTGATTTAAATAAATTCTTCAGAACTACTTAAAAAATTCTAGCTTCAAGATTTAAACTAAAGAAAAACTAACGATGGACATTAACTAATATCAAAAAAGTAATAATATGAAATATAACGTCAAAATATTTAAATAATCTTATGTCACCATGGGTAGGCTACTACAAACATTGGAATGTTGGATAATCAACGTTAAATTTTCGGCTATAAAACCATTTATCTCATTGAACTAACGGTTTTAATGAGGGAACTAACAGGAACTATCGAAGAACTAACGATAGACATAAAGAAACATGAATTATGAATTTTAATTCTGGGTAAGCTACTTTTCATGGTGTGAAGTTGACATGCCCATTTTTAGTTTCGGCCGTGAAATGGTTCCTTTGTTTGAACTATAGATAGATTCGTGGGAACTATCAAGAACTAACATAGAACTAACGATAGACATGAACAAATATTAATAATTTTATGTCATCATGGGTAGGCTACTACATACATTGGAATGTTAGCTTTCCCATTTTGAATATTTGGCTGTAAAACCATTCATATCATTGAACTAACGGTATTTATGAGGGAACTAACAGGAACTAACGAAGAACTAACGATAGACATAAATAAATAGGAACTATATAGTTTAATTGTGGGTAAGCTACTTTTCATAGTGTGAAGTTGGCCTACCCATTGATTTAAGGCTTTAACACGGTTAATATTGATGAAATAACGATATTTTTATGAGAACTAACAGGAACTAACGAAGAACTAACGATAGACATGAAGAAAAAGGAATTATGTATTTTAATTGTGGGTAAGCTACTTTTCATGGTGTGAAGTTGGCATGCCCATTTTTAGTTTTGGCCGTGAAATGGTTCCTTTGTTTGAACTATAGATAGATTTGTGGGAACTAACAAGAACTAACAAAGAACTAACGATAGACATGAACAAATATTAATAATTTTATGTCATCATGGGTAGGCTGCTACATACATTGGAATGTTAGCTTACCCATTTTGAATATTTGGCTGTAAAACCATTCATATCATTGAACTAACGGTATTTATGAGAGAACTAACAGGAACTAACGAAGAACTAACGATAGACATAAAGAAATAGGAATTATGTAGTTTAATTGTGGGTAAGCTACTTTTCATAGTGTGAAGTTGGCCTACCCATTGATTTAAGGCTTTAACAGGATTAATATTGATGAACTAACGATATTTTTATGAGAACTAACAGGAACTAACGAAGAACTAACGAGAGATATCAAATAAACTGGGTAAGCTGATTTGGGTAGGCCAACTTCACAGACCTGTGAGACAGCACTGAATAGTTTCCTTATCGCTCCGAACTTCCGTTGCAGTTAATTCCCACGAATCGAGGTATCCCACGGCCACACGACACAGGTGACTTTATTTTGATATTTTTTATCTTACTGAATTTTGTTTATCTTAGTTGCTATCGGAGCAGCAACTCTTTTGTATCTTAAATACAAAAGGAGCAGAATGATGTCTTATCTTCCCCAGAATTGGAGGCGCGTGAGGTACAGTCAAAAGTGCACTGCCGACATGGTATTCGGCAAAACCGTCAATATCTGATAGCTGCAGCCTTCAAGACAGTAGTCTAAAATACGTCAAGCTACCCAGATTTGACGAGTTTGTAAGATAAAATTATAGTTAGTTTAAAATTTTAATAAAAAATTCTATTAGCGTTGTCATCACACAACAATATATTCTAGATATGCATAAAACGGGAATCCCGGGATCGGCTTTTGTCAATCCCGAAATCCCGGGATTTAAATTTAGGTCCGGGATTGAGACCCCTATATGCGGCTTTATGTGGTATTAAGACATATATTACGCATTGGAAATTCGCTGAGTACGCAGGTTTGCTGCAACGGGGGTATTTTCTCTTTAAGTTTGTTTAATGATATGAAGTATAAAGTACTTAAATTTCCCTATGTTATTCATATGGCAGAAATTTTGACCAGGAACTCGGCCTTAGCTTGAGAAAACCAGGTAACATGTGGTCATGGGATTTATACCAATTTGAAATTGAAACATTTTGATACTCCCCAAAACTGTCATAATTATAATTTTCTTTTTTAGCGAATTTCCCCTATAGGGAAGAAATCAAGTACTCATATAGGGAAGCTATTACCGTAGTCGGCATGGTAAGACCTAGGCCCGGGACTATGATAACTTTTCATTTTGAGGTCCCCAGATGCCAAAACACCATTCTGTATATATATATATATATATATATATATATATGTCCGTAGCACGATAACTTTCGTAAAAATTGTCTGATTTTGATTAAATTTGGTACAAACGTGTAAAGTAACATTTATGACTTAAAGTTCGAAAACCAGATAGATCGCTTTAACTGAAGGGGTATTTTAGGGGTGTTTTGTACCCTAAAAGTGGGTTTTTTGAGTTTTCTACATATAATATTATAAGAAATCTAATTTTAGTTTACACCATTGTATTTGGCTTAAAAAAAAGAACAATTTGCTGTTTGATCATTTCTGTACGTTAATTGGTTACCGAGATATTGAAAGTGCTAAACACAGTACGTTGTCCAATGTTATTCTTATGGAGAATTAGAAAAATTCTATATCTCGGTTATTTATAAACGTATCCGGACGAAACTTGGTATATGGCTTTATTTCGTTGTGGTCTATTGATAATTGTTCAAAAAAACAAAATTTTGCCGATGATTTCCGTAGCAGCAAACCTGCGTACTCAGCGCCCATGTTATTCTTATTGTTGTACATATCAATCATTCAGTTTAATATCATCATGCAATAGTCAAGACTACTCGACCACATTACTCTTTGTCAACTACGGTACCATTCTACATCCAACTCCATGGAGTTACAATCGGGCATTCTCATCTACAACGTCTTATAGGTAAGCCGCCTTTTACAAGACCTATGGAGAGTAAGAAAAATATTATGCCTCATTTAATTATGAACATAAATTAATATAACTTGGTATGTAGCTTCACCTAGTTGATTTACATTGATATTTGTATAAAAAGCCATAATTTTTGTTCCTTGTTGCAGCAAACCTGCGTACTCAGCCCCCCATGTTATTCTTATGGAGAGTATATTACCGTAGTCGGCATGGTAAGACCTAGGCCCGGGACTATGATAACTTTTCATTTTGAGGTCCCAGATGCCAAAACACCATTCTGTATATATATATATATATATATATATATATATATATATATATATATATATGTCCGTAGCACGATAACTTTCGTAAAAATTGTCTGATTTTGATTTAATTTGGTACAAACGTGTAAAGCAACATTTATGACTTAAAGTTCGAAAACCAGATAGATCGCTTTAACTGAAGGGGTATTTTAGGTGTGTTTTGTACCCTAAAAGTGGGTTTTTTGAGTTTTCTACATATAATATTATAAGAAATCTAATTTTAGTTTACACCATTGTATTTGGCTTAAAAAAAAGAACAATTTGCTGTTTGATCATTTCTGTACGTTAATTGGTTACCGAGATATTGAAAGTGCTAAACACAGTACGTTGTCCAATGTTATTCTTATGGAGAATTAGAAAAATTCTATATCTCGGTTATTTATAAACGTATCCGGACGAAACTTGGTATATGGCTTTATTTCGTTGTGGTCTATTGATAATTGTTCAGAAAAACAAAATTTTGCCGATGATTCCCGTAGCAGCAAACCTGCGTACTCAGCGCCCATGTTATTCTTATTGTTGTACATATCAATCATTCAGTTTAATATCATCATGCAATAGTCAAGACTACTCGACCACATTACTCTTTGTCAACTACGGTACCATTCTACATCCAACTCCATGGAGTTACAATCGGGCATTCTCATCTACAACGTCTTATAGGTAAGCCGCCTTTTACAAGACCTATGGAGAGTAAGAAAAATATTATGCCTCATTTAATTATGAACATAAATTAATATAACTTGGTATGTAGCTTCACCTAGTTGATTTACATTGATATTTGTATAAAAAGCCATAATTTTTGTTCCTTGTTGCAGCAAACCTGCGTACTCAGCCCCCCATGTTATTCTTATGGAGAGTATATTACCGTAGTCAGCATGGTAAGACCTAGGCCCGGGACTATGATAACTTTTCATTTTGAGGTCCCCAGATGCCAAAACACCATTCTGTATATATATATATATGTCCGTAGCACGATAACTTTCGTAAAAATTGTCTGATTTTGATTAAATTTGGTACAAACGTGTAAAGCAACATTTATGACTTAAAGTTCGAAAACCAGATAGATCGCTTTAACTGAAGGGGTATTTTAGGGGTGTTTTGTACCCTAAAAGTGGGTTTTTTGAGTTTTCTACATATAATATTATAAGAAATCTAATTTTAGTTTACACCATTGTATTTGGCTTAAAAAAAAGAACAATTTGCTGTTTGATCATTTCTGTACGTTAATTGGTTACCGAGATATTGAAAGTGCTAAACACAGTACGTTGTTCAATGTTATTCTTATGGAGAATTAGAAAAATTCTATATCTCGGTTATTTATAAACGTATCCGGACGAAACTTGGTATATGGCTTTATTTCGTTGTGGTCTATTGATAATTGTTCAAAAAAACAAAATTTTGCCGATGATTCCCGTAGCAGCAAACCTGCGTACTCAGCGCCCATGTTATTCTTATTGTTGTACATATCAATCATTCAGTTTAATAGCATCATGCAATAGTCAAGACTACTCGACCACATTACTCTTTGTCAACTACGGTACCATTCTACATCCAACTCCATGGAGTTACAATCGGGCATTCTCATCTACAACGTCTTATAGGTAAGCCGCCTTTTACAAGACCTATGGAGAGTAAGAAAAATATTATGCCTCATTTAATTATGAACATAAATTAATATAACTTGGTATGTAGCTTCACCTAGTTGATTTACATTGATATTTGTATTGTATTTACATGTTATTCTTATGGAGAGTAATTAAAATAGTATAAATTGCTTATTTATTAATGGATACGGATGGAACTTGGTATGTGGCTTCACCTGGTTGAGGTCTGTTGATATTTGCATTAAAACTTAATATTTTCTGTTCCTTGCTGCAGCAAACCTAAGTAGTCAATCCCCATGTTATTCTCATGGAGAAAAATTAAAATTTAATATACGGCTCCTTTTTTAATATGTATCTATGAAACTTGGTAAATGGCTGTATATAGTTTATATATATGCATTGTAAATTCGCTGAGTATGCAGGTTTGCTGCAACGGGGGTATTTAAGTTTGCTATATGATACAACATGTAAATGTCTACAAACCGTTTTAGTGGGATTTGTAGTATGTTTTGTTTACAACAAACAGCTGATTATAATCCTGACTGTGATTTTCATTAGACAGCTGATCAGCTCATCAAACTTTTGATTTATTTTCGTGTATTTTCTATCTATACTAATAAAATGGTTGTGAGTGTGTGTGTCCTAAGTGATTTCAAAAACGGTGTTGTGAGTAAACCAACACATTATAGCTATTTATTTTTTTGTTTATTTTTGCTTTTCCCCTAAACCTCAGGGCTGGGACCCAGTGGCACCAAAAAGCTGCCATGTTAATCTTATGGAGAAAAGGTTTTTTCCTACCTTGCTCAAAAACGTCTCTTCAAATCTGCTCCCGGACAGTACCACGTTGTTAGGGGACTAGAGGTCTTTGGATGATTTTTTTGGCGGCCCCACTGGCTTCTTTTATCACTTCCCGACATTCAATTTGGACGTGTGATGGTTCTTTGGATTTGATTTATAATGCCGTATGTCTTGAATGATATCCCAACGTTGTTTATGTCCCCCCTACAAACCTTAGGGCTCCGCCTCCATGGCAAAATTATCGTGTTATTTTTCCCATTTTTTCATGAGCTTAGCCAATTGTCAAAGATCTATAACATTTGGGTAGGTTTTTTATGACTCCGACCTTAGGGCTCCGCCATAGTCGCTAACAAAAATGCCATGGTTATTCTTATGGAAATCTGAGTACCTACTCCAGGTTATTGCAAAAAGTGCTCTTCAATTTGCTCCCGGACCATAATATAGTCTTCAAATAATTTTTTCGCGTCTTTAAGGCTCCGCCCCACTGGCTTCTTCTATTACTTCCTGACGTCCAATTTGGATGTGTTATGGTTCTTTGGATTTGTTTTACAAACCTGCATGTTTTGAATGATGACCCAACATTGGACACGTCCCCCCACAAAGCTTAGGCCTCCGCCCACCTGGCAAAACTGTCAATTATCATGTTATTCTTTCAGTTTTGTTGTGTAATTTAAGCAATTGTCATTAATCCATAACGTTAGGGATTAATGACGTCGTAGGTTTTTTATGACCTCGACCTTAGGACTCCGCTCCAGTCGCTAAAACATTGTCATGGTTATTCTTAAGGAAAAAAGAGTAGTCCAGGTTATTGCAAAAAGGCTCATCAAATCTGCTCCCGGACCATGCCAGGTTATTACGGGACATAAAGGCTTCAGAAAATCTTTTTCCGACCTCAAGGCTCCGCCCCACTGGCATCTTCTATCAGTTCCAGTTCCCAACATCCAACTTTGATTTGTGTTCTTTGGAATTTCTTTTACAAAGATTCATGTCTTGAATGATGCCCCAACGTTGGATGTGTACACCCCCCCAACCAACATTTGCTACAATTTTGCCATGTTATTTTTATGGAGAACAGAGTTCTCCAGGCGATTGCGAAAAAGGCTCCTCAAATCTGTTTCCGGACGATACCAGGTTCTTAGGAGAATAGAAAACTTCGGATAATTGTTTACAGACATCAGTATTCCACCTCACTGGCTTCTTCTATCACTTCCCGACCTCTGATTTTGACATGTGACATATGGTATGTGGTTATTTGGATTAGTTTTAAAACCACATTTCTTGAATGTAGCCCCAACGTAGATAGTCCCGCCCAGCATCTTTAAGGCTCCGCCCTCTGGCAAAGTTCATATGTATTTTTTTTTTTTTTGCCGATTTTAGCCAGTTGTTATTAATGTATTGCTTTCGTCGAATTTCGACGGGCACCTACTAGTTTTATTTATTCTTCATAAGAATATTGAAAGCTGAGTACCATACGCAGGTTTGCTGAAACAAGGAACACAAAATACCACTACATTTTAAATCTACTTTGATTTTATTTAGAAACATATTTATATCAGAAAGAAAATTATGTGTTGACTAAGAGAGCAACAGAGCTAGAGTGAGTGAACTGGACAATACAGTCTGGCAGATAAAGGAGCAGATAAAAAAATTAAAGCAGGGGAAGTCCTTTGTCCAGCCAGACTATTGATATCTGATATATCTCTATCTCTCTTTTACTATGGTGAATATTTTGGATGCTACATGTGTTTTTATGCTATTATCAATATAACATAACAAGTCAAATATGCATACCAAGTTTTATTAATTTATGTTCATAATGAAGGGAGACATTACATTTTACTTATTCTCCATAAGAATAACATGGGGGCTGAGTATGCTTGTTTTCTGCTGCGGGGAAACTTGGCAAACAATTTATTTTGTGCAAATAAATTGTGCTAGGTGCTAGGTGCTAGGTGCTAGTGCTAGGTGAAGCCACATGCCAAGTTTCATCAACATACATTTATAAATAATCGAGATATCAAATTTGTATTATCCTCCATAAGGATAACATTGGACAACGTACTGTGTTTAGCACTTTGAATATCTCTGCAACGGTTGAATGTAGAATCACAATTTAAACACCAAAATGATTGTTTTGTAGAGCTGAACTGATTGGTAAAAGCAAATGTGAGGTTTACATTAAAATTAACTGAGGAAAAGCAAAAAAACCTTTTTCCCATAAAACATGGGAGATTTTATGAGCACGTTTTTTGGATTTTCTTCGTAACCACGTAACCTAGGTTAATGATTCAAAATACAATATTGTTTTTTTTTTAAGCTCTATAAAATGGTTGTAACCAAAATTAAGTGTTTTAAAAATTGTATGGTGAAAAATGCAAAATACAGATTTTTGGAAAATTTAAAACCCCCCTTCACATGGTCAGATATTTCTGATTTTCGAACTTAAAGTCATAAATTTCACTTTGTACATTTGAGCCAAATTTCATCAAAATCAGACGATTTTTATTCAAGATAGATTTATAATATAAATTTGAACGAATAGTGTTTTTGATACTGTATCTAGGGACCTCAAAATAAAAAGTTAACATGGTCTGAGGCTTAATTCTTACCATGCCACCTCGGTAATAGCTTCTTCCCTATAGGGGAAATTTGCTAAAACAAACAAAACATAGCATATATGAAAGAAATATGTTTTAATTCTATACACATTAATTAGGAACTATTTGACAGTTTTTTATCAACATACTGGTGGATAGACTTTATAAAATAACATTTCATGCAGTATATAGACAGTAAAACCTTCTTTCTACATATTTTGGCTGACAAATCATTAATTATATGTTCAAAGTAAAGATAACGAGGAGTATCTTTTTCTATACTCAAGATTCTAAAACTTTTAATCACTTTGATTTAATGCTAATTCAAAGGTAACTTTTAAAGTTTAAACTAAAAAAAAATTGTTTTGCGGATGCATTTTATATTATTACACACACAAACGTTCTTAAAAAGATTTAAATATTTGGAAATGTAGTAAAAAGTCAGTTATATTGTAGAAGTTTGTACATTATATACATTTAAAGTTTACGTAATGATGACACAATGAAATGTTATCTTCATCATTGGCTCTCATCTCTTCCTACGCTATTTTAACTGTTTAAAACGAGATCGCATGCAGCACGCTTATGTGAGGGAAGTGAATTTCCGCCTTAAAGCCTTAAAAATATCAAATAAAGGGTTTAAGCCAACACTGGTTACATTTTTTTGAAAATTGAAAAATTTATTTTTTGGCTGTTTTGATGCCCCTGGTTATATTTAAATTCACTAATAGGATGCCAATGTTGAACATTATAATGTTAGAAGGAGGTATTGTCGGGATAACAATTTGGTATAGGAGTATGGGGGGCGATAAAACGATATTAAGATATGAAAAACAGCCTTTTCCAGTGTAAAATCGCCATAAGACAACGTACTGTATTTTGACAGTTAACATTTTATTTAATAACTCGGTAAGTACTTATGCTAGAATGATGAGGGAGGGCTTAAAATCTTTGGATTTTTACGTACAATAAGTTAATGTGTAAAAAGTGTACATTTGAGGCTTTTCTGACCCTTTTTCTGCCCAAAACTCAAAATTTGAAAACTTAAAATCCCAAAAAAGGGGGTTAGAGTTTTCCGATTGTTTTGCGCAACGAATTTGTCAAACTGATTATAAAAAGGAATGTCTACCAAATTTGAAGTAAATCGGGCAAAAATTGTGACCGCTAGAGTGCGAACTATATATAAAGTTTTTAGAGATCCCTCAAAACGTGTTCAGAGGATCACGTTAGGAACTTCTATGGTGGTCCCGGGCTTAAGTCTCACCGTGCGGGTCATGCTAATAGTTATGGTGGCCATAAATGTTTTGGCCTAGACCAGGACATCGTAGTACCCGTGGGGGGGGGGGGCTCCTCAGTGAAGTCTGAAAACCTTTATCCTTACTCCATGGAGATGGGTTTGTAAAATCAAAACTAAGATCTTCATATTTATTACTCACATGGTTTAAAAAATATAGGCCTAAATCATAAAAACTTTGTGTTCCTTAATACCTACTTAAACTAACAAACAATGGCTTGGCTGAAGAACAGAAATCTTTTATATATATTAGTCCCAAATATCATAAAACCTATTACCTATGATCTGAATTTTCGTGCACTTTTTAAAACTGTATTACAGTTTTTTCAGGCTTTAATAAATTGCGGGGAAGCTATTGATAAATTATTATCTTTGTTAGTAAAAATATTTATTTTTTTAATTTTTGCACGAAACCGGGACATTGTAGGGAATTTTCGGAAACCGACAGGACCCCCTCAAAAGCGGTCTAAACCGGGAGACTGTCCCGGCCAAACCGGGACGTATGGCCACCCTACTAATAGTTCACTTTTCTATAGGAAATTCACTAATAACACACTGTTGTGCGGGAGGTATTTGGTGAATTCAGTTTTGGCAACACTGAGCTCTATGTTATATCTCGAGTCCCTACTCTTTGTCTAAATATTTCCCAAAAGCGTCTAGTTCAGCTTTTTACTTTGTTATGTTGTCACCTATGAGTTAGCTGGACCAATCAGAATTCATTGGATGGACGCTGTCAAAATTAAAAGTCGCCGTCAGTTGTCTACTGTAGTGTTTACTGTCAACAGATTAAATTGATGTTGGATTTGAATTTAAAATTGGAATCATCCATTATTTATTAATGTTATTATGTTGACGTGTAAGTAAAATAAATAAATAAATTAACCACCCAAGTGCCCGTTTTTCAATGTCATTCACCCTAAACCCTAAACCTAGAAACAAGTCTATTTTCATGTTACCTAAATCATTACTTAGCTTCAAGATGATTGGCTACTTTTTATTTAAAACGTTTCGCAAGATTCCAAAGTTTAGTTTAACAACAGGTTTCAACTTGTAATGTACTTTAAAACAATGATAACCGTTTTGAAAAATCACTAAATTTACATTGATTTAAATGGGGGATAAAATGACTATACCACCAAACTGGCAAAAACTCCCACAGTATATTAGTAAAACATGCCAACATAACGACCAAAAACATAGCGGCACGTTTTTCTAACCATAGAGTGATGACTCCAGATATAACATAGAGCTCAGTGGTTGGCAACAACAACTATAATTATAAGCATACATCCCGTAACCCTCGCCAATGGGGCAGTGCTGATCTTATTGAGTATATACCTGAATTGATTCAAATCAAAATCTTTGAATTCAAACTATTATAAAATCTAGAAATATAATTTGAAAAAACAAAACAACAAAAAAGAGACTACAAGCTATCCTATCATTATTATTATCATCTTTATTATTAATTGTATTATCACATCTAGGATACCTAAAATACTTAAGACTACTCTAATGTGTCCTACACATTATTTGACTTTCATAACCAATAATAATTTGTTTACTATTATTTAATTACTTTCTGATTGGCTGTTTGTTCCTAATATTTTATAATAATCATACTAGCTGCTATGCCCGTGCTTTGCAACCAAGGTTCGTAGAGCTTTCAGACCAGGTGTGCTTATTTACATAAGAGTAATGTTTGCAGCAAATTTGTCTTACGAGAGCGTCCAGCTGATCCATAAATCAACAACATACCATAAAATGTTGCCAATCTTAAGGGTATAATAATGGTACAGCTATTTTTAAATTGTCACTGGACATGCAGAAAGAAAATTTAAACCCTTAATCGATTAATCTAATAATACAAATAAATCAAAACAATATATTAGTTTCATAAAATAACAGCTTATTATAGAATGTAAGCAATGAGCTCTAACATTCTATACAATGTTAAACAATGTTAATTCTAATTACACTGATGAGGAACATATGGTACTCGTATGATAAATATCGTATTTCCAGCAACACTGCAAATTGGATTGGTGATCACGTGACCTTTCAGCTGTTTTTACGAGGTCTCTTCCGGTTGATTAGAAATCCTTAAATAGATTGACTCAGCAAACCTGTACAAAGTATGTATGGACCTTGCTTTGTAATGGGGTGAAAATTCAGAGTAGACAAATTGTAAACAAAACAATGACAGTCTTTAGTTAGATATAATCCTTATAACAGCTGTTATTATTTAAATTAATTGAATTAGGAAAACACACATGTGACATAAACCAAATAAAACTCTCCTCCATATGAATAACATGGGAACTTGGAAGTCCCTTGGGGCAGAGCCCTGAGGACTTTTCTAAACAGCAATAGGCCTGTGACACTCCTGGGTACATAGACTATATTTATGTAAAGTTTCAGCAGAATTGGTCCAGTCGTTTTGGCGTGATGGAACAATAGACAGGCAGACAGACACCACCTCATTTTACTTTCTCCCCCTATACATAGTATATGGAGAAAGTATTGTTTTCGTAAAAATTTTCGAATTTGAGTTGTTAGTGGAAATATTCGTTTTGGTGCTCCCTGAACCCAAAAAAGTGGTTTTTACGTGATGTCTGTCTGTGTGTGTGTGTGTGTGTGTGTCCGTGTGTGTGTGTGTGTGTGTGTGTGTGTGTGTGTGTGTGTCTGTGTGGATGTGTACAGAGCTAGAGCCCTAACCTATGGGCCGATTTTTATGAAATTTGGTATGTAGGTACTAATCCACGATATCTCCAGGCGTTTTTTTCATTTTTTTGAATTTTTGATTTTTAAGGGTAATTATTCCCCAAAAACCGCCAAAAAACATGAAAAATCCAAATTTCTCAAAAACGGCTCTAACGATTTTGATTAAACTTTCGTGGTTTGTAGAACTTTAGGTTTCCAACAAAATGACACTACCCGCATTTCTGCAAAAATGCGGGTTCAGAAATTACAGGACTTAAAAAATCAAAAATTCAGTTTTTTGGATTTTTCATAAAAAATCATAAATGTTAAAAAATATTACTATTCACCATTAAAAAGAGCTCAAAAAACTAAATAAATTAGTATTTTAAATTACTATTCTACGATTGCTAGTTGCGGAGAAAATTGAAATTTTCATTTAGCGGTAAACACAGTACGTTGTCCAATGTTATTCTTATGGGGAATACAAAAATAACTATTTCTCTCTTATTTACTGATCAATTTCATTAAAATTTGATATGCAGGTCAAGTTAGCATTGACCAACAGATGATGTTCAAAATGTGTTGCTATTTAACCATGGGGGGGGGCAAGGGGGCATTTCCCCTCTCAAAACCACTGTGTGTAGCAACGGACTCTATAGTGCCTCCCAAAAAGGGATTTGGGTGGATATTTCTGAAAACAACTATTTTAGACAATTTTCTGTACATTTATCTATACTTCATATTCTATATTTAGTAAATAACAAATATTTTTGTCATTAAAGTTTGGCTAAAAGGGAGAAAGTATGTGTCAGTTTCCTGATACCGTTTATTTACTTTCTCCCCTTATACATAGTATATGGAGAAAGTATTGTTTTCGTCAAAATTTTCGAATTCGAGTTGTTAATGGAAATATTCGTTTTGGTGCTCCCTGAACCCAAAAAAGTGGTTTTTACGTGATGTCTGTCTGTGTGTGTGTGTGTGTGTGTGTGTGTGTGTGTGTGTGTGTGTGTGTGTGTGTGTGTGTGTGTGTCTGTGTGGATGTGTACAGAGCTAGAGCCTTAACCAATGGGCCGATTTTTATGAAATTTGGCATGTAGGTACTAATCCACGATATCTCCAGGTGTTTTTTTCATTTTTTTTGAATTTTTGATTTTAAAGGGTAATTATCCCCCAAAAACCACCAAAAAATATGAAAAATCCAATTTCTCAAAAACGGCTCTAACGATTTTGATTAAACTTTAGTCGTTTGTAGAACTTTAGTTTTCCAACAAAATGACACCACCCGCATTCCTGTAAAAATTCTCGTTCAGAAATTACAGGACTTAAAACATGAAAAATTCAGTTTTTTGGATTTTTCATAAAAATACATAAACATACAAAAATATTACTATTCACCATTAAAAAGAGCTCAAAAAACTAAATAATTTAGTATTTTGAATTACTATTCTACGATTGCTGGTTTCGGAGAAAATTGAAATTTTCATTTTGCGGTAAACGCAGTACGTTGTACCCATGTTATTCTTATGGGGAATAAAAAAATTACTATTTTTCTCTTATTTACTGATCAATTTCATTTAAACTTGATATGCTTGTCAAGTTATTTTATATTGACCAACAGAGGAAATTCGAAATATGTTGCCCCTTAATAACCCTGGGGGGGAATAGGGGGCATTTCCCCTCTTAAAACCACGAGTGCAGCAATGGATTCTGTAGTGCCTCCAAAGCAGGGATTTGGGTGGATGTTTTTTAAAACAACTTGACAAGATTTTCTGTACATTCGACCTTGCTTTGTATTCTATATTTAGTAAATAAAAAGTAATTTATTCATTAAAGTTGGGCTAGAAGGGAGAAAGTATGTGTCAGTTTCCTGATACCGTTTATTATAATAGTGATTGAGGTATGTGCATTTGTGCAACAAGAACAGCAAAATTAACTTACATCGGCTTGAACAGAATATGCAACTTCCAAGGGCGGCAAAGCTTGGCGGATATTATATAGTTTATGGAGTTAGGGGACAAAAATTAATGCTCAGGAACAAGATCATCTATTGCAAAAATATAATATCTACAACTTATACTCAGCAAAATAATATTCTCTTCAGTACCGTTATAGTTATTTTTCAACTTCTACCTGGCCTACTCCTGTACTGGATTAGGGCAAATTTATCAAATCCGCACACGGTATCTAGAATAATAATCATTAGGGGATGACTTTGGGTTTGTAATTTTACAACTTAAAATTGTCTTATACATTATTTCTCTAGCCTGTTTATCTGTCAGTCCGGGAGATCTTCCTTATTCCTTTATAAAATTTCATGATTTCATTTTAAATCGTGTATTTTAAGGCTAATGATAAAAAATAGACCGCTTCTCAGAAATTTGAATAATATTTTTTATTTTTTTTATTTTGTCTATTTTATTTACAATCCGTTCAAAAAAAATATACAGAACAATAAGTAAATAGGATAGAGTACAATTGACATGGGTTAGTCTCTGTCGATTGACGGAGCTAACACTTAAACTTTACAAATGTTAATTGAATATTAAAAAACG
Source organism: Allygus modestus (assembly GCA_963675035.1). Classification (NCBI taxonomy): domain Eukaryota; kingdom Metazoa; phylum Arthropoda; class Insecta; order Hemiptera; family Cicadellidae; genus Allygus; species Allygus modestus. The sequence goes on from OY776112.1 coordinate 201,099,755, forward strand.
ATTTGGCAGGTCCAAAACAGAGTGTCTCTTAAGTCTATACACTGATGCACTATTGTCCAGCAGATTCATAGCCAGATGGTTTGGATGGGCATCTAGTTTAGCTTGATAACTCTTGCTAAATCGGGTTATTTCTTCTCTTACTGTAGCAGTACGTGTATCACGGTGCAATACTTCATTGGTCACATACCATGGAGCCTCCAGGATGTTGCGAATGACTTTTGACTGAAAACGTTGGATTATGTCAGTATTAGAATTACTAGTGGTTCCCCATAGTTGGATTCCATAGGTCCAGACAGGTTTTAGTACTACTTTGTACACTAGTAATTTGTTTTTAGTTGATAATTTAGACTTTCTATTCAAGAGCCAGGACAATTTTCTGTACTTTAAATTTAGAGATAGTCGTTTGTTCCAAAGATGTGAGCGCCATGTTAGTCGTCGGTCAAGGTGCATCCCTAGATATTTGACTTCATTTGACTGAGGAATATTAACATTATTGAGAGTGACTGGGGGACAGTTGCCTGTTCTGGTCGTAAATGTCATGTGAGCAGATTTGTTTTCATTAACTTTCACTCTCCAGCTTTTAAGCCACTCTGACAGATCATCCAGTTCTGATTGAAGTAAATGAGAAGCTGTTCTTGGGTTTTCGTGAGAGGCTAATATGGCCGTATCATCAGCGAAGGTTGCCACGGTGACGTTAGCATTTACAGGTATATCAGCTGTGAATAAGATGTAGAGGATGGGACCTAAAACGCTGCCTTGAGGAACCCCCCGCTTCAATTTTTTTAAGTTGGGTATGGACTTCTTGAAGCTTAACTCTAAAGAATCTCTCTGTTAGGTAGGACCTTATTATAGCAAAGTAAGTATGAGGGACGAGAAGTTTTAGTTTGTAGAGGAGCCCCTCATGCCAAACTTTGTCAAAAGCCTGACTGACGTCCAAAAACGCGGCTGAACAGTACATTTTAGTTTCCAGGTCTTCTTTTATAACGTTGACAACTCTATGGACCTGTTCAGTGGTTGAGTGTTTCTTACGAAAACCAAATTGATGGTTAGGGATCAAGCTGCTGTCGTCAATAACATCTTGCAAGCGTCTTAGAAATAGCTTCTCGAAAACTTTTGAGGTTATTGGTAGAAGGCTTATAGGTCTGTAGGAAGTTACTTGATGTGGGGGTTTCCCAGGTTTTGCTACCATGACTATTTCCGATACCTTCCACTGAGCTGGAAAAAATTCAGTATGTAAAATTGCGTTGAAGACAAAAGTCAAAAACATCATTGCTTTCTTTGGTAATTCTTTCAATATTTTTCCAGTAATAAGGTCATACCCAGGAGCTTTAAATGGTTTTATTCCGTCATTAACAATTTGGTTACTTCAGAGGGAGTAAACGGCTGAATAGGGAGTGATAACTGGTTAGGAGAACTTAGAAGGTCCGGAATTTCTGGATTTGGAGGTTGAGCTGTATCATTTGGTTTGAACACGTCGCACAAGTGTTTAGCAAACACTTCAGCCTTCACCTCATTATCCCTAGCCCAGGAACCATTGGGCAAGGCAATGGGAGGGATTGGCACTCTTGGTTGATTCAATGATTTTGTTATTGTCCAAAGCGAATAGTTTGTATCTTCTGATGGAGACAGGTTCATGGTGAAATCATAAAATTTTGCATTGTTAAACTTTAACAGCGTTCGTTTTAGGTCTTGGGCTGCTCTGTTGAGATTGTTTTTGTCATGAGGATTCCTTGAATTCTGCCAAATTCTGCGGAGTCTCCTCTTTTCTGGTATTTTCTTTTTGATGTGAAGAGAGTAGTTTATTTGGTTTACAGTTTCCCTTTTTGGATTCGGTATCGCTTGGCAAACACACTTTTGGATTGTGTTATTAAATAATTCAACAGCTTTTTCAACTTCTTCCTGAGTTTTCAAAGGAATTTGTAGTGTCAAATTGTCATTAACAAGTTTCCGGAAGAAATCCCAGTCAGTGATTTTTGAACTCAATCGCAGTGGATGATCTACAGTAATAGCAGCTGAGCTTAAGGTGAGAATTATGGGCGAATGGTCTGAGGACAAATCGAGGCAAGACTCAATTCGAGTATATTTTTGGGAAATACCTTTAGTTACGAAGAAATCAAGTAAGTCAGGTACATTTTGGGGATTGGTAGGCCAATAAGTTGGTTCCCCCATTGATAAATGTTGAAGATTATTATTGTAAATGGTTTTATAAAGATTACGACCCCTGGGATTACAGAGACGAGAGCCCCACATGGTGTTTTTTGCGTTGTAGTCACATCCTGCTATAAATCTACAACCAAGGGTATTGAAAAAGGCAGTGTACTGTTCATGTGAAACATTATGGTGAGTAGGAGTATACACTGCAGACACTGTTAAGGGACCCGACCAGTCTTCAATTACAACACTAGAGCCTTGAATATGATCGAATTTATAAGTAGGTATTTCATAGTGTTTAATATCGTTTTTAACTAAAACTACACTACCTCCATGGGCAGTGTTATCTGGATGGTTACATTGATACAAGGAGAAAAAAGGAACTTTAAAACGGGTTAAATCTGTAAAGTGTGTTTCAGAAATTAACATAATATCTAGTTTATGAAGATTAATAAACATTTTAAGTTCTTGGTGGTGGTTAACCAAGCCGTTGGCATTTCAAAGACCAATTTTGTAAAACAGGTTCATTTTAACTTTGATATGACCGTGGACAATAGGTTCATTAAAGTGCCTATCTGTTGAGCTTGTTATAGCATTATTTTTTCAAATCTACTGAAAAATTCTTGAACAGTTTGGATTAAAGTATTATTTTGGTCCATACTGTTGGCCCCAGCAGTGGTCACGTTGGAGGTTACCTGTGCATACGTTCGTCCTGTCGATTCTATTACACTTTGTGATGGGCTGGGAGGTCTTTCTTCCCGAGATTTCTGAGAAATCTGACCACGGGATTTGTTTTCAAACGTTTTTGCTCCAAGTGGGGGCAAGGATTTTTGTTTGAGTTCACGGTATACCATGCAACCTTTGTAATTTGCTGGGTGATTTCCATCACACAGAGCACATGTAGGTGGAGTGGAGGTTGGTTTGGTGCATGTACACGTGTCATGTCCCTGGCCACACTTTACACATTTGAAGGGGTGCCAGCAATATGTTTTCGTATGGCCATACTGTTGGCACTTTTTACACTGTACAATATCCGATTTCTTATGGGGAGGTTCGAAGGAAATTTTGGCACTAAGCAAGTACTCAAGATTGAATATGTCTTTGTTGGCTGAATTTGGTTCAAGGTCGACAAAGAACATTGAAAGAGGTATTTTTGTTTTGTACTGCCGCATATTTGTTACATTTCGAACTCGAAACCCATGGTCTTCAATGGCTGTTTTTATGTCTGACACATCTGTAAAAAGTGCATGTTTTTCAAAACCACACGATAAGCCTTATCTTGTTTAATTTGGTACGTATGAAAGTTTACTTTTAATTCTTTAAGCTTGTGTACTAGCTTACGATAGGCTTCCACCGATACCGGATTAATCTTTATTTTATTTTTATCAAGACATTTGTACGTGTAACTGTTACTGGGGATTACAGCCTCTATAGAGGTAACCATACTTTTGACATTTACTACATCAGTAACAAATATTGGGGTTGGTTTGGGTTCAGTAGCACAAGGCGGCTGCGCCGCCGTACTATTCTCGTCCATCAAATCTGACTCGCTAATAGCGTCAAACCGGTTACTAGTCTTTAATGTGAAACCAGACTCACTTTGATGGGATTTTGTTTGAATTTTGACAGTTGCTTGAACCACTGTTCATTGCTCTTTTGTTGGGGGACGTGGCAGTTTGCCATTCATTACCGTCATCATTTTGACTTTCATTGTCTTTGGAGCTTATGCTAGATTTGCTATAGTTATGGTCATTGGCAGCAATAATGTTATTGCTAAGATTAGTTGGGATCACAGAATTGGTCTGCATCTTTTAACAAAAGACAATAATTTGAATGTAAACAACAACAAAATGATAGTGAGAAAAAAAACAACAAAGTAAGGTTAGGAAAAAACAAAAGTGTTAAAACGTTTCATCCATAAAATGCTCATCAAAAGTACAATAAAATCTAGTTAAAACCTAATAATATTAGTTTTTTACCATGGGATAACACAGTTCTTGGTAAATTATAAAGTGTGTAATAAATATTGATGCACTAAAAATAAAACATCCTCACTGCACACACTCATAAACAACATATGTTGAATAATATGAAAGATAAATAAAGTGATTAGTTTGTTTTGACAGGAGCGAAAATGTAAACAAAAGAACATCTGATCAGCTGACAAGATTTGGTTCGCAGTGCAGAATTCCGCTTGGGTCGACTAGTTTGTGTTATTGTCAGTTGAGAAATAAACAACATTTTTCAGAACATAATTAAAACACTGCCTCGCGAGGTCCCCCTTAGTGGTCCTTGGAGTCCCACTTTTGTGGCCTGGGGGCCCCCTCGGGCCCGGAGCCCCGGGCACTTGCCCCGTGCGCACTTAGGGAAATACGGCCCTGGACCTTGTCAATGTTTGAATATTCCTTGCTGTCAAGTTAGTTCAGTAGCAGTGAGTGTCGTTTGTACCGTGATGGTCCCTGTTCCAGACCAGCATCCCGTGGAGGTCCATCGTGACCTCTGTCCCGGTGTTCATGGTGATCGTCGCCCAGTGGGGGGGCGGCTGGGGGCTGTTCACCCTCATGACTCAGGCGCCTACGTACTTCAGTGTCATCCTGGGGCTGGACATCAAAATGGTAGTTGTCAATTAGTTGTTACCTAATTTGTGTGCTTGTTTTTCATTTATAGGTAAATAATCAAATTCAAATCAGTAGACTTAGAAAATAATTAGAGTTTTGAGTATCAATTCAATATCGTATCCACAGTGATTTTTTGAGTGACAGTGAAATATCATTATCAATAACAATATCAAAAGGACATGTGGTTTGAAAGTTCAAAATTAATTTGTGCCTTAGGAGAGTCTCAAGTAATGAGAAAGGTTGCTTAAGTTAACAGTAAGCCCTTGCTATAAAAAAAACTGTCCCATTTAAATATCATTACTTCACTTTATTTTATTTTAGTTTTAGTTTATTTCACTTTCGTTGCTACTGATGTTTTGTCTTTCAATCTGACACTAACAACTGCATTTCTTGTAGTTTTTGAACACTCTTAAGAAATATCCTGAAAAATAGTTTTACAACTTTTCTTAAATAGACTTTGAGAGAGTGATAAGGTTTTGATCTGAATTAATTTTAAGTTCATTTAGGTCTAGGCTGAAAAAAATTGTTTGCGATTGTGGTTTCATTTTTTCCGATACCTATAATTTCCATGTACAATACAGGTCTGATTCATTTTACGACTAAAAATTGATGATCAATAACATTTTATTTATAGACATTATACTATCCTGTTATATGATAGTAAAGTAAGAAAAGCTTTTATGATAGCATTAAAATCAAGTGATAAACCTATCCTGTCTTATTAGACTGTACCCAGAAAACATTTTTGCTGTGCACAAGTAAATGTGTATAACACAATTGTGCATACTAATCATTTCAGAACAGTGGCGGATCCAGCTTTAGAGTCGGGAGGGGGGCAACTTAGTGGTGAAATACCCCTCCCCCCCGATTTTTATTATTACAGATAATAATTGTAATAGCAATCAATTCCTAAAAATAACAGTTAAACCCAACATACACTAAAGTGAACTGAACTAAGACAGAAAATGCAGAACAGCGTTCATGCGCAGTGTAAGGGTGTGATGACTAATAATATCAGTAATATATCAAGTAGACACAGTTGATGCGTGGTCAAACTCCCGTTGCCATGGTAACGTGACGTACGCACCACTCTGCCTTCACTTCGCCGCCCCACTCACTAGAGCTATAGTACCGCTGTTGTATCTGGAGAGCTTCTGATAACTACAAAACGTTAATCATGACGTTTGCCGGCGCCCACCCACACCCAAGTACGCGACGGTGGTTTCGCGGGTAAAACAGGAGGCAGGGTGTAAAGGGCATTCGCGTCGTTGTGTCAGTGCAGCCAACCGTCAGGCGTCATCAGAACGAAATTATCACTCCCACTAACTGTTTACGCTTAGTTCCACAACTTTAGTATGCTTACAGACTGTTTAGAAAAATAACCTATGGTAGACAATGCATAAATTGGATTGGCGATCAAGAATTTCTTTATAGATATAAATAAATAAAGAATTGCAATACATTTAACCAGATGTAAATTACACAACTGCACTATTTTTATACAGTATATAACAAACATTTCTGAGGTTGAGGGGGGGGCGATCGCCCCCCTCGCCCCCCCTTGGATCCGCCACTGTTTCAGAAAGACATTCTGTATCAGATTATTTGCTCAATGTTACATTTGCATTGCAGGCAGGCATCTGGTCAGGCATTCCACATTTGTGCCGGTGGTTATTTGCTCTTGGTTTCGGTATCTTCGCAGACCACCTTCTCAAGAACAAAACTCTGAGCAGAACAAATGTACGCAAACTGGCTGTATTTTTTAGTAAGTTGTTTATATGGGGTTTGAATATAGTGTGTAGAACAGCACCTATTTATTTCTATGATTACCATAATGATCACTTGTTTATTAACGATGTTCCCCACAAGTCAGGATGCCCGTCATATGTGAATAAAAGTGTGGAATTCAGTGCTGTGTATGTACATGCTGACACCATATAAGACTTAGATAATGATTGCTTTAGAATCTTATTGCATGCAAAGAACATTTTACAATCAAAGTTTTAAGCTGTAAATTGTAAAGGTATTTCAGTACAGTTTATGGTAGCTTCTTTCAAATTCTGGTACTTTAGGTTAAGTACACCACAATTTTAGTTTAGTTTAAATTTTTCTCTCCAAATTTGTTAGAGTGTATGTGTCATGTGTATATTTATAATGCAAATAAATAAAATAATACCCCCGTCGCTGCAAACCTGCGTGCTCAGCGAATTTCCAATGAATATATATGTCTTAATAACACATTGAACCTCTTACCAGAATTCATAAGAAATATAACTTATTCATAAATAAGCGATATTTAAAATATTAATTATTCTCCATAAGAATAACATTAGGGATGAGTACGCAGGTTTGCTGCAACAAGGAACACAAAATAATGGGTTTTTATGCAAATATCAATAGAACTCATCTAAGTGAAGTCACATACCAAATTTCATCCATATACATTCATAAATAAGCGATATATAACATTTTTATTATTCTCCATAAGAATAACATGGGGACCGAGTACCTAGGTTTGCTGCTTCGGGAACCATAGGCGAAAATTTGTTTTTTTGTTCAAACTACAACAAACCACAACCAGATGAAGCGATATACTAAGTTTCGTCAGTTTATGTTCATAAATAACCGAGATATAACATTTTTCTTTTTCTCCATAAGAATAACATTGGACAACGTACTGTGTTTAACACTTGTAAATCTCAGTAACCAATTGACATAGAGCAATGATCAAAATACCAAATCGTTTGTTTTTTAAGCTGAATTCAATGGTATAAATTAAAATTTGATTGAAATAACAATTACATGTAAAAACTAAAAAAAAAATTTTTGGGGTACAAAACCCCCCTTCGGATGGTGCGATTTGTCTGGTTTTCAAACTCGTTCAAATAAATGGTACTTTACATTTGTACCAAATTTTATCAAGATCGTACTTTTTTTACGGGAGTTATCGTGCTTACGGACACATATATATATATATATATATATATATACATATATAAAAATTTGAACGAATGGTGTTTTTGGCATCTGGGGACCGCAAAACGAAAAGTTATCCTGGTCTCGGGCTTAAGTCTTACCATGAGACCTATGGTAATAGCTTCTTCTTTAGGGGAAATTCGCTAAAAACTTCAATTTGTCTGCGTTCCTTAAAAAAGAAATATATTTTATTCTAAACATAGTAATATAACTGGATATGTGTTGATGTAACAGAGGTATATATTTATTAACAACTTACATCATTATCTCTTTACTGTATTGGATCAAATCAATCTCTAGTTCTCAATATTTTGGTTCTCAATTTTTGCAGTTTGAGAATCTGATGGGTGGTACTTATGATAAGCAACAGTTGGATTATATGTTAGAATAAGGATGCAAATAGAGAGGATATTATACATTTAAGAACGCCAAATTATTCTGTGATCAATCTTGATTCCTTGCGGGTTTTGCCTAAAAAGGATAGACACCCCTTCAAAGCAAAACACTTCCAAGATGTGGAGGGTGAGCTGGAGAGTCACTTGCATTTTGCCATGGTGGAGAAGCCGATGAAAGTTGCACAGCACAATCATTTGTTATTTCCTAACATTTCCGTTCTGTAATGTATGGAGATTTAGTAATGAGTTTGTACAGTTTCTCATCTCACTGAGGCAAATGCCGGAATGGTTCCCAAAAAGGGCTGTCCAGCGTCAGGAAGGGGAAGATGGTTTTTAAGTCCATAGGCATTTTATAAAGAGCACATAACCGCTTTAATTTTGATTCCGCGACACCGAGGCATATTGCGCCTTGTCCGTTTTAATTCTCACTGCAAGATTGTATTTCCGAAAACTTAGCTGACTTTAATATTTTGCACCATTTTATTATCATTAAATATTTGTTACCATTTACAACCGCTAATGAGTTTTATTTTTAGGTGGAAGAGTTTGTTTAGACTAGCAAATTTTATGGCTATAGATGGCCATGTATTTGGTGTCGGGCAATAAGATGAAATCAGCTGTATCCAAAGCGATTTGGATTGTATATCTCACCTTTGAGTTCCATTAGAGGTCATCTGCACTATTTTATACTTGGAATTGAGTTGAAGAAGCAATAGTTTCAGCAATTATAAATTTTATAAAAGTGACTGCATATGCAACTTTTGGATTTCAGTTTGCTCTACGATCAATTGCGCAAGATATACATCAGCAATGCTTGCATATTAAGCTCAATCAAATTGCCCAGTCTAAATGCTTCCTACTAAGCCACTGCCTGACGTGTTGTTCTGTTGCACAGGCAACGTCCTGCAGGGGTTGCTGGTGATTGGTCTCGCCTACTCGGGGTGCAACTCCCAGCTGGCCATCCTGTTCCTGATACTAGCCACAGGGGTCCATGGAGCGGTCACATCCGGGCCACTGTCTAATGTCGTGGACATCAGTCCTAACTTTGCCAGTAAGTCATACACTTTTATAGCCGCGCCTTTATAGTATTAAGTATCTAGCAAGTGGTCTATGAACTCAGTGTCATTACTGATTGATCTAAGTGGCACAGCAGTATGCTTAATAGCAATACCAAATGTTCCTACAAACTTATAAATGGTGAGTTTTAAATGACACCCCTCCTATTTTTTTCCTACATTTGTTAAAATATCAATTCCAGACTAATGGTGATCATTGTTGGGTAGTAACTAAGTTCAACAATTTTTCAGCCACCATACTGGATTCAAGTATTTTTTTTTAAGTGGGAAGGTGGTATTGTAACCAATTATTTCGACCTGAACATAATGCTGCAATCTTTTTTCATATCTTTATTAGTTGTCCGTGGTCCCCACCTCTTAAGCGTAACGCTCTCCAGTAAGAAAGTGATCTCTGGTTCTTTCTTCTCTGTGCAGCAGTTTTAAACCAGTGATGCACTTGCAATAAAAATGTCAACTATACTTTGTCAAATATGTTGCGATGTCAATAATCAGACTCAAACAAAGTGCCTTACAGGTGCGGCAGACATCCCTGTAGACTGGTACAAAGAGATAAGTCTTTGAAAAGGATTGTAGCACCTTGGAACCCACTATTGGATAACAAATAAGACACTAGATCAAATATGTATCATCAGTCCATTTCAATGAGACCTGGAGATACAATTATGTGGTGTCAGTCTGTAGATGGAGACCATCAAGTTCATAGTAATTTTGTTCAGACAAATTAGAAGAACCTGTTTAAAAAATAATTGAATAACTGAAAATTTGAGAACTTCAGTTAAAAAACCTAACCTTTACACTTGGTCGGTCTTAGTCACTAACAAGGCTACACAGGGCATCTCACCCATTCATTCATTCATGTTGACCTTAAAATACGGCGTTTTACACAGAGATTAACAGATTAAGCCGCCCCATCAGCTAATAGGAAATCAGCAATTTACAATATCAAGATTGTCAAAATATGGTAAATTTCTTGTATATTAAAATATATATACTTTTTTGGATTAATACACGGAGCTGAAAAAATCTAGAGAAAAGCCTTATAGTGCGTTAAATTTTTCAGGGATAGTGACCAACAACTAAATAGTGCATTTGGTAGAATTTGTAAATGTTATAATTTTATTCATCATCTGAACTACAATTATTTTTGAATTAACACTCAAGAGAAAAAATGAGTTGATTAATGACCTTTCATGTTATGTATCATCGTTACATGGATATCTGATCATTTGTTGCCCCAGAATTCTTTCTCAAGCTGCACTGTTTTCCCAGGTGTCCTTCAAGGCGTAGTGGGCCTGGTCACCAACACTCCAGGCTTTGTGTCAGCTTACCTGGTGGGCGAGCTGACCTTCAATAATGTAAGTATGAAAGAGAATTGAGCTTACATTTAACCCTCCATCGGGCGCATACTGGAGGTTACCTCCATATTGGTGAATTTTTCGCTATAAAGTTCAGAAGGGTGCGGTCTGAGGTCGGATGCTCACCGTACCTCACGCGTCTCTTTCTAGGAACTGAATCATCGCCTAATTTTGCCACCACGACCCAGTTTAGTCAGTCTGCCAGTGTATTTCTGGCCGGACTGGAGGCAGCCTCCAGACGCGCCCGATTAAGTGACTGTTTGTGTGGCTTCCACTTTTGCCCGATCACGACAGTGAATTATAGTATTTTGTGTTTTTTTTTAGACTCTATTAGTGTTTTGTATTACTGTTTATGTCTTCTAATGACAGTGTAAATCCCGCCAAATATTTTAAAATATTTACTACATATTGTTTCAACGTAGGCCTATGGTAGTTTGTGATTGTTTTTTTATTTCTTTACAAAATTTATTCAATTGAATATTTGCCGAAATGGATGACACTGTATTTGAAAGTACTGTGGACACAGATCCTGTTAGTGCATTATGATACAAACGTTTGTAGCCAATAATTATATTACTACTTTATATTTTATATTGCTATAATCATAACTTTTCTATTAACATTTTGACATTGCAATATATCAAGAATTTGTATATTTGTTGTGTATCAAGTATGATAAGGTTTTATTTAATGTAGTAAACATTTTTAGCAAATAACGACTTTATTATTTTTCCACGTTATTTATTTCTCTAAATATTATGATTTTTTATAATTATTTTACTAAAATGTGTTAAATATTTATTTATCAGTAATAAATCAAGTAGGTTTATGATTTCTTTTAGTTGAATACATGTTTTCTGTAATAAGTCGTATAAAAAAGAACATTTATCGTGTTACTCATTAATGTGGAGGTAACCTCCAGATGCGCCCGATGGAGGCAGCCAGATATTATGACAGCCCGATGGTGCACAAATTATGACAGCCAGATATTACCATAAAGTTTACAGTGAGGAGTAGTTTGGTAGGGGGCATCGTATGTGCTGTACCAAACAGAAAAGCTGCACTAGTAGATGTTTGAGGTTATGTTGGATGGAGTTTCTAAAAGCATACCGTGGTAATATCTATTATTGTCAAAAACCATGGGTGCGTGCCAAAGTACTGGTTTACCAAGACAGTTCCTATAGCATCCAGTTGTACTGCTATAATGGTGATGGTAGTGTCAAAGCAGAGAAATCATAAAAATGTGCATGAGGAATGTAATGATCGTTTTTCTCTAGTCACTTAATGGTAAGAGTGGTTTTAAGTTAGTGTGGATGTAGGCCATGATACAGACAAAATATGAAAGGGAAGAGTTGCCAGAGAAATCACTCAATGGGAAGAAGTGTAGATCAACGGGGAAGATACATCACTAGCGAAATAGACATACAAATATACACATAAAACTCAATCATTTTCGTGACAGGGACGATTTACCCTCTTTCAATTAGTTATGGAAGGTTTGCCAGCTTAATGTTTATTAATGGTAATAATTATAGCTTTCCTGTTCATCGATAAATTTAAATTGCTCTTTTACACTTATTTTGACTGTCTTACATGAGTGAAGTTTTAAGAAATACACTTTGTGTCAGGATAATAATTTAAAAAAATCAATATCACCATTTGGTTTTGTTTATAATGTGAGCATTTTATATTTGACAGGTCATCTCTTTTATCACAGTAAATTTTCAAGACACAATTTTACTTAAAAACCTGTTTTTTCAGCAAACTCTGGACAGATGGAAGCTGGTGTTCCTTATAACGTCGGGGATGCTCATTTCCTCAGGGGTGATTTACCTTCTCTTCGCCTCATCCGAACTCCAACCGTGGAACAACGAGGAGGGAGACGGTTCCACAGAAGAGAAGGAGGCTCTGTCCAATCAGAGAGAGATGATTTCCATAGTTAAGATAAACACTGTCCATTCCAATACCGAAAACTCAGGGAGAAACGGGACGAAAAGATAGATACTCAGTTTATATCACAGTACACTTCTGCACACTTGTGTGAACGCTTATGATTACATTGTTACTGTATACTTCAATGTTTATCACCACAAACAGTATTATGTTTTGAAATCAAAATGTATACTTAAATAGGTTAAGAGGATGTTTTTGTTATTTAGATATATATCTAGAGTTGTAAGGAAACTGTTCCACATAATTTTTATGTATAAAACACATTCTATGTTTCATAGTTTTCTAGTTTTTTTATTATTCCTTAGATTCTTCACACACATTTTATGAGTGAGTGATTTTTATCATTTATAGTTGCATACAGAATTTGCACAAATTAAAATAAATTCACTATTCTGCAGTCAAAATGGAGTAAGAAATAGAATAAAACACGATCCCCATTTTATACTGGATTTATTGACAATATTATTAAAATACATAAATACTAACATTTTAATCTTATTCAGTTTCTTAACCTAAACTAAATCAAAAACATATAATTTATACAAAAAGTAATTTCTTATGACAGTTCAGTTATATATAAACATTCTTAACAATAACTGAACTGATAGGTAACATTAAAATGAGTAACCATTTTTTTATTATACAAATTTTGATATATAAAAAAAGAAACTGAGTGTTTTTGTTGAAAACTAAGCGATTTAAAAAGTATAATAATCAGCATTATTAACTATTCTGTAAAGTGTACCATTTACCAAAATAAAACTGTTGCTCCCAGCATATATTTTACATAAATAAATATGCTACCTAACATTTCTCACATTCATAAACAATTTCACAGGCATACAATATTTACAAATCTTAAATCTATAAAAAATCACACTTGCCAAGTGTAACGCAACCAGTTTTACAAACAAATCATCATAAAAAGCTTTCAATTACTTCAACAACATTTGACAAAGTGATTAGTCATCCTGTGGCTCGTAGTGGGGGGAGGTCGGGGAATAAATGGGGGAAGTGGGGGAGTAACCGGGAACAGCAGGGGAATAGGTGGGAGAAGTAGGGCTGTAAGTGGGTGAAGTAGGGGTGTAGGTGGGACTGGTAGGGGAATACTTGGAACTTGTCGGGGAGTACTGGGCACTGGTCGGGGAATATGTTGGGGAGGTAGGGGAGTATTTTGGAGTTGTTGGAGAATAGGTTGAGGATCCCGGAGTGTGCTTGGGTGAGCTCGGAGAGTAGGAGGGGGAAGTAGGGGAGTAAGAGGGAGAAGTCGGAGAGTAGGTGGGAGAGGTCGGGGAATACTGGGGAGAAGCTGGTGTGTACTGGGGGCTGGATGCAGCGTAACTGGGGGAAGTTGGGGAGTAGGATGGGGATGTTGGGGAGTATTTCGGGGATGAAGGAGAGTAAGAGGGACTCGCAGGCGAATACTGCGGTGACGATGGTGAGTAAGACGGACTCGTCGGCGAGTAAGATGGTGAAGCTGGTGTGTAGTTCGGTGAACTCGGCGAGTAACTGGGAGAAGTTGGAGAGTAACTCGGTGAAGTTGGCGAGTACGACGGACTTGTAGGCGAATAAGACGGAGACGTTGGACTGTACGACGGAGAAGTGGGACTGTACGAAGGGGACGTCGGTGAGTAGGACGGTGAAGTTGGTGAATAAGAGGGGGAGGTCGGAGAGTAACTGGGAGAAGTTGGGGAGTAGCTCGGCGACGTCGGTGAGTATGAAGGGGAGGTGGGAGAATATGACGGGGACGTCGGCGAATAACTCGGAGAAGTGGGCGAATACGACGGAGATGTCGGGGAGTAGTTGGGTGAGGTTGGCGAGTAAGAAGGAGAAGTTGGAGAGTAATTTGGAGAAGTTGGGGTGAGGCTGGGTGACGCTGGAGGGTAGATGTTGCTGAGTGGGGAGTACGAGGGTGATGCAGCTCCAGAGGGAGAGGCCATGTAGGGGGACATGGAGGGCCCCGGGGACCCTGGGCTGCCTGGCTGGGGGCTCCACCCCGGACTGTAGCCTGGGGACAGACCACTGGCGTCACTGGAGCCTGAGGGGGAGAAGTTGGGGCCTCCAGGCGTCATGCCACTGCCGACTGCAACACAAACACCAAGTGTTACAAACTTTCAAAAACAAAAATAATAATTGCCATGAATATGGTTGGGTTTTTTGTAATATTGCATAAATATTAAAATTTCATGTGTATATACTAATTAAAATTAATCTGGAGTTGTGAAAAAGTCCTCAATCTTGTATAAGCACTTTGAAAGAAGTTCTTTTAACATTTTCTTAAATTTGTTTGAATTGTTAATTTTATTAAAATTTTCTGGTTATTTATTATAACTTTGATTGCCATATATTCAGGGCCTTTTGGTAAAAAGATGTTTTACACATTGGAGTGTCGATTAATGTCTTTGTTCTTGTATTATAGCTGTGATAATTCATTCTGATTTGAAAATATTATTGTTAATAAAACAGAAAATGTGTACAGTATATAATGATGCTAGAGTTAAAATGTTGTGTTCTTGAAATAAAGGCCTATTCAATTCAATTCAATTCAAAATATCTTTATTCATCTTTTATGTACATAAATACATTGAATAGCGTCAGTACAGTATATTATGTAGGTCCTATAACAAGTATTGTTTAAAATAAAATAACACACTACATAGCAAATACACCAATTCCAATTCCACTCCATTATTCCAGAGTATTTACATGCTTAAATATTCCTCAATGGAGTACAGCCTCAATCCCATAATGTATTGTTTTAATTTTATTTTAAAAGTGGTCTGGTTTGGTTCATTCTTTAATAAGCTTGGTAGTTTACCCAGAAACTTATTTCCCATATAAGATGATTTTTGTTTATATAATTCTAATCTGTGGTGATTTCTAATCATTTCAAATTTTCTTCTAGTATTATAGACATGAGGCTCAGTTTTTTTGTCTTCACTAACATTGGTCTTTACATACAAAATTAGCTCATAAATATATAACCCATATACTGTTAATATTCCCAAATTACTAAATTCATCTTTAACACTGATTTCACTTTTCAATTTTAACATTATTCTTATTGCTTTTTTCTGCATTTTTAATATTTTGTCCATGTTTTTCTTGCTTGTTGATCCATAAATTGTTATTCCAAATGAAATATGAGATTGAATGTAGGAATGATAAATTGTTTTTAAAACTGAAATACTACACAAATATGACATTTGCTTTAAGGCATAAAGCCCTGAACTTAATTTTCTCAAAATAAAATTTACATGTGCATCCCAACTTAAAAAATTGTTAATTTTCATACCCAAAAAATTGGTCTCACAAACCTCTTGTACTCTATTAAAATTGATTTTTATAATCGGTTCAATTGGATTTCTGTTCTGTCTAGTTGAAAAAGTAATAAATTTTGTTTTATTCGTGTTTAAAAACATATTATTAGAATTAAAATATGAGTTTAGGTTTGCTAATTCGGTAAAAACCCCACTCTCCAATTCGTTTACAGTCTTTCCTGACACTTTTAGGTTTGCATCATCTGCATATAGTGTCAATAGGTTGTTGTGGCCTACATGAATATGTTTTAGGAATTTGAAAAAGTGTTCGTATAGCTCTTTTTTGAAGTGTGAATTTTTTTTGCATCGCTACTCGATCCCCAGAACATAAGTCCATATGAGATCCGAGACTGAACATATGCATGATATACTAATTTAGTCGTTGATTGAGCAACATCTTGATGGTATTTTATCCATGAATATTCCACTGCTAATTTTGTTACACAGGTCTTCTATATGAAGGGTCCATGATAAATCGCTTGAGAGTTAAGTCCAAGAAACTTCGTAGTATTACTGATGTGACGACAGTTTCATCTAGCATTAGATATGGATTTGTAATTGTTGATGGATCCTTATTAAATGTCATGAATTTTGTTTTTGTATTATTAATTTTTAAATTATTGTCATTAAACCAACTAAGGATGCTATAAATTTGAATATAATTAGATATTTCTAATTCAGAACTATTCAAATTTGAATTATAAAACGTTGTATCATCAGCGAATAATATTATATCACCTTCATTTGGAACACTAATCAATTTATTGATGTATAAAATTAAAAACAAAGGTCCAAGTATTGTTACTTGTGGCAGTCCAATATTAATAGTTGAGTATTCTGAGCTAAATTCACATATAACTGGATAGTCGTTTCTCTTGATTTGAGTATAAACTTGCCTATTAAATAAAAATGATTCTATCCAATTAAGGCCTCTATAATTTATTCCATAAAATATCAATTTATTTAATAAGGCCTTGTGGTTAACACTGTCAAATACCTTGGCAACATCTAAGAAAAATGCTGAAGAAGGTATATTTTTATCCATGTCATTTGTTACAGATGGAAGTAATTTATATATTGCATCTGTGGTGCTTCTTTTTCTCGTAAAACCAAATTGATTTTCAGAAACTAAAGAATAGTATTCTAGGAAATCCATCATTTAAGCATGGATGATCTTTTCAAACACTTTTGAGAAAACTGAAGTTAAAGTTATTGGCCGTAAATTGTTAATTGTATGTCCATCTTGTTTATTTTTTATAATAGGAATTATTTTTGATATTTTCAATTGATCTGGAAATATGCCTGTGGTAAATGAATTGTTTATTATGAATTTTAAAGGTGACGCTATAAGGAAAACACTTTGCTTCAACATAAACAATGGCACACCATCAGGACCAGATGATGAGTTTTTGAGTTAGGATATTATTGAACTTATGTCTTCCTCTTTAATCTGATGAAACTGAAAAAGTGAATCATGAAAATGGTTAACACGTCCTTTGATCATTTGAGGTTCATTACAATTCTTCATCATGTTCGGTATAATGGAAGAAAAGAATTTATTAATTTTATTCGCAATCATATTTGAATCAGTAATTATTGTACCATCTTCTAAAATTATTTCTTCGAGTTTATTCTTTTGAATCTCCCTAACTTCAGATCTAATAACATCCCAAACCTTTTTTGATTTATTAATGTTGGTTTTTACTAAATGAGAATAATAACTTTGTTTTGCTGACTTAAGTACTGAATTATATATTTGTTGATATTGCTTAACGTATTTTCCAAAACTTTCTGATTTTTCGTATCTTCTTTTGTAACATAGTTGTTTGAGATTTTCTCGAGATTTCGGGATTCCCTTTGTAAGCCAAGGTGACTTTATTACGCTGATTCTCTTTCTAAATAATGGAAAGTTTTTATTGAAATAGTTCAAAAAAGTGTCATGAAATATGTCAAACTGGTCACTAAGGTAGCATTAACCTTTTTCATTTTTCAAATTCAAAAATTTCTGACATAGTTGTTTGAGATTTTCTCGAGATTTCGGGATTCCCTTTGTAAGCCAAGGTGACTTTTTTACGCTTATTCTCTTTCTAAATAATGGAAAGTTTTTATTGAAATAGTTCAAAAAAGTGTCATGAAATATGTCAAATTGGTCACTAAGGTAGCATTAACCTTTTTCATTTTTCAAATTCAAAAATTTCTGAAACTATTACAAAATGAAGGTTATTTTGATCTAAATTTTTTTTAAGAACATTTAGAATATCCAATTACCAAACAAAGGACTTCCAAGTACTCAAGCATATGCACAACATTTTTCTAAAACATCACATATACTCAACTAGTAGCTGATAAGTAGTTAAAGATAATTTTGCATTTGACAAAAAGTGACTTTCATATGGCATTGAAAGCTATTTGACTTTCCTCCAAAAACATTGATGAAATAAAATAATCAGCCCTAATTTTTATCTTCTAAAACTAAAAGAAAATTACTTGTACTCACTAGGGGACCATGAACTGGAGCTCCCCGGGTAGGAGGGTGTGGCGCCCTGGGCCCAAGGGGTCATCTGGGGGCTCATCGAGGGTGTTGCGGCACTGCCAAAGAACATGCCAGCCCCTCCCATCATGCCCATTCCCATGTTCATGGGTATCTCTATTCCGGCTTTACACTTTTCTGCGTCCAGGAGCAGATCGAAACAGCCTGAAACAACAAAATCACATCAGGATAACTTCTGTGAATCGTAAAGTTTACCTTGATAACCTGAAATTTGTAACAAAGTAAACCCCGGTATAGTTTGAAGTAATGTGGTGGTGTACTGATCTAAATAAAACTATACGAGGCTTGAAAGTACCTGATTAAACTCCATCTAAGGTCTAACTGGTCTGTGAGCACCTGCATTCAACAACACACTAAACAGAAAAGTAAAACTGTATATTTTTTATTTATTAATGCGACTAATATTTTATAGAATGA
Source organism: Allygus modestus (assembly GCA_963675035.1). Classification (NCBI taxonomy): domain Eukaryota; kingdom Metazoa; phylum Arthropoda; class Insecta; order Hemiptera; family Cicadellidae; genus Allygus; species Allygus modestus. The sequence continues at coordinate 201,118,567 of OY776112.1, forward strand.
ACTGGATTGCCTAGTATTTTGTGCCAGACTACCCTTCATCAAGACAGGGTTGCCACCAAAGTTGCACTTCAAAATTCATGCATAATTCCAGGTTTTCCAGGTCAAAATCTCAAAGTTCTAGGCAAACTCGCGAAACATTTTTTATGTATTTGTGGCACCTATAATGATTTTCAATATAAATTAAAGTGCTATTTTAACAAAAAATTATAACTTTTTACGAAGAATATTATTACTTTTTTATTTAAGTTATATCTCATATTTTATTATTCTTTCTAAAAAAGTGGGTATATACTCTGGGCCAATTATTTATATTAATTAACTCGATTTTCTATCTATATAAAAACATTACATTTTAATTGATGGGAGCGGGGAATTATGTCCACAGATACACCCAATTATGTAAAATGATTTTTAACCTTGGCACAATATACACTTAATAATATAATATAGTATTCTATTATAAGAATAATAAAATAGTATATACCATTATGTGTTGTGTGTTTATCGACGACACAGGCATTTTTCGATGTTCTTGATGAGTGGGCCAAAACCCTGATCTCGTTACATATAAATTAAACATTTTCTTAGAAAGCATTATTATGACAGCTGGATCCAGTTTTGAACTTTCCAAAGATTTTCAAGATTTTTGCAAGGAATCAATCTGACAACTATGGGTGTGCGAGTACTCGAAACTTCCGAGTTTTCAGCCGAGTATTTTAATACTCAAACTCGACTAGAAGGTTTGAAAATTACTCGAAAGTTCGAGCGAGTATTTCCTGCCGATTTCCGGACGATCGCTAACGATTGCGACCGGCCAAAACGCGTAGTAACGGCCGCAAAAGGCAATCGCATCACATAAAATCGGCCGAAAATTACGGCTGCGAACGATTGTGGCCGGCCAAAACGCGTAGTAACGGCCGCAAAAGGCGATCGCATCACATAAAATCGGCTGAAAATGATGACCGCGAACGATTGCGACCGACCAAAACGGGTAGTAACGGCCGCAAAAGGTGATCGCGTCACGTAAAATCGGCCGAAAATGACGATCAGACCGCGTAATTTCGGCCGTGACTAACGATTTCGTCATTTAATATTGATTATAAGCGATGTCTGGACCAGGTGAAATTGGCCGTAAATGACAACCGGGCCCTTTTTCATCGGCCGGAAACGAATGTCAAACCATGTTTTGTTTGTCAATACGTAATGCAGTTTGATTGTACTGGCAAAAACTTTGTATTGCTACTCATGTACTAGTTAGAAACCTTGTTTAGATTATCAAATCTAGGGTGGTATCCAAATTCCATTACACTATTTTAAACTACCAACTGACAGCAAAATACTCGCTCGAAAATACTCAAAACTCGAAAATAATTGGCACTACTCGACACGATTAAAAAAATCACTACTCGCACACCCCTACTGACAACAAACCTCAGATTATGAAGCGACCAACCTGACCACTTCTACACTACCCAGCCAATGATGCTTTAACAAACTATCCAGCGACTGAAAGACTATATATTAGAAACTGAGCTCCATCAACGATTACAAATTTTGACCAGACAACAATTAATTACAAATTAGCCACTTCTATTGCCCACTGTTTGTAACAACATAAAAATGAATCTTATTGATCTTAATAAAAAATGTTGCGACTGCATTTCGTAAAGTTTCCTCAACAATAGCTCTTACGCTCGCGTGGCTAGCGTCGCCGACCATCGGGAACGCATCGCTAACGTCGTCGACCATCGAAACGCATTGCTAACGTCGCCGATCATCGAGAACACATCGCTAAAGTTGCCGACCATTCGGAACGTATCGCTAACATCGCTGGCAATCGAGAACGCATCGCTAACATCGCTGGCAATCGAGAACGCATCGCTAATGTCGCCGACCATTGGGAACGCCAACCATCGGGAACGTCGCCGACCATCGGGAACGCATCGCTAACGTCACCAACCATCGAGAACGTATCGCTAACGTCACCAACCATCAGGAACGCATCGCTAACGCCACCGATCATCGAGTACATATCGCTAACTTCGCCTACTATTCAGAACGCGTTACGCAATCGCCGAGAATTGCGATGCAACTGAAAATTCCCGGTTCGGCCGAAAATTCCCACATAATCCACACATTTTTTATTGCATTATCACTTTATCACTATTGCATTATCCACACATTATCCCGGTCACCAAAGTTCACGCATAATTCCTGGTTTTCCAGGTCGGTGGCAACCCTGCAAGTGTTTTAGCAGATTAAAGTTCCTACTCAGTAGTTACCACACCCTTTTCCTCTTACAAGAATTTATTTTCACTTACAAAACACCTCTTATAAAAAATTCTAGTGTACTACAATTTAAAATCACTTGATACACCCTTTAACAGGTGGGTGTACATAGCTCAGCAACATACCCGTTCCCATTCTGGGCAGCTGACCCATGATAATGTTTTCCGACACTCCTCTCATAGGATCGACCTCAGCGTGGGATGCGGCGTCCATCAATACATCAACTGTCTCCTCGAACGAACACCTGTAACACCAAGACAAGTCTCAGAAGGTGGTACAAGCCAATCAATTTTGACCAGAAACACTGGACATCATCAAACCCAAACAGAGAATGGCGGTCGTAGATTACATATTACTAAATATAAAACATAAATAACAACACCTTTTTCTTTTTTATATACAAACCATCAAATCTAGAAGTAATGTTGGGCGTTGTTGAGAACACATTCCAATAAGAAAAGGCTTCCTAAGATTGGTTTGAGCATTATTTATCTATAGAATAGGCTAAAATGTTTGAGGGGTCAATTCCACGAAGGTAAGCAGTAGTAATAATTATTCGGGAGTAGAATTAATACCATAAGCAGCATTACTAACAAGCAAAAATCACCCATTAAGTGTTGCTCCTTGTGCCAGTAAGAGAGGCAAATAACCCTTTCAATACAGCATGTGCATTCTATGCTACCCAAAGAGGATGTGTTGCAACTCACTCAACCTACCTCATCAGTGCCCCGGTGTCCTGCCTGTTGATTCCGTGACGTGTGATGGCCATGAGATGGCCCTTGGCTGTCATCACGTCACACAACAGAGCCAAGTGTCGGTAGTTTACGTACAGCCCGTAGAACTGCAGCACAGTGTTCATCTCCTTCTCAACAGACTTTCGCACAGCTTCAATACCCAACACCTATAAGCAGATGGATGCTGTTGAAAACATTATTCGGAAGCGTTTTAAGTTAACATTTAGAGAAAATATTTTTTTTTAATGAACATAAATAAATAGCAAAAATAAAATTGGATTCAACCAAATTACTTCTTATTTGATATACAGAAAGGCCAACATACATTGTCTTCTTATTACAATTAGTTAAAAATGAGCATTATTCAAAGGAATTTTTAAAACCAATTTTACATTTTGTTTAAAAAATACTTACTCCCCAACTTTGAACAACCAAATGATGGTCTTTGATTATAATTACAGAATATAGAAAATACCTACTAACGACTAATAAATAAATTTGTACTTTTGGAGAAAACCCACAAAGGGTGGAGAAGGCAAAAGAAGACTAAACTACTTTACCACACCTTAAGTTGATTAAGCATAAAAATAACACAATTTTTTCAATTTTGTTTTATTTTTCTTTGATTTTTACTAAACTTAAGGCAAGTCAGTTTTAGACCATTTAGCCTAGTAATAAATTTGTTGTAATAGGAAGCTGGAAAAACCTTAAACATCAGCATTAACTGCAGAAGTAGGTAATACAGTACCGTCTCAGAATTGGCCTAGTCCGGACCAATGTACTAGAAATTTTTAAAATTTGTTGTTGCAAATAAAAATAAAAACTCCATGTTTTAACACCTTCAGTTTTCATGTGACTAGCCCGCATTACACAAAGGTCATGTAGTTTAAATTGTCAGGCACTCTGTAACATAAAATTTATGTCGTTTATGATTTAAGAGGCAGTGGAAGATGTCGCAAGGGAGAGGAGTGTTTCAGTACTCTGCGCCCGCTTTGATTTATTATTCATATATTCATTCAATTATTTATTTTGGCATATCCCTCTATGGGGCTACATCTATGAGCAATCTAAACACTATTTTAAAATTACAAAAGAAGGCCATATGTATAATTCTTAACCTTAAGCCGAAAACTTCAGTAAAAGAACATTTTAGATCTCTGAATATAAAGACAGTTTATGGGATGTATGTTTTTGAAACTATTTTGTCAGTAAAATCTAGATCAGAACATTTAAAATTAATGAGAGATAACCATAATTATAATACAAGAAATAGGAACAAATTTTGTCTAAATTCTCACAGATTAGAACTTTATAAAAAGAAGCCAACATTCATAGGTTCAAAATTTTATAATAAAATCCCAAAAGATATTAGATCTGTAGCTACTTCATCTGAATTCAAGAAAAAGCTCAAATGTTTTCTCGTCAATAAGGCTTTGTATTCATTTGATGGAATTTGATTTGATTACTAGAATAAGTAGCCATATAATTGTATTATTTTTAATGTTTAGTTATGAATAATAATAAGATTTGTTTTGTTATGACGCCATTCATGTATATTTGTGTATATAACGAATAAAGAAAGTTTGAATTGAATTGAATTGAATTGAATTGATAGTGCAGACGTCACTTTGCCTTATTTCAGTCTTGCCTGACTCAAGCACACCTCCGGGAAATACAGATTTTTCGAAAATCCATACAAATTGTCTGCCACATTAGTCCGGATTTCTGAGTGCCTACTGTAAGTAGATAACAGTTAGAATGCCTACTGAACTCAATCTGGAATTCCTAAACGATAATTCACATGATTAACAGAAATCTCAATGAAACACGGGAAGTTTAATCAAGCTCTTTGGAAGCTTTTACATTACGACTGGTTACTGACCGAGAATATCTCGCAGATGTCGTTGGAGAAGGTCCTGACGGGGTCGACGTCCCGCTCACTCAGCACCTTCATGAGACTGGTGCCGTCTGTCTCTAGCAGCCAGTCCGCGATGGCCTTGAACTCCCCGCTCTCCGTCACGATGATGCGCTTCTTCGAGTCCGTCTGTGGCAGGTGCATGTACACCTTGCTGATGGCCTCTATGCCCTGCCGAATACCGATGGTGATTACAATTTTATAAATGAAAATTTTAAAATACAAACTGCTTGCGGCAAATTTGTTCAAAATTTGAAACGATCAAACGGTGAAAAGGGTAACAATCGATAAACCAATGTGCTTATTAAATGCTATACTAAATTTAAATATTTAGGCCTATATATAGATTTCTCACAGAGACAAAAGAAAAATAAGTGATTTCCTTGTTTTTGTCTACGGAGTAGACTTCATTTCTCTAACTTTAATAGCAGCTAAATAAATTGCAAGTTGAGGGCGTGGTTTGCCGGGCTATTAACCACGACCAGCCGATAGTAGACGTGCTGCATTGCCTAAACTCCACACCAGCTGACTAATATAACATTCGAGTTATATTTTTCTATGACGAAATAGCATACAACGCATGCTAGCGAACAAGCATGCTATTGGCTACAGAGTTTATTTGTCCGCCATTTAGTAAACTTTTTAACTCTAAAAACCTCGATTAACACAACATATTTAGTATAGAAAGTTTATGAACTTAAACCTTAGTACTGTAGTTTCGTAAAATGTTTTGAGAATATTATATACTCTATCGTTTGTTAATTTTTTTATATTTTGAAGTTAGTTGGAAAATTAAAAAAGTACTAAATATAAAGAACAATGAAACAGTAGTAATGATCCTCGAGTTTGAGGTCTATAATGAATAAAATGTGAATTTAGGTTTTTGACCTGTACTAGGTGGCAAACAGGTTTTCTTATAATCAACACACTAGGAGGAGGTTGATAACAGTCTGGTGACATTTATAAAAATGTACAACTTAAAATGGGCTTATCAAAAAGCTACCGGCCTTTGATAATTGAATCACATAATATAATAGTAAATTTATGAATTTCTCTGCCCGGTTTTCAGATCATCTTAATAGGTTTTTGTAGTACAAGAAAATTTAATTATCATGAAAATAAAATCCCAGATAATGATTACTCTTGAAAGGAGAATCCATAGATTATTAGCTCTGAAGAGTATCTTCTAACTAAATATCTGTGAAAGCCAGGTATGCCTACAATCATGTAGGCTAAGGCAAAACACTACTAACCTGCAACGTCATGTCAGACAACATGTTGGCTTCAATACACCGAAGGAACATGTCATCTTCCATCTTGTCCAATGTTTCTTCCTCATCGGCCATCTTGTTATCGTCGCTGTTCATGATACGAATTCGCAGTACAAGTTTCTCGGCATTGTCATCATTAAAGATACAGTTCAAATCGTCACCAAACCCTGCATTGATTTTTTCCGAGATCTGTTCCATCGTCAATTTCTTATCAGTCATTCTCTTGCGGTCAAGCTCGATACGAAGCAGCCAGGGGGAGATGCGTGTGGGGTCAAAGTCAGGCATTTCGTAGTAAACGTTTACGAACTCTTGGTCCTCAGGGATGACAGTGTTCTGTGGGTCTGGGTCGTAGTAGATGGCGGTGTTTGCTGTAACCTGAGGGCGACAAATACAGCAAAATTAAATTAGTACTTTTTATAATTATTTATGAGTGGCTGAAGCACTAAATATAAAAAGATATCTAAGGTAAATATCACGTTTTATTTATCACCGGCTTATCTTTAAAATTACTGACAAATCCAGGCATTTTTTATGTTTCATATTTTTTCCAAATCAAATTGCAATACCTGAAAACTTCATTTGAATGGATAATTTTTACAAATTTTGTGATAAGAATTTTTTTTACAAATTAAAAACATTAGTTGTTTTATAACTTTTAAAACAAATATTTAAAAAATGTAAGCAAATCAAAATACATTGGTTCAAGTATTTTGACATTCCTCCATTTCCATTTCCATTTCCTGGTTTCCCTTACCGATAAAAGTGTTTTCTACTACATTAACAAATTATTTTAATTGTTTACCTTTCTCAAAGTAGTATGTTCCAATCTGCAGAGAACGTTCTTGGCTTTCTCCGCATCTCGAGCAGCTGCCCCTGTCAGGAACACGGTGAGAGAAGGAGCCTTCGGCTTCTTACTGATGTTGATGATTTCCTGTAAATCATTCAATAATTGTACTCTTGTACTTTTATTTTATTACTAACAAAATAAACACAAGTTCCTTAACATCAACCTGATCAAACTTATCAGGGTTGCCACCAAAGTTGCATTTCAAAATTCATGCATAATTCCAGGTTTTCCAGGTAAAAATCTCAAAATTCCAGGTAAACTCGCACGGCATTTTTTATGTAAGTGTGACTGCGACCCCTTTAACGATTTACGATATAAATAAAAGTGATAGTTTAACAAAAATTGTTAACTTTTTACAAAGAAGTCTATATTATTATTTCGTACTAAAGTTATCTCTCATTTTTTTATGCTTTCTACAAAAAAAGTGTTTATACGCTGGGCAAATTATTTATATTAATGAACTTAATTTTTCTTTCTATATAAAACCATTAGAAAATTTGTACTGATAGAGAGGAAAATTATGTCAACAGATCCACCCAATTATTAGGGGTGGGCAAGTAGTGTTTTTTTAAATCGAGTCGAACATTTCACCAAACTAATCGAGTATCGATTCGAGTCGAGTAGTTCTTTAAAAAGTAAAAAAAACTCATTTTATTTTTGTATGGAACACAATGCTTGTTACATATTAAACTTTAATTATAAACATAAAATGTTACTGAATTATTAATGTTATTATTTATTTTATTTTAACCTTTATATTACCATGAATGAATAATAATTTAACCCTTTGAGTGCCGCGGCATCGCACACAGCGGCGCGATGCATTACGCATAAAGTGCCATAGCGTCGCTGACAGCGGCTCTCGGTATTTTACGTAGTACTTCATATCAAGACAAAACAAGGTACTGGCTTCCAAAGTATATTGTTTTGATCCAGAAACTTGCAGCCATCAGTTCTATAGCAATTTCGTTACCTTTGGTCTGTTAGCAGACCCTAATATAGTCATTTTTGTCGCAGATGTCGTCTGTAATTGTTGTTGTTTAAGGTTATACCGGCAAACGACATAAATATCACTGATATGATTGTTATTGAAGTTATATTTTAGTGTTTTTTACTTCCTATTTACGTATGAAACAAAAATAAGTAGCAGAATAGATGGAAACAACTTGAGTAACCTTCAGGAATTGGTTTACAATGAACTTGGAAACAGTGTCATTGTTGTAGATACGTTTAAGTTTTTGTGAAAGTAAAAGGAACACATACGTCTTTTGTTTTCTAGTTTATTGTGCATTTCATTTACGTTGGTAGTCCTAATGCTTATACACTAGTAATATTAAACATGTTTACTAACAAAAAACTAAAAAAAACATTTGTTTATATTACAAAATTCTACTTCAATGTTGCTTAGTAACCACATAGCCTAGGCCTAGGGCCTTTTTGGAATTGTAACATTTTTGTTTAATTTTTTGCAAACATTTTTTAACTCATATTGATGATTTATACATCAGTTTTGATCAGCATTTTCTGCTCTTTCTGCCTATTGGGTTGAAAATATCTAATCAAATTGTTGAGAATAATTAAGTCAAATTTGTAAAAAACAAATTTTTAATTTTTGTTATACAAAAAAGGATATTTTTAGTACCAATTTATTTTGTGATTATTATAGTTACTTTATACTATTTCATAGAGAATTTATTCATTAACAAAATAAATAATACCCCCGTCGCAGCAAACCTGCATACTCAGTGAATTTCCAATGGAGATATAAATGTCTTAATACTACATCAACCTACTTATCAAGTTTCATAAAAATATATTCACAAGTAAGCGATATATACAATTTTAATTATTCTCCATAAGAATAACATTGGGGCTGAGTACGCAGGTTTGCTGCAACAAGGAACACAAAAAATGGGTTTTTATGCTAATATCAATATAACTGAAGTAGGTGAAGTCATATACTAGTTTTTATTAATTTATGTTCATAATTAAGGGAGACATAGCATTTAATTATTATCCATAAGAATAACATGGGGATGAGTACGCAGGTTTGCTGCTACGGGATCCTTTAGGAAATTTTTTTTTTGAGCAAATATCAATAGACCACAACCATATGAAGCCATATACCAAGTTTCGTCATTATACGTTCATAAATAAGCGAGACATAAAATTTTTCTTTTCCTCCATAAGAATAACATTAGACAACGTACTGTGTTTAGCACTTTCAATATCTCGGTAACCAATTGACGTAGAGAAATAATCAAAATACCAAATTGTGTGTTTTTTAAAGCTGAATCCAATGGTGAAAACTAAAATTTGAATTTTTCAAAAACTATATGTGAAAAATTCAAAAAACCCATTTTTGGGGTACAAAACCCCCCCAAAATACCCCTTCGGGTAGAGCGATCTGGCTGGTTTTCGAACTTAAAGTCATAAATGTTGCTTTACACGTTTATACCAAATTTCACCAAAATCGGATAATTTTTACGAGAGTTATCGTGCTCACGGACACACACACACACATATATATATATATATATATATATATATATATATATATATATACAGTTTCGAACGAATGGTGTTTTTGGGGTCTGGGGACCTCAAAACGAAAAGTTATCATGGTCCCGGGCCTAGGTCTTACCATGCCGACTACGGTAATAGCTTCTACCCTATAGGGGAAATCGCTAAAAACCTAAATGGATACCTCTAAAATTGTATTTTATATGATATTTTATATAAACATTACATTTTTCATTGAAATAAGCCTGGCAATTGCAAAAATGGCCATGATGCCGCGGCACTCAAAGGGTTAAATGAAAAATAATAAATATATACTGTTTTCAACAACAATAACAAACAAAATACAAGTATTACAAATATATATTCATACAAAGATTTTGGGTTAGTTCATCAAAACCAGAACATTTGATCAAGAAAGTGATTTATTGCCCCTGACCCAAACACTCCCTGTGCCCCCTCTCACTTATCTTAACTAACAGGTATCCAAAAATAGCCCACCTGTTGCTTCTTTTCATAGATTTTAAGCTTATTTTTCTTTATTTCAGTCACTTATTTTGTTAAACATTTGTTAGCGGCGTAAACATGGGTAAACGGTGGGAGCATATACAATTTCCAACTATTCGGGGTAAACGGCGAGAGTAGTCAACTACTCGACTCTATAGTTTCGAGTATTTTTACGGGATGTAATAAAAGACGTCTTACAACACTTAAGATATATTTACACTTATACTGATTCACAACAGACGGTAAACATATATAAAAGATGGTACTAGGCTATCGATTTCGACCAGTCACACCAGTCATCATCAGGCCAATGAGAGAACTGAACTGGCCTGAGTGTTCAGTTCTCTCATTGGCCTGATGATGACTGGTGTGACTGGTCGAAATCGATAGCCTAGTACCATCTTTTATATATGTTTACCGTCTGTTGTGAATCAGTATAAGTGTAAATATATCTTAAGTGTTGTAAGACGTCTTTTATTACATCCCGTAAGTAATAACAACACGTAATATGCTAATAAAAAAGTTGTTGAGTATTTTTACTACTCGACTCAGCCTTCGAGTAGTCTTTAGTACTTGATCAAATACTGGAAACTCGAGTACTCGCCCACCTTTACCAATTATATAAAATTCCATTTAACTTTGGCAATTTACTATCTATTATAAGAATAGGAAAATAGTATAGGCCTATACCAATTTTTGTTGTGTGTCTATCGACGACAAAGGCATTTTTCAATGTTCTTGAGAGGGAGTGGGCTCAAACCAACATATTGTTATTGTCTAAATTAAACATTTTCTTAGAAAGCTTTATTATGGCAGCTGGATTCAGTTTTGAACTTTCCAAACATTCTAAGAATTTTACAGGAAATTAATTTGACAACAAACCTTTGTATGAAGTGACCACCCTGACTACTTCCACACTACCCAGCCAATTATGCTTAAACAAACTATCCTGCTACTCCTAAGATTACATATTAGAAACTGAGCTCAATATCAACGATCAACAATTTTTAACAAACAGCAATTAATTACAAATGAGCCACTTCTATTACCCACTGTTTATAACAACATACAAATTAATCTTATTGATATTAATAAAAAATGTTGCCTAGAACGCATCGATAACGTAACCGACCATCGGGAATGCATTGCTAATGTCACCGACCATCGGGAACGCATCGCCAACATCACCGACCATCGGGAATGCATCGCTAACATGGCCGACCATCAGGAACGCATCGCTAATGACGTTGCCAACCAACGGGAATGCATTGCTAATGTCGCTGGCAATCGAGAACACATCACTAATGTCACTGATTAATGAAAATGCATCGGTAACGTCATCGACCATCGATAACTCATCGCTCACGTCGCTGGCAATCGAGAAGGCATCGCTAACATCACTGACCAACGGGAATGCATCACTTACGTCACCGACCAATGGGAATGCATCGCTAACTTACTGTATTTAACCAAAATACCAACTCTGAGATTTACTTCCTATAAAAGTTACAATATTTTAAAATCGGAAAATTTGTAAAAAAGTAAATTTTTGAAGTTCAATATCTCCGTTGGAACAAAATTTAAAAATCAGAAAATTTTACACATTAACCCTCTATTGTAGGTCATGATACTGTACAAATCTCTTCTTTGAGATTTATCTACAACTCATGTTATAGGTCCTCAAAATCGGGGAAAAAACACAAATTTACTGAGAAGGCTATGCATAAACGTTACCAAGCATGCCAATTATTATCACCAGAATTACTGTTGCTGATTACTGTTACCTTGACATTTGTTATTTCAGTCCATCTTACCTTTTATTATCATTGCTTGCTTTAAATAATAGTATATATGAATAGGTAGAAATGGGAGCGGTTGTTATACAATTCCACATTTTAAGTACAGAACCCACACAATTATTTATTCACTAGATTCCACACAATACACCCCAATACAACACAACGAAATATAATGCTGCTAATATTATAAACTAGCTGGCCCGACAGACGTTGTCCTGTCCTGATGTCATTGAATTTATTTTACGTCAAAATGCTCATTCGTTATTTGAGATGAGCTTGTTCGTTTCGCTCACTCGCCTCCAGCTGTAGTTGTTTGTCAGTGAAGGCAAAGGAAGTCATATGGTAAAATGATACGATTTGATAATACTGGTCAGATTAGTAGTTTTAATGTGTTTGAATTTGCCAGGCAATATCACTTTTAAACAGTGAATCTCAACTGATCAACTGATCGAACAGAACTAGTAAATTAAGTGCTCATGTTACATTGCAGTCTACAGTATTTGAATTGCATCCCACTACTTTCAAATTCAGCTTTACGTACTTGCTTGTAAAATACTCTATTGCTTGTGTATATGGCGACTGATAGAGTGATGGCTTGCAGAAGTCATTGATATTAGTAACCAAAATAAAGATGTGTACGTCGCATTTTACCATCCTGCTGGACCAACTACATCTAATAAGAAATATCAGGCTGGGTGCCTATGAAAAATATTTTAAGAAAAGTAAGCCCCACAGAACTAACAACAGAATATACAAAGGAATATCACATGTTATCACTTTAAAACTAAATTAAGAAATATCTACTTAATTAGTTAAAATAGAAGAAGAATCACATTAGAAACTAAAAAATTAAAAGTGAGCTAAATGTTAATCTAGTAACACTTACATGTAGACCAGAAACTGTTTAAAACAAATTGATCAACTATACATATATATTACTAGCTATCACATTACTAGCTAATATATTAGTAGCGTGGCTTCGCTCGCTACAAATTCAAACACATTAAAAATATCAACCTGACCAACATTATCAAATGTTTGTATAGTTTTACCACATATGACTTCCTTTGCCTTCACTGACAAACAACTACAGCTGAAGGCGAGTGAGCGAAACAATCAAGCTCATCTTAAATAACGAACGAGCATTTTGACGTAAAACAAATTCAATGACATCAGGACAGAACGTCTGTCGGGCCAGCTAGTTTATAATATTAGTAGCATTATATTGTGTTGTGTTGTGTTGTATTGGGGTGTATTGTGTGGAATCTAGTGAATAAATAATTGTGTGGGTTCTGTACTTAAAATGTGGAACTATATAATACCCCCGTCGCAGCAAACCAGCGTGCTCAGCGAATTTCCAATGCATGCATATGTTTCTCACTACCACATAAAGCCACTTACCAAGAATCATAAATATACATACATAAATAAGTTATCTATAGCATTTTATTTATTCTCCATGAGAATAACATAGGGCTGAGTACGCAGGTTTGCTGCAACAAGGAACAAAAAATGTGTTTTATGCAATTATCAATATAAATCAACCAGGTGAAGCTACAAACTAAGTTTTATTAATTTATATTCATAATTAAGGGAGATATAAACTTTACTTGTTAGGGCTGAGTATGCAGGTTTGCTGCTACTGGGATAATCAACAAAAAATCAACTATTTGTGCAAATATCAATATACCAGTACTACGTGAAGCCACATACCAAGTTTTATCAATCTACAATCATAAATAATCGAGATATCAAATTTGATTTATTCTCCATAAGGATAACATTGGACAATGTACTGTGTTTAGCACTTTGAATATCTCTGCAACGGTTGGACGTAGGATCACAATTTAAACTCCAAAATGATGTTTTGTAGAGCTGAATTGATTGGTAAAAGCAAATGTGAAATTTACATTAAAATAAACTGAGGAAAAGCCAAAAACCTGTTTCTCATAAGATTTAACATGGGAGATTTTATGAGCAGGTTTTTTGGATTTTCTTCGCAACCACTTAACCTAGGTTGATAATTTAAAATACCATATTATTTGTTTTTTAAGCTCTATAAAATGCTCAAAACCAAAATTAAGTGTTTTAAAAATTTTAGGGTGAAAAGTGCAAAAAACAGATTTTTGGAAAATTTAAAACCCCCAAAACCCCCCCTCCCTTCCCATGGTCAGATTTTTCTGGTTTTCAAACTTAAAAGTCATCAAATCAAATCAAATCAAATTGTCTTTATTCACAATATGTATACATAATACATGAGAATAGTGTCAAATTCCAAACTAAAAACTAAAGGCTATGGACTACGAGTTATAAAACTCCTCAAATGAGTATAGTTGTTTTTCAAGTAGATAATGTCACTTTACACATTTGAGCCAAATTTCATTGAAATCAGACTTTTTTACTCAAGTTATCGTGTTAACGGACATATATATAAATTTGAACGAATAGTGTTTTTGGCATCTGGGGACCTCAAAACAAAAAGTTATCATGGTCTCAGGCTCAAGTCTTAACATGAGACCTACGGTAATAGCTTCTTCCCTATAGGGGAAATTCGCTAAAAACCGTTCCCATTTCAACTTATTCATAAATACTATTATTTAAAGGAAGCAATGATAATAAAAGGTAAGATTTAGTGAAAAAACCAAAGTCAAGTTATAACAGCAATCAGCTAACAGTAATTATTCTAGTGATAATAATTGGTATGCTTGGTAACGTTTATGCACAGCCTTCTCAGTAAATTTGTGTTTTTTCCTGATTTTGAGGACAAATGACTTGACTTGTAGACAAATCTCAAAGAAGAGATTTATACAGTATCATGACCTACAATAGCGGGTTAATGTTTACCATTTTCAGATTTTTAAATTTTATTCAGAGATATTGAACTTTAAAAATTAACTTTTTTGAAAATTTTCCGATTTTGAAAAATTGTAACTTTTATAGAAAGTAATCTCAGAGTTGGTATTTTGGTTAAATACAGTAAGTAAGTTTAGGTAGCTACACACACAAACAAAATTAATCCTGAGATTACATTCCATATTGAGGTAATATGTCTTTGAAAATTGATATTTGTTCATTTTAATCTCAAATGTTTGGGTGGATCTAGGACTATGAAGATCAACAAATTTATAAAATATGGACTGAACATAATATTTAGTATACTTCTTTCTAAACAACACAGTTTTTGTTTCATGGCTTTAGGGGTCACCGTTTTTGAGTACTGTTACTTCCCGCAAACTCTTACAAATACAAAAATCTGCGTGTGACCAAAAATAAAAATGGCTGCCATCGGAGTTAGGAAGGATATAAAAAAATTCTTTTGTACTCTATAATGATGTAGGATTCCACTAACTAAAATTCATTTAATTATAAAATGGTTAAGCAACCATTTTTTTTTTTCTTGATATCTTGACTCGGATAGACCCTCAGCCAGGTTTGAACAGAAGTATTTTTGAGACACAGTCTTGATCAAGTATACTGAATAAAAAATATAACAATAAACCAAGTATCGTATGAAATATTTACCAATAAAAGCGGTTTGTATTTCTAAAAAAACTCACACTCTATCATTCAACTTTATTAAAAAATTAAAATGTCCTTAAAAGAGCAAGTCATTTACATATACACTAGCCTAGAATGTTATTTTAGTTTAACAATTGTTAGCAATATATATTAGAGATGTGCGAATACTCGAAATTTCGAGTTCAAGCCGAGTTCGGCACTGAAACTCGAGGTTTTAATGAAACTCTAAAGTTTCGAGCGAGTTTACTCCCGTCGTTTACCCGCGCTACCAAGGGTCGTCCGCGGCCGCGCGTCGTCTGTAAATTCAAATTGAGTGTGAACGCATTTGAGGTGTTAAAGAGTTGTGAATGGATTTTAGTGTTTTATTAATAAATAAGTAAGTTGTGGCTTATAAATTTGTGTTACTCTTTACACCAAAATGGAGGATTAACCAGGACTTTCAGATTGAGTTGGATGAACACTGTCTGTTTAGTCAACTTTTAGAGATGCACCTAACCTTGTCATTTTTAACGTAAAATATCAAAAACATATCTGTAATGAAATCTAATAGGTAAGCATAAGAAGTTTTTGCTTGCTTTTTGCTCCATAATAACTGAGAATAGAATAGAAAAGCATAATAATTTAGTCAATCCATTAATTTTAGGCTCAACTGTCCTTTGGCATTGAGCTGTTTTATAAAGACAAGTGATTTGTTTTGGCCTTGTTTCAGTTTCATTAATGATTTTTTAAATAATTTGTAATATTTTAAAACACTATTTCATCAACTGATTAGCCAGGCACTTTCAAACATATCTTCATGTTTACACCAACTGATTGTTCTTATTAGGACTATTAGTGTTAAAATTAATGCTAAGGTATATTAGTAAATACATTTTGTGTGGGAAGTAAGTAGGCTAATATTTTACCATGAAATAGGCCTTTTAAATATTAAAATAAAGTTTATTTTAACTTATAGGCCTGAATGTAATTTTATTTTCTCCATTCGTGAAAAGATGTAGCTTAGGCCTAAACATAATATACAAAACATAGGATAAATAAATACCCCCGTCGCAGCAAACCTGCATACTCAGCGAATTTCCAATGGAGATATAAATGTCTTAATACTACATAAAGCCACTTACCAAGTTTCATAAAAATATATTCACAAATAAGCGATATATACAATTTTAATTATTCTCCATAAGAATAACATTGGGGCTGAGTAGGCAGGTTTGCTGCAACAAGGAACACAAAAAATGGGTTTTTGTGCTAATATCAATATAACTCAACTAGATGAAGTCGTATACCAGTTTTTATTCATTTATGTTCATAATTAAGGGAGACAGAGCATTTAATTATTATCCATAAGAATAACATGGGGGCTGAGTACGCAGGTTTGCTGCTACGGGACAATTATGCAAAAACCATTTTTCGGAGCAAATATCAATAGACCTCAATGAGATGAAGCTGTATACCAAGTTTCGTCAGTATACGTTCATAAATAAGCGAGATAAAAAAATTTTCTTTTCATCCATAAGAATAACATTAGACAACGTACTGTGTTTAGCACTTTCAATATCTCGGTAACCAATTGACGTAGAGGAATGATCGAAATACCAAATTGTGTGTTTTTTTTAAGCTGAATCGAACGGTCAAAACTAAAATTTGACTTTTTCAAAAATTATATGTAAAAAATTCAAAAAACCCATTTTTGGGGTACAAAACCCCCCCAAAATACCCCTTCGGATAGGTCGATCTGTCTGGTTTTCGAACTTAAAGTCATAAATGCTGCTTTACATGTTTATACCAAATTTCGTCAAAATCGGTTCATTTTTACGAGAGTTATCGTGCTCACGGACACATATATATATATATATATATATATATATATATATATATATATATATATATATATATATATACAGTATCGAACGAATGGTGTTTTTGGGGTCTG
The DNA here is from genome assembly GCA_963675035.1 of Allygus modestus. NCBI lineage: Eukaryota > Metazoa > Arthropoda > Insecta > Hemiptera > Cicadellidae > Allygus > Allygus modestus. The sequence continues at coordinate 201,135,901 of OY776112.1, forward strand.
GGGACCTCAAAACGAAAAGTTATCATGGTCCCGGGCCTAGGTCTTACCATGCCGACTACGGTAATAGCTTCTTCCCTATAGGGGAAATTCGCTAAAAGGAGGAAATAAAATAAAAAACTGAGATTATTTTTTAAAGAAACTGTTAATACCATATAGGCTATAACAACCTTAATACCAACAGATTAAAAGTATTTTATCTTCATGACAAAATGCTATGTAATTACTTTGTTATGAATTATTTTCAGTCAAATGTACTTACCTTTGTCCAATGAAGCAGGAATCCATTTATTTTTACTTACTATTGCTATTTTCAGGCCGTGAGTAAAGTATATTTTAATAACAACATTTACAAATGGATTTGTATACACTGTTTTGATCCAATTCAAGTCAACTTATGTGTTTTTTTTATTTGTATACTCGACTCGAACTTGAGACTCGAATCTTTTGCCATTTACTCGACTCGACTTAAAAAACCTGTACTCGCACATCTCTAATATATATTGATATTTATTTTAATTGTAAAATTGTTTACAATTTTAAGATACTATTTTCAAACTATTTCAAATTCTTATCTCCAACTATAAATATTACAATAACATTTTAATATACACATTGGAAAGACCCTTTACATAGGCTGTGTGAGTGGAGTATTTATAATGTTTGAATGCCTACGCTTAAATGGGTTTTCACAAAGAACACACACAAACCCTTCTCATTATAATAAATAGTTTTACATTTCATTACATGAAGAGACACATACTCGCTTTGTAGACGATTCATGTTTACAGTACCTTCAGACGGGGCACACCCAGGGTTACGTTCTTGGACGACACACCAGCAAAGTGGAAAGTGTTGAGTGTCATCTGAGTGGCAGGCTCTCCCAGACTCTGAGCGGCCAGGGCTCCCACCATCTCTCCAGGCTGACACTGAACAAGCATCCAATATTGATAAGAGAAGGGAACAACATTTGTAACTTTTACCAGGTTGAGCTCAATTGTTTTATTTTCTTAATTCCAAACAATAAACCAATCAGCTTATCAAACTTCAACTGATAATAACTGGTTGAGACACTCTTTCATTTGGTGTGAATAAAAACTCATCAATCAATCTTTTGTAAAATAAAGATGTTTTGATTTGATTTGATTTGATCTTCAATCGCCAATAAATTAGAAAGGGGAGAAAGTTAAAGATGTACTGGTTTTTATAAACATCCCATGCATAGAAAACCAATTTGATTACATTCCTCAGGTTGAATCTCTCTTATAAGAAATCAGATAAAATCCTATTTTATTTAAACCTTGGATACTACCTGAAAACTAGGGGTGTGCGAGTACTCGAATCTTTGAGTTTTTGGCCGAGTATTTTAATACTCAAACTCGACTCGAAGTTTTGAAAAATACTCGAAAGTTCGAAAGAGTACTTCCCGCCGATTTCCAGACGATCGCTAACGATTTCGACCGGCTAAAACGCCTACTAACGGCCGCAAATAGCGATGCATCATGTAAAATCGCCCGAAAATGACGATCGCTAACGATTGCGACCAGTCCAAACGTATATTAAAGGCTGCAAAAGGCGATCGCTTCACGTAAAATCGCCCGAAAATGACGATCGCTAACGATTACGACTGGCCAAAACGCGTAGTAATGGCTGCAAAAGGCGATCGCATCACGGAAAATCGGCCGGAAATGACGATCGGACTGCATAATTTCAGCCGTAAATGATGACGGAAAACATAATATCGCTAAAAGTGGCGACTGGGCCACTTAATTATCGGCCTTAATTGACGACTTTGCCATCTAATATTGATTACAAACAATGTCTGGACCAGGTGATATTGGCCAAATGACAATCGGATCGTGTTTTATCGGCCAGAAATGAATGTCAAACCCTGTTTTGTTTGTCAATATGTAATTCAGTTTGATTTTACTGGCCAAAACTTTTGTACTGCTACTCATGTATTAGTTAGAAACCATGTTTAGGTTAACAAATCCAGGGTGGTATCCAAATCCCATTACACTATTTTAAACTACCAACTGATGGCAAATACTCGCTAGAAAATACTCGAAACTCGAAAATAATTGGCACTACTCGACTCTATTCAAAAAATCAATACTCACACACCCCTACTGACGACAAACACTGCTTAATTAACCCATTGGCATACTTTGACGGAACATTTCCGTCCCGCCGCCAATGCGCACTGGCAGGGCGCTCCTAGACGGGACTGTTCCGTCCTGTGACATTGATACTAATTCGAAGTTTTTCCAAGGGATCGCAACACTAGTAGGGTCAATATTTGTTTGCCTGTGAATCTGCAATAGTTATTGCTTGAGTTTCAAGTTTCCTTGGTTGCCTAACCTGTTTTGGAGAACAAAAATATTAGTAAACAACAAGTGGGTGTTTTGAGGTTGTGTTTCGTGTCAAAATGCCGCGACCGTCTTGTTTACGATCGAGTGAAATAGACCGGTATGTAGATAATTGCGAATTATCTTCAAATAATTCTGAAGACGAAGATGAATTATTTGATCATGCGACAATTGATCCCATTTTCGATTCAGATTATTCTGACGGAGAGTTCTATCTACGACCTTCTGGATCTACTAGTGATCAGCCTAGCTCCGTGAGTAACAAAGTTGTACCTACTTTAGTGACTTTTGAGGATGAGGAATCATTAGTTATTATTCCTCCTGATGAAAATAATGATGAGGAAATGCCCGTTGATGATGTAAATAATGTTATAGAGCATGACACCATGAAGGAAATAATTGAACAGGTAGTTAGAGGGGAAGTTGGATTATCCCTTGAAAGCCCCTTTGTTTGGGAAGATGGGCCAAATGAGCCTCACAATATTCTATTTTCAGGCCAAAATGTTGGTATAAACATACCAAATAAAGATGAACTTAATTCTGAACTTGATGTTTTTTATGAATTTTTGGGAGAGGACTTTTTTGAAAACTAGGGAAACCAATTTATATGCTCAACAGTGTATTGATGATCCCATGAGAAAAACTTTGAAAAGTGATGAAAACTGGTCTGAAGTTAATGCTGATGAAATGAAATTTTCATTTTACTGTCCCTACTAATGAGCGTTGTTGAAAAACCTACTTTACAGAGTTACTGGACAAAAAGAAAAGTTTTGGAAACTACAAAAATTTCTGAAGTAATGCCACTGAAGCGTTAACAACTAATTGAGGATTTTACATGTTTCCAATAATGAAGGAGCTGAAGCAAATGACAAACTGGCCAAAATTCGTCCATCATTCAATACATTGAGAATAAGTTTCTGAAGAACTACATTCCAGACCGTGAAATTTCCGTGGATGAGAGCCTAATGAAATTCAGAGGTAGGCTATCGTATATTCAATTTATTCGGACAAAGCGTGCTCACTTTGGTATCAGTGTTCAAGCTCTGTGAATCAAAGACAGGTTACTGTTCCTCCTTTGAAATATACACGGGCAAAAAGCCAATGCCTCAAGGTGTATTAGTAAGTGAGGAAATTGTACTGCAACTAGCGGCACCGTTTTTGGGAGAAGGGATATACGAAATACCTAGACAATTGGTATTCCTCGCCAACTTTGTTTTCTAGGCTGTTATCATGGTACACTTATGCTGTAGGCACCGTGAAGATGAATCACAAGCACTTGCCTAAAGTTGATTGGGGTACAATTAAAGAGAGGGGAAGCAGTCCAGAAGAATAGTGAGGGCATACTCTCTATCAGATGGGTGGACAAGAAAAATGTAAATACATTGAGCACTTTACATAGCGAGTTAGACTTTCAGCCCACAGGACACCGTGTGAGGGCTACAAGAAATGAACCAAGCTATGAGATTTGTAAACCCAAATTGATAATGGACTATAATAATGGAATGCAAGGGGTCACAGACAAGATCAGGTGTTGGCGTATAATCCACTTATGCGCCGCTACTCAAAGGGGTATCATAACATTTTTTTTACCTCATTGATATGGTCCTCTTCAATGCCTATGTGGTATTTTCTCAGCTGAAGAATCCCAAAAGATATCACTTCTCGGACTTCAAAGTTGCTATTGCTGAGCAAATGCTAGGGACAGTTACTCTTACAGAGAAAAAAGGTGCTGGCCGACCTTCCTTATCAAATCCTATGAGACTTCAAGGGCGACATTTCCCTGAAACCATACCTGCTACCCCTCAGAAAGCTTTTCCATCAAAGAAGTGTAAGGTTTGTAGTGACCGTGGACTCAGGAAGGAAGTAAGGGTCCAGTGTAAACAGTGCAAGGTGCCACTTCACATGGATGGCTGTTTCGAGGTATTTCACACTATTAGAAAGGCATCAAAGGCAAAGTGTACATTGGTATATATTAGTGTAGTTTTGTGTAGTACTGTAAAGTTGTGTGTAGTGTAGAAAAAATAGTGTACAGCAAATTAGGAGTTCTATGGTGAGTACAGCTTACATATTATTTTATGGTGATGGGTACTGTTAGTATGTGCAGATTTGTTTTGTAGCCCATTTACAGATGATTTTTTTATAGGTACATTTATTTATTTAAAATGATTATTTATTATATTTAGATATGGTTTTACTTTCCACAAATGGTTCTTCCAATCTAAAAAATATAATTTATGAATAAACAAAATTTTTATAACTTATAAATTTATAAATTTTACATTTTTTTTGAAGTTTATGAATTATAAAAAATAGTTTTGGCAAATATATAATGTGATTCATAAACTCTGAAAATTTCAAGACAAAATAATTATGAATAAGGAAGTTATAGCAAGTTTTGTTTTGTAGCCCATTTATATATGATATTTTTGTAGGTACATTTATTTATTTAAAATTATTATTTATTATATTTAGATTATTTATGGTTTTACTTTCCATAAATGGTTCTTCCAGTCTAAAAAATATAATTTATGAATACACATTTTTTTATAACTTATTTACACAAATTTTTAAATTTTTTATAAATTTTTAATTTTTTTTAAATTTATGAATTATAATAAATTGTTTTGGCAAATATATAATGTTATTTATAAACTCTGAAAATTTCAAGACCAAATAATTAAGAATAAGGAAGTTATAGCAATTTTTTAAAGTCTCTAAAATAGCCAACAAAATAGGAATTCCTGTGTGTAATCAGGTAGTGCAATATTAGTATGCCAATGGGTTAAGACATCATTCAGTAACAAAATTCAAATATAGAAAGTAGCTGAGTAAATTTTGGTGGAATACGTTTGGTAATAGTGCACTACTGTACTAAGATTTGAGCGATAATTAAGGCAACACTATCATAAGAAAGAAAATACATTTTTGTAATATATTTCATGTTTAATAGTGAGCTGCATACAACCCATGTTTGAATTTTGCAGCGGGTAAATCCAAAAAAGTTTTAAATTGTAATGATTACTGAAATAAAATAAACGAGATCGCACGCAGCACGCTGACGTGAGGGAAGTGAATTTCCACATAAAAACTTTTAAAACTCAAAATCAGTGTAAAAACATACATTTGTCCAATTTTTATTGAAATCTGAACACATTGATTTTTTGGCTGTTCTGATACTCATGGTTTCATTTACTTGCAAAGCTGGGAATAAAATTTTGCGCATTATAAGGTTAGGAGAAGGTCCAGACAGGCTTTAAAGTAGGCGTGAGGTTGCTGGGGATAATAAAAGTACTTTAACAAAGGAATAACAGGCTTTTCTAGTGTAAAACCCCCATAAGACAACGTACTGTGTTTAGCCGATACACATTTTCTTTAATAACTCGGTAAATATTTATGCTAGAAAGACAAGAGAGAGCTTAAAACTTTCGCCTCTATAATTCCCATCTTTTTACATGCATTAGTTTTACATCAGGGGCTTTTCTGACCCTTTTTGGGCCCAAAAACTCGAAATTTGAAAGATTAATCCCCAAAAAATGGGTTTAGAGTTTTCCGATTGTTTTGCCCAACGAACTTGTCCAACAGATTATAGAAAGGAACGTCCCTACCAAATTTGAAGTAAATCGGACAAAAAATTCGATCGCTAGAGTGCATACACATATATATATATATATAAATATACAGGGTGTCTACTCAGTCATTCAAACAAAAATCAGGGACTTTTCGGGGACTTTTAGGGGACATATAGAAAAAATCAGTGACCCATTCGCGAAACAACTTTAGAGCCTAGGCTACAGAAAAGCGAGTCATAGAATAATGATAGGGTACAATACAATCCCAAACCTGAACAAAACCGTATCATCAGATTGTCATGAAATTAGTTAGCTAGGCTAGTGTATGCCATTAATGAGATGAAAATGTACCACAACATAGCTCAGTGTAGCCATAATTTACTGTTAACTTACCATAAAACCCTTATATGGGCTATATAAGTACTGCAACTAAACATAAAACACCATTTCACCATTTACCATGCAATAAAATAGGCCTAAATGAGAATAAAGTTAGGGCCTAGTTGCTTTCCACTTTTCAACAAGTTTTCTAAATTGACATGTTTTTTGCCTTTCATATGGCAGGCTAAGGCATTTGAAACTTGCACTTTCCCGGCATTTTAGCATCGGTCAGTAAACAATAGAAAAATCTTGGCAGGTTATCACTTTAACCTTTAGTTTCAAGAATGAGATTTAGTTAAAGGTAAAACACTTAAACACAAGCCTACACCAAATAATTAAACCATAAGTACCGTACTGCAGTTAACTACTAAAACTATTAATACTGAAAAGCAAAACAAAAACACAATATCATTCCTGGGTTATTTCGTTTCAGTCTTATATTACTAAACAAAACTATAGACAATTAGACGAGAAGGCAAATTAACCTAGGTAAAACGTTCTCACTTTCATCCGGCAACCGGGTTGGCGGGTTCGCGAAATGTCTGCGATAGCGATAGACAATGCATTATTTAAATGGAGCAATACGACTGGAGGGAACGATATGAAACTTACATCAACGCCAGCCACCAGGTTCGCTAGTATACTCAAGTTTGTTTAAAGATTAATTTAGCTTCCTACCACTAGGATCGCTAGTGCTTTCAAGGCAAGATACTAATTTTAACCTTCGTGATCGACTTCGTTGGTAGCTTCATAACTGCGCACCAAAGGGACACGCGAGTTACTGTTATTCGATAGTTGTACAGGTCAGTAGCTATTCCCCGTGCCAAGTAGCTGGTTGTCCAAAAAGCGCCACAGCCAGTCAACAACGATCGCGCAAGTTACTTGCACCGTGGTACTAGGTTATTTGCACCGTTCCAAATAGCAGTTACTGATCGCGCAAGTTACTTGCTAGTACTAGGTTATTTGCACCGTTCCAAATAGCAGTTACTGATAACAGTCCTGCGTCCTCAGTTAATTGTACAACTAGTTATCAGTTTCTAATCACAGTTCTTCGCCATCATCGAACTTACATCATGAAAGATTTTTATAAAAAGCTTTAATTAATCTAATACAAGCAGATATTAATTATGTAGTATTACGATGATAAAATTATCATACTGCTTTTGTTCCAAATGTATTGCTTAGAGCTACATTAAATTAGGAAATATAATGGAACTTTATTTTCTAGAAAGTTCTACAGTCACAGTTTTTCAATAAAATAATGCAAAAACCGCCAACCTATTACGTTTAGGAAAGTTGTTATTTCACTGAAACACAAATGGAACATTACAGTTCTTGTTTCATGTCCTGGTTGCACCACAAATGGCGTAGACATATCGGCATATCCAGACATCAATAAATAAACTTAAAGTCTAGAAAGCAAATCTTGAGGTCGAAAATATCCTCTATCGGTTCGGCAAAATGCACCGTAAAAACGTCATGTAATGTGGGGTGGAAAATAAATTAAATAACGTGATATTAAAAATTCGTGACTTCTGCACTAAAATCCGTGACTTTCCGTGACATCCGTGCCCGTTTACCGAATTCCGGGACTTTTCCGGGACTTCCGTGACTTCCGTGACCAGTAGACACCCTGATATATATATGTCTATATTATATATATAAAATTTTGAACGACCCCCCAAAACGTGTTCAGGGGGTCACGTTAGGAACTTCTATGGTGGTCCCGGGCTTAAGTTTCACCGTGCGGGTCATGCTAATAGTTCACTTTCCAAAGGAAATTCACTAATAATAACTAAACCAACCTGCGCCTGCTGGAACCTGTTCTCGATTTCTCCCGTCAACCACTCGAAAGCCTCAGTGGACAGGCGGAACCTCTCAGAGACGAGTTTGGTGCAGAGTGTGGATCGCACGAGGCACTGGAACAGCAGCGTGGCGTTCTCGTTGGCCTGCTTGCTGAGCTGGTCCTCGCCAGCCACGATCACGCACTTCAGCAGCAGATCCTTCACCCCTGCGGACGAACAACATTACATGATGTGGAAGACTTGGCAAAATGATTTGAGTAGGGGTGTGCGAGTATTCGAACTTCGAGCTTTTTCGAGCCGAATACTGCCTTAAGATGTTGAGTGAAGACGGTTATAATGAAGATGGTAATAATGATTTAGCGTGACCAATAGCTAGGGACAAGGTTGTAGGTGTTATAAATAATCATGACGGAATTTTAGTGTGCAGCCAAAATAGTACTCTCCAAAAATTGGATTGTTAAAAAATCTTCAGTTTACGGCAGAATCTAAAGTACTTTAAGATAAAGTGAATAGAAATACAACTGCAATCATAATGTAGTTGTTAACGTTAACAATTAGTGTCACATCGCTGTTGTAATAGTTTACACTTCAATATCACTAATTGCGAGGTTCACAAAATCTAAGGATTTTATAAAAATTCTGAATAATTACGTCACGCATGTTTATAATACCGGTGGTCATATTATTTAAAGAATGATTATGTTCTTATTTTATGTACGCCTAACCAAGACGCGATCAAAATGGCGCAGTGTTTTGTTACACTACAGCTAGCTAACAGCTGTGCGATTAAAATCATATTGTTAACTCCGGCTCCGCGGGATTGTTTGAAATTATGAATAAACATCAGTAGAAAGCATATCATTTTGTAATTGTATACTATCAAATTGTTAAAGCAGTGATGGAAGAAAAATGCATTGACGACCCTCTTCCACCTTCTGCTTATGAAACCTTCCGTTTCAGAAACAGATATGATGTCTATTAGGTTTGATACGACATAAGCTAGGCCTTTGATTATTGGATAAGTTATTTCTGTGAGTACAATAATATATTGTGACTGGTTAGGGCCTAAGTGTTTGGTTACATATATTTATTTATTCCAACAGTTACACCATTTTTAAAATTAAATACATTGATTCCAAGATGGCTTATCACTAAAGGTTACATAAGGTTACTAAAAGTTACAAGTTACATGGAGATTACATATTGACATATAGTCTGTTTATTATGGTTGTTAATACATACGGTAATAACTGCAGTCGTTAACCATGTGGGCTTATCAGTCTAGTTAAAATTGTGTAGTTCTCTTCCTTTACGTTATTATTAATTTCCTATGTACCTATTTTATATATTGAAAGAAAAATTGTTGGTTACTGTAAACAAGTGGTCTCAATCAATTTTCCTTTTTAGTACTTATTTTCCCACTGTAGGCATTTATTTATTGAACGTAGGCCTAATGAATATAGAAGAAACGAATGAAAGATGACAAAAATTGAAAGTTATAAATTATTTTACATTTCCATAATGGATAAAATTTGAGTTTTTTTAACATAATTTAAATAAAGAATACATACAGACCTAATCAAAAATGCTCAAAGCTCAAGAACATTGACAAATTCTGCCCAGCTTGGTTCGAGTTAGAAAATCACTACCGGTATATTGCACACCTCTAGGGAAAATTCCCATCAAAAAAGCTCAGCTCGAGAAAGCTCGAAGCTCGAGAACTTAGAAAAAAGCTCGGCTCGAGCCAGAAATCACTATTCGCACACCCCTAGTTTTGAGTCAATAATGCTCCTAATGTTACCATTAATAATAATAATGAGGGTGGTCTGATCACAAAGTGTTTAAAAACTGTATGTTTTCTTTTTTCAGACCATCGGTTTTCAAACATATATTTAGCAGAGCTGATAGTAAAATTTGGTCTAATATAAAACGTTTGCTTAAAAAGGACAAAGTTTTACAAGTTTTAGATACAGTCAACTCCCGATTATCCGGGGTAATGACCGGTTGGAGAGTCACGGATAACCCAAAACCACGGTTAAAACCAAGGGATTCAATAATTTGAATATTACGAATATAATAAAGGTTTATCAACATTTTTATACTACAATATTGTGTTTTAATGTCATTTAAGATATATTTATGTAAATTAAATACTTTTGAAAATCTTAAAATTGTGATAACATCTATAAACAGTCAAGATAATAATAGTTAATACTAGCAATGGTTGATAGCAGTCAATACTATCCAAAACGCCTAATGATATTTAATAGGTTAAACATCTCTAACTCTCTAAACTACACCGAACAGTATGCTAATTAATTCCGCACTGGAGGGAAAACCCCATGAGGGTGAACACCGGTGGGAAGGGTGATTGTTTTGAGATGTTCCTATTTTTAAACGTCCACGTCCGACCGCCCGTCTGTCCGTCCTCCGTCCCTGAGGGTGAATAGTGGCAGGAAGGGTGATTGTTTTGAGATGTTTCTATTGTTAGACGTCCGCATCTGACCGTCCGTGCAGTGTCAAGGTCATCACTCGCCCATGGCTCATTAGCGAAATGACAGACTCTCTTATTATGTTGTGTTTACTAAATTGTTTGTGTAGTATTTATTCTGATAAACAAAGTAAATTCAATACGATTCTGGAGATAATTTAGCAAAATAAATTGTTATTATTGCTCTATTTATGTTTAGAAGGGGATAAATAAAAATAAACCTTTCGTGACCTCGGTTAAACCGCAACCCGATTAACCCGATCCCGGATAATCGGGAGTTGACTGTATAAGGCTTTAGTAACTGGGTCATAAAATGATCAGGACTAACTATCAGGACTGACTAGATAGATTGCTGAGCATCTAACATATATAAAACATGTAACCCTCGAACTCAGTAACATTTTCATTAGAGCAGGCTAGTCCTACTAGTGTAGAAAGTGAGTGGCTATAACAAAATGAATTGTGTTTTTATGTGTGCAAGGTAACTCTGCAGGTTTTCATATTCAATCACTAAAATCACCCCTAGAGCCTAACCTAACCAAATGTAAAACCTAAGTGCAGTTTAGTTTTAGATGTTGGCAGGTGGTGTTTGGATTCCTTTAGCAACAGACTGCCGATATACCCCAACATTTAATTTGTTATTCAACAGTAACATTGTATAACTATTCCCGCGAGCAAGAAAGAGTACAGTAAAAGGTGTGGTTTACAGGGCTATCAACCAAGACTAGCCAACAGGAGACGTGCTGCATTGCCCAACTGCACACCAGCTGGACAGCATAACACTCGAGTGATATTTTTCTATAGCAAAATGGCAACGGTGACAGTGTGGAGCCTTATTACTCGCTGGAGCCCAACTGTCTTCTTTCCTGCTGCCCTATTATAAATACTTCCATTGATTCTGTGCATAAGATATTACATTACCCTTTTTCCCATCTCCTTACATAACATCCTCTCCCTCAATCCCCCTCCTCTCCCACACCTACCCTGTATCACCCTGAGAGGGCTGAGGTCGGTGGGCGCCCGCTTGTTGATGTGGAAGATCTTCTGCACATTCCAGATCATCCTCTTCAGATTGCACGGCAACACCACCTTGCTCTCCCCGCTGGGGAAGATCTGCCGAAGAGCCTCCCTGTCACGGCACAGCTGCTCCCACTCCTTCTCCAGCTCGGAGATCACTTCCCCGGACCCCAGCAGGTCCCTAAGCACCTCCTCGGAGAAGATCTTGCGCAAGTATCTGGGCAACATTTGGTCAACTTTCAGAAAAAAATACTATTACCCGGCTTAAAAGTTTTAGTAACTGAATTCATATCGCTTGCTTATAAATCTATCTTCATAGTTAGTTTACTGCTTCTGTTTGGGGCATGAAGCATAAACTCAAACCACAAGAGCAAACTATAAGGAGGATAATTGAATTTGGGAACAAATCCTTGACTTAATAATAAACTAATTTCAACCCCACTATCTGAATAAACTAATTTCAACCCTACCTATCTGATGACATTTATGAGTTCATAATTTTTCTTATCAGTACGGGCCGGTCACCAGTGTTCATTTAATTAACATGGAATTAAATGGTAACTAACATGTTTTAAACATGTTTGCCGCACAAGGATGATCAAGGGCATATTTTCAAAATACATGTGCAAAAGCATGATTAAATCAAGTCTACCAATATATTCATAATTTCTTGAGTAGCATAATACGTATTGTTATAGTTAAACAGGATAAAATAAACTAGGCTAAGTCTAAAGACACTAAAAAATATATTTAAACTTATACCTACTGTACTTACATAAAAGACGTCAAATATACATAAAGTTTGGTACAAGGCGATCAATTTCAACCTATTACACCAGTCTTCATCAGGCCCAATCAGAGAATCCAGTGTAACTGGTTGAAATTGATCGCCTTGTACCGTCCTTTGTGCATATTTACGGTCTTGTATGTAAGTACAGTAAAAGTGTAAATATATTTTATAGGTTTGTGAGACGATGTTTATTTTATCCTGCTATATATTCAGGAAAGTTATTATAGACAATTACAAAATTAAGAAAAATTAAAATTTTCCCTTAAAATTCAACAAATTACAGGCAAGTTTGTTATGTTGATTAACTCAAGACTCCAAAAATGTAGAGAATGATTCATCATTGCTTGAAAAGGGTTATGTTCACAACAAATGTTACAGTCAACTTGCTGTTTAATGTTATTCTATACCTTTTTACAAAATGTGGTAGATTTCTGGTGATCTTTCCTCAGTCATAAGTGGTGGCCAAGCTAATTGCTGTTAATAGTGTGCTATCCAATAATCAACAATTAAAGTACAAAACCGGACGCGATAGCTCAGAGGTAAAGTGCCTAACTAGCAAGACAGACGTGGCCGGTTCGATCCCGATCTCGGCCGACTCCTGTTAAGTTCATGAGCGGTCACCTTTGGCTTGCCCATGCAACTAATGCCGTTACGGTACCTCGCTGTCTTTATTTCACCTCACAGGTCAATAGCCTATGATGACAGGCAATAGAAGTTTTTATAAAAAAGCAAGACAGACGTGGCCGGTTCGATCCCGGTCTCGGCCGACTCCTGTTAAGGTTATGAGCGGTCACCTCTGGCTTGCCCATGCAACTAATGCCGTTACGGTATCTCGCTGTATTTATTGCACCGCACAGATCAATAGCCTATGATGACAGGCAGTTGAAGTTTTTATAAAAAAAACAGTAAATTTACAGTGTGTTATTTCCAAACATTAACAACAAAAATCTTACATAGATTTCATTTTACGCCCGTTTACCTGCACAAAGACTAGTCAATAATATATCTTAATAGTCATTAATTAAAAAATAATAACGCCCTCACCTCTCGTTGGAAGCGTCAAACTTGAACATGTTCTCAAACTTGATGTTGGACAGGTCGACGGAGGCGATCTTCTGGAACTCCACAGTCTCGCCGCAGAGCCCGTCCTCCCCGTAACGCAACTGGATCAGCTGGCCGACCGAGTTACGCACCGTGCCGTCGTAGTGGACCATGACGGACTCCATAGCCTTGATCAGCCGCCGCTGGATGTAACCTTCAGACACAAGCGTGTGGTCAACAACATTGTATTCAGTTTTTCTCTGTATTTTGTCTGCATTTAAACTGATACCATTATACACAATACTGTTATTTTTAAAACAATTTTACTACTACAGTTTCACCCTCTGACACTATTATTTTGTTTGTATATATGTTTGGTGTCAATTAAAAGTTCTGGCACTCTGTTTAAAGCCCGAAAGATGTGACTTTGTGGTTTTAAAAACATCAAACTTCAAATGGTTTCAAAGTTCTCATGTTAGACAGATAAAGTTAATAATTTTAGTCAGCTAATTAAATACGGGATGTAATAAAAAAGTTGTTTAGCTAATTAAAATGTAAAATCTTAAAATTAATAAAAAAGAGTTGGTAGGGCTAATAGAAAACCACCAATGTGTTTTCTAGTTTTATTTTAATAATTTATATAGTCTAATATTACATTACAGAAGGTATTACATATGTTATGCACCGATAATAAAAAATATGAATTCTAAGCTAAACCTCTAACTACTATGAATTTGTTTTAATAGCTACGAAATAATCAACGAATCAGTAGAACTATATTGTAATACTTGTCAATTTGATGTTTGGATATTGTAGAATAAAAGACAGGAGATTTTTCTTTGAAATGTCAGCTCAATATACTTTTTAAGAGTAGGAAATCAATTTACCAGTTTCAGCAGTTTTGACAGCAGTATCAATAAGACCCTCACGACCTCCCATAGCGTGGAAGAAGAACTCGGAAGGTGTCAGTCCGGCAAGGTACGAGTTCTCTACGAAGCCCCTGGACTCGGGACCGTAATCATCCTTGATGAAGTGGGGCAGCGTTCGCTTGCGGAAACCAAACGGAATACGCTTTCCTTCTACGTTTTGTTGACCCACACAAGCGATAACCTGGGGTAAAAGAATAATTTTGTATAAAACTAAACACCGTCTATATTACAATTAAGAGACTTATTACTAACAATTGCACAATATATCAACTTCTCTTCAAAATTGCTATAATTTTTGTTAGTCATTCACATTTTTGTGAAATATTAACTTATAGAATGTTTGAAGTATGTCATTAAAGTTTGCACTTACACAATAGTAAAGTCTGTAAGAAAAAAGTAAAATTATTCAATTTAATTGTTATTCCCTTTTACAATTTATATTCAGTATTTATCATGAAACACCTTGAAATCAACTACATTAAGTGTTTATTTAATAAAATATAACAAATAAGTGACACATTACTTCAGAAAGTAAAATTTAAAAGTCGGATAACTAGCTTTAAAATTTTTCATTTTTAACTGACAAAAACTTGTTATTCCCAAAAATTACACTTCCAATTTTACATTCCAAGTGCTTACAAAGCTTTCGTGGAAATTGTTAAGGAGCAGTTAATTGTAATAGCATGCAATATGGGTCATCAGGCAGTCTAAATTCATCGTTAAAATAATTCACCAAATTCTTCTTGGAAGTTATCTTGCGGCATATGTATAGTCTTGATGTAATTGGACACAAAGATAATTAGGATAAGGATAGTTTTATATTTCATTTATGTTTTTAACAGAAGTAAGTTATAGAATTTACCTGAGAAATGTTAATGTTGGACCCCTTGGATCCTGACACCACCATAGCCTTGAGGTTGTTGTATTCTGTCAGAGATTTCTTAGCAGAACCTCCAGTTTTGTCTCGAGCATCGTTCAAGATTCTGTTTACCTGTTAACATTTAAAAGATTTTTGAAAAAGTTCTCTAATTAAACTGAATATTTGTAATGATTTTTCCAACGACGAAATGTCATTTATATACAGTCACATAGTGTTATCTTTGGTAAAGGGTCCCGTGGCGTTAGGTAATGTGAAATTTGGCAAAACAATCCTTCTCATTTCCGTTATTGGAATGAAAACACTAGAAATTGATTGATTTCAATTTGACCCCTGGGCGCTAAAAATTACCCCCCAATGTTTTAATTTCAAATCGTTCGCAATGTTTAAATTACAGATGTAAGCAGTAGTGATTGAAGTTTAGGCTGTGGACCTATTGACAGTCAAAGGTAAATTATAAGTAAACACAAAGTTATGTTTTGGATAATGTATACTGAACATCTTCATTAACACTTTCGCTACCGACTCCAAATTTGGACTCTTAATATAGACCGACGTCACGTATTTGTCACTCGAACCTATTGTTACTAAATACGCTTTGGCTGCCTGTCAGTGTATGTGATCGTCTTTTTAACTGCATATCGGGCTATAGAAATGTCTGTCACATATATGGGTCACTTGGTCCGAGCGGGGGATATTTCGTTTTGACTCCAGGGGTGTGTTCGCCAACCTGTTGTTTACATTACGCTGAACCACGGTAGAGATTCATGTGCTTCTAACCCTCATATTATTCGCTTGTTTATGTTATAATAAACTGCTGCTTCTGTGCTGTTAAGTTATGGATGAAGAAGGTAAAACGTGGAAATTAAAGAAGAAAAGAGATGTGTACTTTAAGTCAAATTGATCGTGTGATAGACGATTTTAGTGAGGGGACTTTAATAAGTTCTGACTAAACATAAGTTTTTTAACTGAACAGTGTTTCTTTATTTTCTTACCGATACAATTTGATAAAATATATTTTGTATTTGAGTCACACATGTGTGACAGTCTGTCATCAGTACAATTCATATATATTTTCATCAGTAGAACAATGCTATGGACCGACGTCACATATATGTGACGCAAAATAAAAATCCATAAAAATGTACAATTGTTTATTAATGAGACAGATGTTGTTTATTGGTATTTTGAACCATAATAACAGTTGAAACTTGCATCAAAAATTTGGTCTGGAGGTATGTTTTTTATTTTTGCATTGGTTTATTCTGGAAGTATATCATTTACAGTTGGTACGCTACGAACACCTTTGCATCACACATACGTGACGCTCGGTAGCGATAGTGTTAATGGCCTTATACTTACAGATATGAGCCAAGAAAATCCATACTTCATGGGAGCATCTTATATATATTACGTTTTCGCGATGTAAAACACAATGTGTTACATGTCATTTTGCACTTTACAATGTTAGCAAGCAAAGGTGTGATGTGGCGAGAAGGAGGAGGGGGGGGGTTTCAAGTTAACATTTACTATTTTGTTTGCTTTCCGAATCGAGCAGGATAATTTGAGTTTTGAACATCTCACCTTAGGTAAAGGTCGAAACTCGACTCACCGTTGTGTGAGAACTTTGAATTAACCAACAGGTAATTTCTTATGTAATCTTAAGATAACTTAGGTTAGTAATCTGTTGTAATCACCTGGTTCTCGAAAGTCTGCCTGAGCGTGTTACCCGGGGTGGGCTCAAGGTCCATGTTGTGGGCCTTCTGGATCACCTCTATCACGTCCTCCTTGGCCTTCTTGATGGCCTTCTGGATCTCCGAATATGTTTGGGGATCAGCAATAGTGTCTCCGATACCGATGGAGTGACCTGGTGAACAAATATTGATATTTAAACTATTATTAAATCAATAATTTAAATCAGGGCAAAATTCTTAACCATTTTCCTATTTTAAAGGTTCTTTCTCATTGCGGCCACTGTGAAGAATACTTTGAAGAATCATGTTATATTTTGTTGACACCATTCATGGATATTTGTGTATATGATGAATAAAGAAAAATATAATTGAATTGAATTTAATACATCTCACCTCCTAGTAATTAATCTTTTACTCAACAGATAGTATTATTATAGAATACAACCACATTACCGGGATATCGGATGGTTTACAAATCCATTTAATTCGCTTTAACAGTTGACAATATTTCTGTTTGGACTTAGAATCTGGAAGAATAACTTACATTACAACATTTTCACCCCAAAACCCTTCTCCCAACTTGCTGACTATGTCCTTGAACCAATAATTGGACTTAGGAAAAGGAAAAAAATGGTTTATTTAGAGGATATGACAAAGTTGAAAATATTACCTTCTAAAAGCAGCCAGTTGTTGACGACAGTCTGAATGTTCCCATAGAAGCGACCGCAGACTTCGTGTCCCAGCTCGAGGAAACAAATATGCAGAAGAGACCCGGCAGAAGTACCGAGCGTCTTCTTACAGAGGATCCCCATCACTAGCTCTCCGTGCTCCACCATTACCTGGGGAAACAAACACTTGATGAACCTTGTAACATGGGATAAGAACATGCAAGTTCTAAATTAACGCCTCAAATTTATAAAGTAGCTTACCCTTACATTTGTTCTTTTTTATATGGTTAAGTTTTAAGGCCAAAATGACACAGTCCGGTCATCCGAAGTAACATGGTCTAGTCGTAATTTATTTTCCAGTCGGTGTTACACAGTCCAGTCCAAACTTGCAGCCGTATTGTGCAGTATGATCGCATTTACAGCCAGTATTATATGATTTGTTGTCTTAAATGACCGATTCATAAGTTTTGTCGTTTTCAGCCGATTTTTCACATGGTTCGGTTGCCTTCTACAGCCTATACTACGCCATTTGAGGAAGTACAGTTCACAGTTGTTGGCAATCCTCCGCGGATTTGGAAGGAAAAACTCGCTCAATTGTCGAGTATTTCACAAGTTTTCAAGTCGGATAAGGCAAAACGGCCAAGTACCGTGAGCACACCAAATACAGTGATTCGTCACTTTAGAGCCAAAAAATAAAATACTCTATGGTAAAAAATACTCAAAATCGTAATTAAATGCTTTCGTATCTTATCCAGTTTGATATATCGATTTTGCGGTAAAATTGGAGAGAAGAAGAATCGATCAGGGAGTTTACCAGTTGAGTGATACACGCCCAGTTGTTTACATCGTTGGTCAGCTGCGCTCAATGCTTAGAAACCAGGTAAGTTCAATAAGCATCTGTTTATTTATTTACTACAATAATAAACCTAAGGATGTAATTTTAGATTAATATAAGTGTATACTTAATGAAAAAATGTGTTTAACATACGTTTTTGGGTGAAAACGACTAAAAAATAGCGTCACGGAATTACGTATCGGGATCGCGCACCTCCGCCTAAGTCCGTGATTTGGATCACGGAGTTCGGGGAAAGCAGCTATTTTGTAATAAGGTTAATACTCGTTTGTTTACAAATATATTTTCAAGTGAAATGAAGAAATTGATTGGCCATATAAGCTAATATCGCCCGCCGGTATCCGTGGAGAGATTCGGTGACTGGAATGAAGTCTAAAACATTTTAAAAATGGGCAAAACTCCGTGAATCGTCACGAATCTTTTATCCTCATTTAATTTGCGTCTGTTTCTCTTATATTTCATTATATTTAAACACAGTATGTGATATTATATTAATATATTAGTGTATTCTTTAAGGAAAAATATGGGCAATATAAATTTTTGAGTGAAAACATTGAAAAAATTGCATCACGGAATTAAGTTTTGGGATCACACACCTCTGCCTAAGTCCGTGATTCAAATCACGGAGTTTGGAAAATGCAGCTATTTTGTAATAAGGTTAATATTTGTTTTTTTACAAATATATTTTCAACTGAAATGAATAAATTGTTTGGCCATATAAGCTAATATCACCCGCCGATATCCGTAGAGAGTTTTGGCGATTGGAATGACGGCTAAAACATTGTAAAAATGAGCGAAACTCCGTGAATTGTCACGAATCTTTTATCCTAATTTAATTTGCATATTTTAATATTATATTTCATAATAATTAACCATAGTATATGATATTGTATTTATACTAGTGTATACTTCAAGGAAATATATGTGAAACATACGGTTTTGGGTGAAAACAATTAAAAAATTGCATCTCGGAATTTGCTATTGGGAACGGGCACCTCAGCTTAAGTCCGTGATTTGAATCACGGAGTTCGGAGAAAGCAGCTATTTTGTAATAAGGTTAGTATTTGTTTGTTTAACAATATATTTTTAACTGAAATTAAACAAATGTTTGGCCATATAAGCTAATATCACCCGCCGATATCCGTGGAGAGTTTCGGTGATTGGAATGATGGCTAAAGAATTGTCAAAATGAGTGAAACTCCGTAAATTGTCACCAATTTGTTATGTTGTGTTTTATACGTTTATTCTATGTATATTTAACTTATTTATAATTTTTTACTAGGTGATTATTGTTTTTAGGACAGAATTTTTTTCAGAATATCAACACCAAAGCCGCCGAAAAAGCTGCAAGGAGGAGCTACTCCCAAAAACTCATCCTAGAAGCGATCCAGGCTGTGAAGGGAGGAATGACTGTGACAGCTGCTGCGAAGAACTTCGGAATCCCACGGCAGACATTAAAAGACAAGCTTAGTGGCAAGTATGCTCTGGGATGTGCAATGGGACGTCCTTCTGTGTTCAGTCCAGACGAAGAACAAATCCTGGTGGACTGGATTGTATCAGCAGGCAGAGCTGGGTTTCCTGTCACTATGCACTACTTACTTATAAGTGTTAAAAAACTCGCGCAAAATCTCCAACAGCAAACGCCGTTTTCTGATTCTGTACCAGGGAAAAAATGGTACAACCTTTTTCTGAATCGTCACCCTGAAATCGCTGGTCGAATGAGCCAGGCGCTCACGACATCGAGGGCAAACGTTAGCGAGACTGATATCCGGAATTGGTTTGTGCAAGTGAACGAGTATGTGGAGAATCAAAATCTGAAGGACGTTTTCAAAAATCCGTCACGGATTTTTAACTGTGACGAAACGGCGTTTTTCTTGTGCCCAAAGGACAAAAAAGTTCTCGTAAAACGAGGCGAACGTCATGTGTATTCAATAACGGGCAATGATGAGAAAGAGTGCTTGACGGCCCTCATCATGGCCAGTGCCAATGGGACAGTTGCTCCTCCCATGGTGGTTTTCTCTTATGAGAGGATTCCATTCAATGTCGTGATGAAATTTCCTGAAGGTTGGGGGATCGGGAAAACAGAAAATGGGTGGATGACTTCAGAGTCGTTCTTTGAGTATGTCTCAAACGTGTTTGATCCTTGGCTTGAAAAGAACAACATTCAGCGACCCGTTGTTCTGTTCGTTGATGGCCACTCCTCTCACATCACCTATCATCTGAGTGAGTTTTGTACGGCAAAACAGATAGAGCTAATTGCTCTGTATCCAAACTCTACTCACGTTCTCCAGCCATTGGATGTTGCGCTGTTTCATCCACTCAAAGCTTGTTGGAGGAAAATCGTCCAAAAGTGGAGATATGAAAACGGCGCAACAAAGATAAAAAAGAGGACTTTGCACCTCTTTTAAAGCAGGTTTTGGATCCAGCGTCAAGGAAAAGACTTTGGAGAATGGGTTTTCAACCACAGGGCTCAGCAGCCTGAATCCTGACAATGTTGACTTTACAAAAGTATTAAAATCCAGGTCACGCTGTGAGGAAACAAGGCCGTTCTCCCACAGTCAATGTCTAGCCTTGCGTAGCCATTTAATCTACATCGAAGCCAAAATAGGGGAAGGGAAATTTGAATGTTAAAAAAAAACGAAGTTCAAAGACGGGATGAAAGTTTGTATGATCTCTGGCTCCAAACAAAATCCGAAGTGGCAAACTATCGAGAAGCTCTCGAAGAAATGGAAAGGAAAACAAAGAAGGCAGTGACAGAAACAAACGAGGAACCAACGGCATCAACCTCGCAATCAACAAACGCCACAGAATCTAATCTTCGTGGAGTACAAGTCGTGGCCATTTCTGACGACTTGCCATTGCAAGAAGAAATTGAAGAAAATTCAACCGCTGATTTATTAAATCTGTCGGGTTTGAGTGAATTCCCAATTGAACTGGAATTACCCGTAACTGATATTAGCCTAACTGACCTGGCTATTGATTTTCAGTCCCCTGACACGACCCCTTCAAAATGTCATCAATTATTAAATCACGACCCCTCAAATGAATCCCTACAAGATCAACGGCCTGCAACTCCACCAAATTCTCTAGATCAAATTCCCCCAACTACTCCATCAACTTCAAGACATGATCAAGTTACCTCAACTCCAAACAACAATATCAAGCCCAGTTACTGTTTGACACCCACTGAGTTAAAATCAAAAGTCCCGTCACCTTTTAAAAATGCTCTATTCTGGCCTGGAGAAAACAAAAAACCCCAAAAAATTAAACTGCCGAGTGCAATAACATCAAATGAATGGAAGGAGTACTATTTGAAAAAAGAGGAAGAAAAGAAAGCTGCTGAAGTTGAAAAGGAAAGAAAAAAAACTATTGAGAGAGACCAAAGCAAAGATAAAGAAGGAAAAGATCGAGAAAACAACGAAAAGAAAGCGGAAGGATTCCGAAGAGGAAGAAGAAAAGGAAGATGATGACAGAGACATCACCGACGACATTGGGGTATCGCCACTTCCACTTGAACCCTTACAACTCGACATAGATCACCTTGTGCCAAGTCAGTGGGTCGTAGTTCCATATTGTGTAGGGAGTGAGAAGAAAAAGTATGTTGGCCAGATCATGAGCGCTGATCACGATAAAAAAAATAGTAAACGTAAAGTTTCTGTCAAAAAAATTAGAGCAAGATAAGTTTGTTTGGCCAAAAAAGGACGACATCGATGATGTGCCGTTTTCGAAAATATTACAAATCCTTAGAGAGCCGACGTTCGATAGGTGGGGCTACCTTTCTTTTGAGGACTTACAGTTATAGATATGCCACAGTTTTTGTTTGGGGAAACTTACCTTTGTTCTTTCTTTTCCATCTTTGTTGTAAATTTGTAAATAGTTTGTTTAATTCCTTATTCTGTAATATCTCTATTATTTCATTTGGTGTAACTTATTATGTTTTCTTGCAAATCGTTTTGTATTATGTTGTAAATTTGTAAATAGTTTAGGTTTAAGACCTTCAATTCTGTCATTTCATTTGGTGTATGTTTTCTTGTAAATCGTTTTGTACATGTTGTAAATCGTTTATGTTGAAGCCCTTCAATTCCATCTTCATTCTGTCATTTCATTTTGTATATGTTTTCTTGTAAATCGTTTGTATGTGTTGTAAATTTGTAAATAGTTTTGTCTAATTCCTTATTCTGTCATATCTCTATCATTTCATTTGGTGTAACTTATTATGTTTTCTTTCAAATCGTTTTGTATTATGTTGTAAATTTGTAAATAGTTTAGGTTTAAGTCCTTCAGTTCTGTCTTAATTCTGTAATTTCATTTGGTGTATGTTTTCTTTTAAATCGTTTGTATATATTGTAAAAAGTTTTGTTGTTAAGTCCTTATTTTGTCATAATTCTATCATTTCATATAGTGCATGTTTCCCTGTAAATAGTTTGCATATAAGTCTTTTAATTCTCAGTATTTTTATGTTTCTACATATCTGGACTTTTCATATAATGTACAATATTTCCTTTGGACTCTATATCATCTTTCAATTCTGTCATACTAGGATACGTTTTGTTCTTCACAAGTTTTATTTTCTTATATATGGACATATCATATCAGCTTTGTATATTTTTGAAGTCTTTGTTTTCAAGTAGCACTGAGTTTGTTTTTGTATGTCGTTGCAACAGAAATGTACAGATAAAATACAGCCTTGAATTCGTACCCGTATTATATCGTATTTTCGTCATTTTGTTTACCCTGAAACTCAAACCACTGCTTGGGTAAGTTGTTAATTCTCAATGTCAGAATTTATAATGGATTAACTCATTATTACGTGGTTGTACTATTAATTTATTTAGAGGTGTATCCTTTAAAATAGTCTGGTTTTTATTTTATTTCATTATTTTGTCCAAGGGTAGTTTGAATTGAGCTCGTTTTACACGTCACGGACTTAGGACAACAAATCACGGAGTTTTGGTTAACTGTCACGGAATTAGGAAATCAGCTGTGGCATATGACAACACTTTAATTATGACTTTTTTATTATTTATAATGATTTTGTCATGATATAACCTATACAAATACCTTCACAATGATCTGGCAAAACATAAAACAACAGTATAGCCATCCCATAACCTAAAAATAAATTAATATTTGTCAAATTACGGCAACAACTACTGTTAAGGTCACACGGTATTTGGCCGTTTTACCTTATGGTATTCAAACACTTAACCAACAAATTAAACTTTCATTGCAAAAATCAATATTTTTACAGCTTTTAAAAGCCTACCCTTTTACTTTCTCCCCCTTATACATAGTATATGGAGAAAGTATTGTTATCGTCAACATTTTCGAATTTGAGATGTTAGTGGAAATATTCGTTTTGGTGCTCCCTGAATCCAAAAATGTTATTTTTACGTGTTGTCTGTGTGTCTGTATGTCTGTCTGTGTGTATGTCTGTCTGTCTGTATGAATGTGTACAGAGCTAGAGCCCTAACCAATGGTCCGATTTTTATGAAATTTGGTATGTAGGTACTAATCCATGATATCTCCAGGAGTTTTTTTTTATTTTTTATTTTTAAGGGTAATTATCCCCCGAAAACTGCCAAAAAACAAGAAAAAGATTTCTCAAAAACAGCTCTAACTATTTTGATTAAACTTTAGTCGTTTATAGAACTTTAATTTTCCAACAAAATGACACCACCCGCATTTCTGTAAAAATTCAGGTTCAGAAATTACAAGACAAAATATCAAAAATTCAGTTTTTTGGATTTTTCATAAAACATAAATCTAAAAAATATTACTATTCACCATTAAAAAGAGCTCAAACAACTAAATAAGTTGGTATTTTGAATTACTGTTCTACGATTACTGGTTGCGGAGAAAATTTTAATTATTTTTTTGCGGTAAACGCAGTACGTTGTCCAATGTTATTCTTATGGGGAATACAAAATTACTATTTCTCTCTTATTTGTTGATCAATTTCATTCAAACTTAACATGCTTGTCAATTCAAAATATGTTGCCCCTTAATAACTCTGAGGGGGGGGGGTAATAGCGGGCATTTCCCCTCCTAAAAACATGTGTGTAGCGATGGATTCTGTAGTGCCTCCTAAACAGGGATTTGGGTGGATATTTTTGAAAACAACTTGTTTACAATATTTTCTGTACATTCGACCGTACTTTGTATTCTATATTTAGTAAATAAAAAGTAATTTATTCATTAAAGTTGGGCTAAAAGGGAGAAAGTATGTGTCAGATTCCTGGTACCATTTATTTTGTAAACTACAGGAATTTCATATTTGGTGTGGTGAATAACATACCTTGGTGTCTCCAGGGGAGATCCATTTGTAGGGACCGTTGTCCTCATCGTCAGGATGTGTGGCGTGGGTGCGAATCATGTTGACATTGCCAGGAATAATGAGGGAGAAAACTTGTTTGCCTGTTCAAGAATAACATGTTGAAATATTTATTCAACGTAATGAAAAATTATGAACTTTATTAAGTACTGAACTTAACTTAGCGTATCACACTGAATACAAATATTTTGTGTTTTCAAGGTGTCTACCAGCTCCCTAAAATAAAAATCAGGGACTTTTTGGGGACTTTTGGTGACTTTTATCATTAAAAACCAGTGACTTCGGAATTAAACCGTACCGTTTTGTTTTATGTAAAAAATGGAATATAGCTCACGATGGTACAAAACTTCAAACTAATAACAACCACTGTGATTATATATTCAGTATTGGATGCTTAGGCCTAAGCCTACTTTAGTAAACATTAATATGAAATCAGCACAACAATGTTAGGGTCTACCCTAAATATAAAATTACAAAGAAAAAAGTTAAGGGATATTTTATTGCAGTGGTAGGGTCTAACCTAAATATAAAATTACAAAGAAAAAAGTTAAGGGATATTTTATTGCAGTGGTTCATCCTTAATGCACAAGTGACTCACATACCTTATATCCGTTCCATGTTGTAAATAAAACCACAGGCACAATAAATCTTGGTTCATGTAAAAAACACTAGGCCTAATTTAAACATTAATTGAAATATATTTTATAGGCATACTAATAACAGTTATCACTTTTTTAACTATCCTCCAACTACACCGGAGAAAACAAAACTAATTCCTATTTAAAACTTTAAAAACATTTTTTAGTTCTCTCTCAATATCTTGCACAAGCTGACACATGATTATTCACACAAAAAGCTGACCACAAAATTTAACTCTTGGTTATGTTGTCTTTTACTAAAAAACTTTCAATCCCTGACTTAGGCCTATTTGTGGAAGATTCTACTATAGGCATACAGCAGTCCTGGCTGCTGGATGGTAGGACTTGTCCTACTTGCATTGAACTATAACTTTGACATAGGCCTACATTTAAATGTTGGCTGCTGTATTGCAGGTCTATTTGTGCTGAGGTAGAAGGAACTTCTGGGTTGAATGCATGCAAGGTCAACTGATTGTGTAGATTTCCACTGTGTAGATTAGAAACAAACTGAATGTGTTTTTTTCCCTTTTCGTGAGATCTGATGGCAGTTATTCCGGAGTGGGAAACTAGGGGTGTGCGAGTACTCGAAACTTCGAGTTTTCGGCCGAGTATTTTAATACTCGAACTCGACTCGAAGTTTTGAAAACTACTCGAAAGTTCGAGCGAGTATTTCCTGCCGATTACCGAACGATCGCTAACGATTGCAAGCGGCCAAAACGCGTTGTAACGGCTGCAAAAGGCGATCGCATCACGTAAAATAGGCCGAAAATGACGACTGCGAACGATTGCGAGCGGCCAAAACGCGTAATAACGGCTGTAAAAGGCGATCGCATTTTTCAGTGTAGTTATCTATTAGTCCGAATATCAAACCTTGTTTTGTTAGTCAATACGTAATCCAGTTTGATTGTACTGGCCAAAACTTTGTATTGCTCTACTCATGTATTAGTTAGAAACCATGTTTAGATTATCAAATCCAGGGTGGTATCCAAATCCCATACACTATTTTAAACTACCAATTGGTGGCAAATACTCGCTCGAAAATACTCAAAACTCGAAAATAATCGGGAGAATTGTTCCGGCCCGACGAGCTGAGATCCGTGGAGCACGTAGTTTTGTCTGATCCGCCGACAGTAGGCGCTGAGGTCGGCTCTCATTCGCATCTATATCTATCTGTCTCTCCACCCTCACTCCACAACCTGCTGCATGCCCTCCTCTCCTCTCGTCATTCCTACCCCCACTGCCACTGCCACTGCCACTGACCGATGAGGCGCGTGGCCGGCGCGGCGGCTTTGTAATGCCGGACTCAGACCGAGTCGACTCGTATTATTGGGCATTTTTTGTTAGCTGTTTACGTTTCATCTCGGTCACATTCAATGACCCCATACCTAACACGCCATACAAGCCATGCCATGGCCTATTTTACCTAGTCAAATTAATTTAACGGAATACAAATACACCAGTAACTCGTAGCGGACCAAATCTGGCTCAAAAACAGACAGAAAGATAAACAAATTTTAACATAAATTTAAATATCTCCGCTGCATACAACATTTCGGTATTACGGTCTGCAGAGGTTGACGGAACTGCCAAACTATCCCTTTTATCTACTTTCTGCTTTTTAAACAACTTTGTAATTTGTTTTGTCTCAGCTTCTCGCTCTGACTTCCCTTTCTTTTTCGTTGCTACAGATTTGTGTTTATATGACATTCTAATTTTTGAACAATTACTATTCTAATCCATTTAATATATTATTAAAAAAATACTAAACAAATAACAGATTGCCACCCGATTTGTTAAAATATCACAACCGAACCGTTATTTTTAAAATCACAGAATCGACACTGACGCGATTAGGGACGTTCCGATACTTTCGATACGAGTAAGTATCGATACTTTATTTAGAAAAAAGGATGGTGTGGTGATTATAAAGATCACTTGATCCATAGCTGAACAATTGCATTTTCTATGATTGAAATCGTAGAATTTATATGAAAAATACCAGAATGACCACAATTTTACTCATAAAAACTGCAATAGCTCAGCTATGCGTCGAGTGATCTTTAACAACTTTATAACATGCTTTTTGCCTTAAAATTTTATATTTAGTAGATACACAAATAAAAAACTCAATGAGTTGCGGTTTTCAAAACATTAAGCTTTTAACGATTAAAATGGCGGTTAAAATCTTTAGTTAGTAGACAGGTTAATTTAAATGATTAGTATATATAATTTATTGGAACTAGAACGTGATCGCGACCGCTCCCACGCCAGTGTAAAGAGGGCCAAACAAAAAATGTCCCTGTTGCCTATTTCGTTTGCAAACCATAGCAAATCCATTGTGCGGTGTGGCAAGGCCTACCAAAAATCAGTGATAGTAGGTGATTCGAGTTCAATCGGAGCCTACCCGGGCCTACGGTAGTCAAAGACTCCTCTTTTCTCAGAGCGGCCTTGAATGAGAGCCGTTTCACACACCCGTGCCACCGCCACGAGTGCGTGGCGGGCATCTTCCAACCGTTCCCACTAGCAGCGCCACTGCATGGAGCCTTCCTCTGTTGGTACCGCAGACATCCAAAAGGGGCGCTGGAGTGCTCTAGAAAACTGCTAGGGACACATTCTACAATGGCGATGAAAAGTCTACTTCAGTATCTATAGTCAATGATTACACCTACTCATTTAAAGGCCTAAGTAAACTATATTCATTCTTGTTTTGCCCTTTTACCTTTTGGTGTGATATGCGACTAACAACGATAAATAAATAATTTTTATGAGCCTTACACGTCCACACTTTTACGAGCCTTAGACATAACGTAAAATACGCATCCTCTCACTATCTAAACTCGTGTACTCACCAGTCCACAAAGGTTTAGGTTTCAGGATGCAGGGCTGTGGCATTTTACCATCCCAAATGGGAAGATGCATCAGGATGTTCATCATTTGTTCCTTGAAACAACATAGCAAACTTTTATGTTTCTGTAGAAAGAATCAACAGTACAAAATAATAAACAAGCTAAAATAACTAAGTTATGCTTGACATCGCCTGTATTGTAATAAATTATATAGTTATAAACAATAATTCAAAAAAGGAAAATGGTGTTCACAAGGTTGATACTACCCCACATTTATCTGGAATTAATCATAAATATAATTTAAATTATTAGAAATTGAACGGTTAGGATTCTGACAATTGTAGTCTACTATTTTAGCTTAATTTTGACATAATTTCCAGAATGTTTTGTACAGAGAATTTAAAATAATTCCTAACTTTCCTCCAACTTATATGTTTCTACGTGAAGTGCTCTGATAAGAGGCTGCACTGTAACATTTACCCTTCAAAAGTGGAAAAATAGTATGGCACTTTTAGTTATATTTACTGGCCCTGCACCACTTGGTGTATACCGCTCCAATCAAATCTAGGGAGTCTTTCTTACACCAATTGCATACTCTAGTTTCCGTGACTGGATCATGTTTCTAACATTACTAAACCGAGCTAATCAACCTCCGGTCTTAATTACTTCCAAAGTCAACATTTTCCAACAGCACAGTGGCCGCTGCCTCACCTTCTCCAAGAAGACGTCACGCTTGGTCATCTTCCTCACCGCAGTGAGTGTGTCCTGTACGATGCCCATGACCGGCTTGTTGGCCTGTGGGGTGATGATCTGGCGGGGCGTCACGTGGATGTTCTCAACCTCAGCTCTTGTTTCCATGCTCTGGGGTACGTGCAGGTTCATCTCGTCCCCGTCAAAATCTGCGTTGTAGGGTGACGTGCAACTGGGGACACAGAATCACTATTGTTCAAGCAGTTTGCGTAGAAACTTATTTAAATATTCCTAGCTCTGGACCATTTGTAGGCTACATTCATCATAGTAAAAGTACATTTTCAAATCAAACCACTATTTTGTTTTGTCCAATTGATGTTTAAAAGAGGCCTAAAAACTTATTTGAATTAACACGTAAGTTAAACTAGCTGCCATCGTTCCAGGTTTCACCCGGGAATAAGACAGTTGTGTGTCGTACATTCTGTGGTTGATCCGTGAAACTACTACGAATCATAATTAGCTGATAGAATTTTCATCAGCTCAAATCAAAGTGAATGTCCATAAGAATAACACAGAGTTGGAACATTGAAGCCCCGTAGAGCATGGGCCTATAGGAATTTCTTAAAAGCCCTTCTTAGTGGGTGCCTGTGCTATAAGAGGAGTCTACATGCAAAATTTTGTGCTAGGTGCAATGGTTTGGCCTGGGCGTTGATCGGAATTTCGTATTTATAGATATGGATAAATTTTTAGAAGTCTGAAGAAAAATGTCAAATAGGTCTATACATACAATGAAGTAATTGTCAATGTAAAGATAACTACCAAACATTTAATGCAATATTAAAGTTTTGATTATATTTTCACAAATAAAACTGTACTATTGTATAAATAATTAAACATATACACTGCATCAGTGTGTGATATTGTCTGCATCTTGGACAAATCTTCATAAATTCAGTTAACCGCTTTTTAATACCTATTAAAATCTACATCATCAAATTTTTCCTTTCCTTGGCAAATTATAACCAATAATAATTTAAGTAAAGTAATAATTTTCTAACTTTAGAACACTGTCTAGCCAAAAAGATTCTTATATTCTGAATATTCGGTCTAGAAGTTTTCTGCCGATTGCATAAACAAACCTTGTCTCAATAAGAGGATGGTTTTTTCAGTCCATTTCCTGGGTGTCTTCTGAAACCTCCATATGAAGCTGAGTCTTTTTTCGGGTAACCTATGAAATCTTAGACATGGTGTACTATGTAATTTAAAATCTTAATTATAACAACCGTTTAACAAAACTTAAAACATAATTTTTCAAAGTAGGGCTAAATATTGTTTATGCCAATTCAGATGATGAAAATCATAAAATTGTTTTCAAATACAATCACACAATTTGAAACAGTAGACCTATTAAAATTATACTCCGGCTGTTGAAGTTCTTTCTTTCCTCCCCAGAAACGATAGTCTCACCCAACCCACCTGAGGTTCATCCGGAACGTGGACCACGGCAGCACCTTGACTCGGTGCCCCATCATGGACATTTTGTGCAGCGTCGGCTGTCGGTTGAAGATCACCAGATCTCCGTCCCTCACATGCCGCTCCACCTTAATGATGAATAAAATTTACTTTGAATTTATAATGCTTCCCAAAAACATCTGTTTTTTTCTTTTCAGAACAACTCAGTTACCTTCTCATACTACTCTGACAAACTATTTTCAACTTATATCTAAATTTATACCCATGGCATCTATTCCTACAAAAGGCCCTCGCTCGTCAAGAATTCTCCTACTTCCCATTTACCTAGAGAGTTGACATTTTGTACACTGATTCTTTAGGCATAAAATAGGAACAATAAATGGTTTTCATCCTGATCTGACCTTAAGGTTCTGCCAGAAACCTTGGCAAAGTTTCCATGTATTCCTTATGGATATTCATTTTTGTTTGAGCTGATAAAAATACAAATAAAATAGCTGATCATGATTCATAGTAGTTCCACTGGCTAACCACGGAATGCAGCACACACACACACACAACACACACACACACACACACAACTGTCATAGTTATAAATCATTTGCGGAGCGAAGCTTACGGGTAACAGCTAGTATTATATATTTTCAAGTGCCAAAAAGGTTATTATAAAGGGCCAGGCTATAACAAGAAAAAAACTTTTATTCCCTTTTCCAGCATAACCCAGCGAAAGTTAAGCTGTAAAATTTGACGAAGGATACTGAAAGCTCTCTTCTCGATAAGACAATTAAGATATTAAGGAACTGCAGCTCCTAAAGTGTTTAAGAATAATGTAGCTTAGTGTATCTTGCAAGTTACTTCCATTGGTAACATGACAGCAGTCTTTCTGAAGAAGGATACACAATCAAAACGTCTTAAGGCAGTAGAAGAACCTTATGGCTGTGTTTTGCAGCCTTTGAATGACTTGTTATACTCCTGTGCAGTACTGATAGTTTAGGCAGGACAACAGCAGTAAAGCTGACACCTACCTTGTAGCCGCACTGGAGATGCAGGTCCGACGGCTTCGGGTGAAACCTCAGGTCGATTCTCTCCCCGTTGTCCCGTACAATGTACTTAGCTCCAGGGTACTGCGAGTTGCCTCTGCGTACCAGCTCCAGCATTCTGCAATTTAACATTACCATTTGTAATTAGGTTGTTCTATTGTTCTTCGTTGTATAGTGAAAGCTTTTTATTGGCTTCGTTTACTAGAAATTCTTAACTTTTTTTTAATTTTTGCTCTTTTGTGGTCACACATTTAGAGGTACAGCTCTATGAAGGATAATTACTTTTATTTAAAAATGCCTGTGTATCATATTATTTAAATAGCTAACAAGAGTGTGTCAAACAGTTCAAGATAACTATTAGTCTGCATGTGTTTCTATGCTACTTATATTGAGCAGGAGCAAAGTCTTGGAAAAAGAGAAACTTTAGATTCAATGAGGGGCATTAAATAAACAATAGAAGGAGCATCCGTCACCTATGGCATTAACATGTTAAGAAATATAGGTATCTAATAGGGGTGTGCGATGCAGCGATTTTATTTCAATTCGATGCAACGATGCGATTCAAAGAATTAAGATTCGAATTGATGCAATTCAATTTGATGCAATGCGACATGTTTCAATGATTAAAACTCATCCTATACACCAATTTTTATGACCAAAATGGATGATCTATTATCTTGGCCAAAGTCTAGTTATAATTTTCTGATTTTTATCAATTAATTCTTCTTCCATCTTATCTTGATCTATCATTTCAAAAACTTGTGCAATAAAAACGCATAACCAAGTTACAAAAGGACAGACGAATACGAGAGCCAAAGTTAAATAACGAGTGACGATGTAGACAGTTTTACCAGATTGTAAAATACCACTATCGTATCATGCCAGTAAAACTACCGTATTTTTGACAAAATACTATTTTACCAACCCTAGGAATAGTTTTGTGAAGGTATAATGTTATTCAAACATCTCACTGTTTATTATAAATTCATAATAGGAAAAAATGTGGTTGTAAGATAATGACTCAAAGAAATAAAGTTGGTCAGCCGACTGATTTATTGCTTTCAATCAGACCCCACCCTCTTCCTTCCATATCTCCAAGGTAAGATTTTTTACAGCCGACACGAACACTGCCCGTGTGCCCTTTGTAGCGCGGATAAACGGCGGGATAACTCACCCGTACCCTTGGTAACGTGGGTATACGGCGGGTGTATAGGGAGGCATCGAACACTTTCGATGCATCGCTATTTCGATTACTACAGCATCGAATCAAATCAAATCAAAATTTTGATGCTTTTCGATGCATCCCACACTCCTAGTATCTAATATTAGGTAACTGGCTAAACTATGACAAACATATTAATTTTAAATTAATATTTTAGACGGCATAATCATTATATGGTTATGTCAGACAAGAGGTATAGGTATAGCCAAAGCTCTCTGCCTCTTGTATTGTTCACCTGTTTAGCTACTACCAATTTAAAAAAAAAAACATATTATACAAACAAATTAACCAAGACATTGTGGTTGTCTGTTTTGCTTACAAGCATTTATTAGCTCTTTCACAATTAAAATCAAGCCTATCAATTGGATATGGTCTGTGAATAATATATTTGTTCTGAAATAGTGTTTTCCTTGTTTTACTAAACTTTGTTTTATAATTGTTTAGTTCTTTAGCATTTCGAGACAAAACAATTTGTAAAATGACTTGATGTCTTGTGATACTGTTTTAGAACAGTTTTATAACTATTTTTAAACAGACCTGTGCTTCTTTCCTCAATAAGACACACAATAATGAAAATGAGACAGTAGATCCCAACTATTTAAACTAATAAATGGTACTTTTATAAGAATACTAGTTATATATTACTATATATATTTTTTGTTTTTAATTGCTGACTAGGTATAGGTAGTTAAAAATCATTAAATGAATTGCATAAAGAAAGTACTTGTGAAACATTACAAAGGCAAATACCCCTATCGCAGCAAACTTGCATACTCAACGAAATTCCAATGAATATATAACATAACACATTAAAACACTTAACAGGATTTATAAGAAATATTCACAGGATTTATAAGAAATATTCACAAACAAGAGATATTTAAAATATTAATTATTCCCCATAAGAATAACATTGGGGATGAGTACGCAGGTTTGCTGCAACAAAGAACACAAAATAATGGGTTTTTATGCAAATATCAAAAGAACTCATCTTAGTGAAGTCACATACCAAGTTTCATCCATATACATTCATAAATAAGCGATATAAAACATTTTAATTATTTTCCATAACAGTAACATGGGGACCAAGTACCTAGGTTTGCTGTTATGGGAACCATAAGCGAAAAAAAATTGTTGTGCAAACAATAATGAAGCCCAACCAGATAAAGCCAAATACCAAATTTGGTCAGTTTATGTTCATAAATAAGCGAGATATACAATTTTTCTTTTTCTCCATTATAATAAAATTAGATAACGTACTGTGTTTAGCACATTCAATACCTCAGGAACCAATTTTTTCAACAACTGCATCTTCTCACTCTCCCAAGTATTTATATTCTGGAGGTTTTATCCTTTTTTAAATGCAACTTCCATCTCTTTGAAGAGAATATTGCTACACATCCCTATAATACACGTCATAAGTGTAACATGGTCTACCCTATCCATAGATTGGCACTACTTGAAAAGGGCATCCACTACTCTGCTCTACGACTATACAATGCTCTGCCCCGGCACCTGAAAAACATAGCCAGTGCAAGAATTTTTCTTAAAAAGGTAAAAAATATTCTGACTGAAAGGTGTCCGTACTCGGTGGATGAATTCCTGTCAGACTGAACCATAGAACTCTATTAATACACCTGGAACGCTCGGGCTGTGTCAAGAAATCGGTCTTTACCCCCACCTCTTCTTAGGCACTCACGGCCGCTCAGTGGATTTCAGCATTGTGCGCCCTATCGTTTACACGCTTTTGCGCCTCACCATATTCATGTAATTACAATAAAGTGTATATATTATTGATCTGCATGAACTATAGAATCTAACAGTATAAACTTCTTGTAGTTTGGTAATTTAATTTATTTGTAGTAATGAAAACTATTTAGTGTTTTAAAAGTGTGACACGAAAAAGTCTGTAAGCGTAAACTTTTTTTGTTTTGGGGTTGAAAAGAAAATTCCAGCGGAAAAGTTGTAGATAATTAGTTGATCCACAATTTGTATCTCAAACTTTTTTTCATAGGTTGATTTATTTGTTCTGTAAAGAAGGTATTAACGTTTCCCGCGCTCAAACCGATTCGCGCCGCACTCATTCTAGCTAACTGACGCGACACTTTGCTATACAACACGAATTTGATTGTATTAACAAGCTGAACTATGACTTATTATTTTACAGGCAGTAAGTGGTCTATGGTAGCCACTCTTGTTTTTATTTTGGAAATAGATATTTGTTTCATTACCGCTGTTTTGTATTAAATAAACTGAATCACAAGTGGAACCAACATATACGGTAGCATGTAAAATGACACAGGGAACAGGTTAACATTCAAAATTAATTAGAAACCCAATTTTAAACGATATTTTATTACAATATAAGACTATACAGTTGCTCTTAGAGATCTTAGTGTGATTAAATAAAATTAACTTGTTCAGTTTCTGCCTTAGGCCCATTGATGCTTTATTTTCTTCCATGGATCGAGTCCGAGTTAAATCATGGCATCGTACTTTGAAAAACAAATAGCAAATCTTTTTTACAAGCTGTAACTCATGCCGATCATCGTCAGGGGAGGTGATCGTATAGGAACAAAAAATGTTACCACCAAAGTAATTTATTGCACTGTTTACAAATGCATGAATTCCGCACGATTTACTTACATTGGAAATTACATTTTAAAATTAAGTGATGATATTTTTAATATGTAAGTCTACGAACTGGAAATAATATAAGTTAGTTGTAAAATAGTTAACTTAACCCCGCTCCCTTTCTTCGCACGATTGCTGCAGTTGAATGCTACACAGCTTGTTGGCATGATGAAATAACAGCATCACTTATAAATATATAGTCGTCAACCACCTTCTAGAGTTTGAGACATACTGAGATATAAGCAAAAAATATTCCTCAACTTAAAAACATGGGAACGGATATCATGGAATAAAGGATGTTTCCGGCGCGGGACAGCGACACGACGCGACGGCGGCGGTGGCGATGTTGAAAGTGCGCGTTTAGCCTTTAAATGTAAGAAAACTACAGACTGTATAAACAAATGTTTCAAATAAAAGTTGTTATTCAACTCATTTTCAACATTTTTCTCGCTTGAAGTTTGTTTCTACCCCAAAAATAAAAAAAGTTTACGCTTACTAACTTTTTTATGTTCCAAGTTGTTTAGCTAATTATATTTTGTATTTTTATAATTCTGTTAACTGACTTATCTGTAAGTTGTTTACTCCTTTAGAATCCTCAGTTCTTCCAGATAATAAATATATAAGTTTCATTAGAATCGGATGATCCCTGTGCGATGGAGGAGCGTGTTAATGAGTGCGCGCATTAAAATATTTGCCGGCAGAAATCGCTCAGTTGACGAAGTTGCCTAAGAAGTGGAGGGGGAAGGACCGTTTTTCGCATCAAAAACTCCACTGCGCTAGCATTCCAGGTTTATTAATAGAGTTCTATGGACTGCACAAATATGGAAGGAAATGTGCACTTTTTGCTAGAGAACAAATTTTAAAATTGTCAATTTAGCATTAAGTATTAGTTTTTAAATCTGACTTGTTTCACATAACAATTTGTTATTCACGAAATAAATGATTTCTGATTCTGATTCTGAATTGACGTAGAGCAATGATCAAAATACCAAATTGTTTGTTTTTTATGCTGAATTAAATAGTGAAAGTTAAAATTTGATTTAAATAAAAATAACATGTGGAAACCCCAAAAAAACCATTTTTAGGGTACAAAACCCACCCAAAACCTCCTTTGGATGGTGCGCTTCGTCTGGTTTTCGAACTCGTTCAAATAAATGGTGCTTTACACATTTGTACAAAATTTCATTAAGATCGGATCTTTTTTGTGAGAGTTATCGTGCTTACGGACACACACACACACATATATATATATATATATATATATATATATATATATATATATATATATATATATATATATATATAAATTTGAAAGAATGGTGTTTTTGGCATCTGGGGACCTCAAAATAAAAAGTTATCATGGTCTTGGGCTTACCATGAGACCTACGGTAATAGCTTCTTTCCTATAGGGGAAATTCGCTAAAAGAACAGTTTATTTACATTAATAAAAAAAAAATATGGTACATGTAGAAGTCGTTTAAAGGGCCACACAATTATCCTGACTGGCCTTAACCTAATCTTTCAATCCACTGTTCTTCAAACAAATCTTGGTCTTCAGATTCGAGACCCGATTCATCCATTGTGCCGTCGCCTGAGTTTTCTTCATCAGAATCGTCACCTAACTGGACTACCAATTGTTCAGTGTAGTTGTCTATTAGTCCGAATGTAAAATTGTGTTTTGTTAGCCAATATGTAATCCAGTTTGTTTGTACTGGCCAAAACTTAGTATTGCTACTATCATGTATTAGTTAGAAACCATGTTTAGATTGTCTAACCTAGGGTGGTATCCAAATCCCATTACACTATTTTAAACTAACAATTGATGGAAAATACTCGCTCGAAAATACTCTAAACTAATTGGCACTACTCGACTCGATTAAAAAAATCACTACTCGCACACCCCTAGACAATACCAATGAATAGCCTAATAAATAATAATATGAGTGTATAAACATATAAAACAATAACCTAAATTATAATTAATAAATATTAAATAACAGAAAAAGCAATTAGTATTCATATAAATCACTAGGAATTGTTATGAACAATAAATAATTTAGGTAAACAACAAATAATAACATTGAACATATGATTATTAGCACATGTTCTTTGAAAAGTACAATTTCACAGGTTTCAGAGCTCTCTGGCGTGATATAGTGGAAACATTGAGAGGCAGGGATCTTTGGCTATACCTATACTAACACATATTCACATCAAGTTGCTTTCAACTTCCCCTTGACAGTAAAAACAGTTAAAATCTAGAAAGAGTTATGAAAAAGAACAACTAGTTTAGTATGCTGGGAAGTTGACATTCATAGTCTATCAAAACAAGTTTAAGAGCAAACAACATAATTTCTATGAGAATCAAATCTGAATTAAGTTAATCCTAGCTAGATCTTTGTATGAAAAGCTCATAGTTTAGTTTTCAACTATAGAATATACCGGTATTGTTGTGATTAATCAGTTATGAGTGTCAAGCTTAATTTCATTTAACTGCTTATACAGGCCTATGTAACATTTACATTCAAAAAATTATAATTTTGCAACAAATAGATACAAACAGCTAGTTTATGAAATTAAGTAACACAATAACAAAGCATGCTATTAAAAAATCACTCACTTGTCAATGTTAAAAGGTGTGACAATCTCAGGGAATGTCATGTTCTGTGCGATGGATCGTGGCACGCCGACCTGGTCAATACGCAGGTTGGGATCTGGCGTGATGACAGTTCGCGCGGAGAAATCCACTCGTTTCCCCATCAGGTTTCCTCTGATCCTCCCTTCCTTGCCCTTCAGGCGAGCCTTGATGGCCTTTAGAGGTTTCCCTGACTTTTGCATCGCTCTGTGAAATAATTTAACTCATAAGAAGGGCCTAATTCAAATGCTGATTGATATAAACATCAGTGTTACTTTTTCAAATCCTTGTTCCTTACTCCTTTTTATGATCCTAATTCTTGTAAACAAATATCTATGTGTCCTATTCAAATGCATGGTTAATAAATTGACAACCTAGCTTTTGCTTACTTGATGATAATTTAAATGGCCAAGAAGTAATATAACTAGTTTGAAAGATCCTGACATATTTTTAAAACGACAAAAAACAATGTAAGGCTTTTGGTTTTACCGTGGGAATTATTCTTTTCACTATGACAATAATTGAACTGCGCCAGATGGCCACTTATAAAATTAATGGGTTAAAAAGGTTTTCAAGCATGAGTAGTTTAAACAGTTTATGAAATTGATGAAAGTACATGTACATAGCTGATACGTATTTTTATACTTCCTGACTGCATAACTACAGTCAACTCCCGATTATCCGGGAGCGGGGTAATCAGAATGCGGTTTAACCGGGCTCACGAAAGGAATATTTTTATATTTTTTTTATTCCCTTCCAAACATAAATAGAGCAATAATAACAATTTATTTTGCTAAATTATCTCCAGAATCGTATTTAATTGACTTTATTTATCAGAGTAAATACTGTACAAACAATTTAGTAAACACAACATAATCTCAGAGTCTGTCATCTCCCTAATAAGCCGTGGGCGCTTGATGGGGAGCGATGACCTTGACACTGCACCTGGTTACGCAGTACGGCGGACGGACAGAAGCGGATGTCTAAAACTAGAAACATTTCAAAACAATCACCCTTCCCGCCGCTGTCCACCCTCACGGGGTTTTCCCCCAGTGCAGAATTAATTAGCATGCTGTTCGGTGTAGTTTAGAGAATTCGGTGTTTAGAGATCTTTAACTTACTAAATATCATTCGGCGTTTTAGATAGTATTTACTGTTATCAGCCATTGCTAGTATTAACTATTATTATCGTGATTGTTTGTAGATTTTAACACAATTTCAAGATTTTCAAAGTATTCAATTATAAATTATAAATATATCTTAAATTACATTAAAACACAATATTGTAGTATAAAAATGTTAATAAACCTTCATTATGTTTTTAATTCTGTTTATTGAATCCCTTTGTTTTAACCGTGGTTTTGGGTTATCTGTGACCCTCCAACCGGTCATTACCCTGGATAATCGGGAGTTTACTGTACTACATGTTACTCAGCAAATGGGGTTTTATACTTAACATATATGTTTTCTTCAACAGTTTAAGGCAACAGACACGTTATTTAAATTGAGGCATATCAAATTTGAGATTATTCAGAGCCGACTACCCAGGAATAGTTAGCAGATAAGCTGAGCTACAGTAAACAGTAAGCTGATAAATCTTAATGTTTCAATAATTCAAGTTTGATACAAACAATTTTTATGTTCACAGAAAACACTGGTTACAGGATGAACAGACATGAAGTTTAAAACAACCATAATATCTAACTTAGGACAAACGTTAGCGACCATTGTCGTTCATAAATAGTTAAACTTTCACAATTTCTTGATCTACACAACCCTTGACAAACACATCGAGGACAAATAAATGATAGGTTTATTGAAATATCCGTTGAGGTTTTTCGGAAATCCCAAAAATCCCTTTTTTGGAGGAATTACAGAATAATTTGCTACACATACTAATTTGAAGAGGGGAAAAAACCCACCCACCCAACGTCCAAACACTACCCACAGGGTTAGGTAGCCTCATATTCTGAATATCCTTTATTGATCAATGTTATTTTGACATGTTTACCAAGTTTTAATGCAATTTATCATTAACGGGGAAATTAATACCCCCACCGCAGCAAACCTGCATACTCAGCGAATTTCCAATGGAGATATAAATGTCTTAATACTAAATAACGCCACTTACCAAGTTTCATAAAAATATATTCACAAATAAGCGATATATACAATTTTAATTATTCTCCATAAGAATAACATTGGGGCTGAGTACGCAGGTTTGCTGCAACAAGGAACGCAAAAAATCAATACAACTCAACTAGGTGAAGTCGTATACCAGTTTTTATTCATTTATGTTCATAATTAAGGGAGACAGAGCATTTAATTATTCCCCATAAGAATAACATGGGGGCTGAGTACGCAGGTTTGCTGCAACGGGAGAATTTGGCAAAAAAAATATTTTGTTGAGCAAATATCAATAAACCACAACGAGATGAAGCTGTATACCAAGTTTTGTCAGTATACGTTCATAAATAAGCGAGATATAACAATTTTCTTTTCCTCCATAAGAATAACATTAGACAACGTTCTGTGTTTTGCACTTTCGATATCTCGGTAACCAACTGACGTTGAGGAATGATCGAGATACCAAATTGTGTTTTTTTAAGCTGAATAGAATAGTGAAAACTAATATCTGACTATTTCAAAAATTAGATGTAAAAAATTCAAAAAACCCATTTTTGGGGTACAAACCCCCCCCCCAAAAATACCCCTTCGGATAGAACGATCTGGTTGGTTTTCGAACTTAAAAAATCAAAAAAAATGAATAAAAATCATTGGTTTGGGGTGGCTGTCTGTATAAATGTTGCTTTACACGTTTATACCAAGTTATACACGCTGTCGAAATCGGATCATTTTTACGAGAGTTATCGTGCTCACGGACACATATATATAACATATATATATATATATATATATAAACACAGTTTCGAACAAATGGTGTTTTTGGGGTCTCGGGACCTCAAAACAAAAAGTTATCATGGTCCGGGGCCTGGGTCTTACCATGCCGACTACGGTAATAGCTTCTTCCCTACAGGGGAAATTCGCTAAAATGCATTGATTCTTCATCAAAATAACATTGGACAAAGCACTGTGTTTACCGCTTATTGAACATTTGAAATACGGTCCCTCTGTACCTCTTTAGCCTTAAAATTATAACTTAAGATATTAAATTATTTAGTTTTCAAGCTCTTTTCAGTAATGAAAAGTGTTGGTAAAAAAACCATTGTTCTTAAGCAAAATGAATTTTGAAACTTTTAAGCACTATAATTTGCAACCCGAATTTTCTGAGAACTGTGGGTGGTGTGATTTTGATGGAGACCTAAAGCACTATGAAATACCAACTTTTAATTAAAAGTGTCTAATCCATTTTTGAGAAAAGTTGATTATTAATGTATCTGGGGATCCTTTTAAAATTAAAAATATAAAAATGGACTAGTAACTACATGCCAAATTTTATCAAAATCGGTGGTGTGGTCTTTAAGTCTGTACAAATCCATACAGAAAGACAGACATAATCACCTCAAAAAAACTACAACTAAACATTTTTTCGGTTCAGGGAACACCAAATGTATCAAGAAAAGTAAACTATAATACAAATATAACTTCAAAAGTAAAAATCAATGAACTATAGGACACAACTAAATGCACACCTGGGTAGACCAGGCATGTCGTTGTCAACCAGGGTTGCCACATGGAACTGTAGCATCTTGATGTTTTCAGCGATCACGTGGGTCGCTGCACCTGCCTGTTCATTCCTCTGCAGCTCATTGTTGCATTTGATAATGTCTGACAATTTGTGGGTCAAATCGTCCTACACACATTAGATTCATACATTAGTTCCCTTACATGGATTCAATTCTCATTCAAACAACACCAAAACTATGCCTTCTATAGGCCTTTGCATAAAACTAAAACTTTTAAATGGGAAAATGGTAAATGAATAGAGATGTGCGAGTACTCGAAATTTTGAGTTCGAGCCGAGTTAGGCACTGAAACTCGAGGTTTTATTGAAACTCTAAAGTTTCGAGCGAGTTTACTCCCGCCGTTTACCCGCGCTACCAAGGGTCGTCCGCGGCCGCGCGTCGTCTGTAAATTCAAATTGAATGTGAACGCATTTGAGGTGTTAAGAGTTGTGATATGGATTTTAGTGTTTTATTAATAAACATTTAAGTTGTGGCTTGTAAATTTGTGTTACTCTTTACAACAAAATGGAGGATTTACCAGGACCTTCAGATTGAGTTTTATGAACACTGTCTGAATAGTCCACTTTTAGAGATGCACCTAACCTTGTAATTTTTTTATGTAAAATATCAAAAACATATCTGTAATGAAATCTATTAGGTAAGTGTAAGAAGTTTGTGCTTGTTTTTTGTTCAATAATAATTGAAATTGAGTCAATCCATTAATTTTAGGCTAAACTGTCCATTGACATTGAGCTGTTTTTAAAGACACGTGATTTGTTTTTTGGCCTTATTTAAGTTTCATTAATGATTTTTTTAAATAATTTGTAATACATTATTTATAAAATTCTATTTAAGACATGGCTTCAATTTCATCAATTGATTTGCCAGGCACTTTCAAACATATCTTCATGTTGTTATACTAACTTATTGTTCTTATTAGGACTGCTAGTGTTAAAATGAATGCTAAGATATGATAGTAAATACAATTTTGTGTGGTAAGTAAGTAGGTTAATGTTTTACCATGTAATAGGCCTTTTAAATATTAAAATAAAGTTTATTTTAACTTATAGGCCTAAATGTAATTTTATTTTCTCCATTCGTAGAAGGATGTAGCTTAGGCCTAAACATAATATACTAAACATAGGATAATAAAAAGGAGTAAATAAAAAACTGAATTATTTTTTAATGAAACTGTTAAATAATTCCATATAGGCTATAACAACCTTAATACCAAAATACCCCCGTAGCAGCAAACCTGCGTACTCAGCGAATTTCCAATAGATATAAAAAATGTCTTAATAATACATAAAGCCACTTACCAAGTTTCATAAAAATATAGTCACAAATAAGCTATATACACAATTTGAATTATTCTCCATAAGAATAACATTGGGGCTGAGTACGCAGGTTTGCTGCAACAAGGAACACAAAAAATGGGTTTTTATGGTA
Organism: Allygus modestus; assembly: GCA_963675035.1. Taxonomy (NCBI): domain Eukaryota; kingdom Metazoa; phylum Arthropoda; class Insecta; order Hemiptera; family Cicadellidae; genus Allygus; species Allygus modestus. The sequence continues at coordinate 201,179,026 of OY776112.1, forward strand.
ATATCAATATAACTCAACTAGGTGAAGTCATATACCAGATTTTATTAACTCATGTTCATAATTAAGGGAGACATAGCATTTAATTATTATCCATAAGAATAACATGGGGCTGAGTACGCAGGTTTGCTGCTACGGGTGCCTTTGGCAAAAAACAATTTTTTGAGCAAATACCAATATACCACAACCAGATGAAGCCATATACCAAGTTTTGTCAGTATACGTTCATAAATAAGCGAGATATAAAATGTTTCTTTTCCTCCATAAGAATAACATTAGACAACGTACTGTGTTTAGCACTTTCAATATCTCGGTAACCAATTGACGTAGAGAAATGATGAAAATACCAAATTGTGTGTTTTTTTAAGCTGAATCCAATGATAAAAACTAAAATTTGAGTTTTTCAAAAATTACATGTAACAATTTCAAAAAACCCATTTTTGGGGTACAAAACCCCCCAAAATACCCTTTCGGATGGAGCGATCTGGCTGGTTTTCGAACTTAGTCATAAATGTTGCTTTACACGTTTATACCAAATTTCATCAAAATCGGATCATTTTTACGAGAGTTATCGCGCTCACGGACATATATATATATATATACATATATATATATATATATATATATATATATATATACAGTTTCGAACGAATGGTGTTTTTGGGGTCTGGGGACCTCAAAACGAAAAGTTATCATGGTCCCGGGCCTAGGTCTTACCATGCCGACTACGGTAATAGCTTCTTCCCTATAGGGGAAATTCGCTAAAATTAAAAGTATTTTATCTTCATGGCAAAATGTTATGCAATAACATTGGTATGATTTATTTTCAGATAAATGGACTTACCTTTTTCCAATGAAGCAGGAATCCATTTATTTTTATTCACTATTATTATTTTCAGGTCATGGTGACTAGAAAAGTATATTTTAATAACAACATTTATAAATGGAACCCTATACACTGTTTTGATCCAATTCAACTAGACCCATGTGTTTTTTTTATTTGTATACTCGACTCGAACTCGAGATTAGAATCTTTTGCCCTTTACTTGTCTCAACTTAAAAAACCTGTACTCGCACATCTCTAAAAATGAATACAAATATGAATTACTTGAGGAGCACACTAAGATTAGTTTTAGTTTGTTAGTAGGCCTAGTTCAAACTTAACACGTTGGCTGCCACCAATAATTGTAGTGTGGTTACTCTAAGAGCATTTTCATACTACACAACATAAGTCTTATCACCACACGGCTAAAAAGGTCACTTAGGGGCATGGGGTTGCTGAGAAACACTGATTCAAATGTGGGTGCTTTCATACTGGTAGTGGTACGACAGCAATCGTGAGGGTGCAGCAGTTTTGACTCGTTTTGCAGTGGTGTTCCTCTGCGCCTGGGATACGACTGCAAATGGTTTGGATACAAACTGTAATCATGTGTCAATAGGACTCTGGTTGTGTGCACATGCGTCCAGAAAGTCGTGTAATATAAATACCCCCGTCGCAGCAAACCTGCATACTCAGCGAATTTCCAATGAAGATATAAATGTCTTAATACTACATAAAGCCACTTACCAAGTTTCATAAAAATATATTCACAAATAAGCTATATATACAATTTTAATTAATCTCCATAAGAATAACATTGGGGCTGAGTACGCAGGTTTGCTGCAACAAGGAACACAAAAAATGGGTTTTTATGCTAATGTCAATATAACTCAACTAGGTGAAGTCGTATACCAGTTTTTATTCATTTATGTTCATAATTAAGGGAGACAGAGCATTTAATTATTATCCATAAGAATAACATGGGGGCTGAGTACGCAGGTTTGCTGCTACGGGAGAATTATGCAAAAACAATTTTTTGGAGCAAATATCAATAGACCTCAACGAGATGAAGCTGTATACCAAGTTTCGTCAGTATACGTTCATAAATAAGCGAGATAAAAAAATTTTCTTTTCCTCCATAAGAATAACATTAGACAACGTACTGTGTTTAGCACTTTCAATATCTCGGTAACCAATTGACGTAGAGGAATGATCGAAATACCAAATTGTGTGTTTTTTTAAGCTGAATCGAATGGTCAAAACTAAAATTTGACTTTTTCAAAAATTATATGTAAAAAATTCAAAAAACCCATTTTTGGGGTACAAAACCCCCCCAAAATACCCCTTCGGATAGGTCGATCTGTCTGGTTTTCGAACTTAAAGTCATAAATGCTGCTTTACATATTTATACCAAATTTCGTCAAAATCGGATCATTTTTACGAGAGTTATCGTGCTCACGGACACACATATATATATATATATATATATATATATACAGTATCGAACGAATGGTGTTTTTGGGGTCTGGGGACCTCAAAACGAAAAGTTATCATGGTCCCGGGCCTAGGTCTTACCATGCCGACTACGGTAATAGCTTCTTCCCTATAGGGGAAATTCGCTAAAAGGCTCTAATGCCAATTTCTTTCTTACAGTATACACCCTCTTAACCCTCTATGAATTGAACCCTAGGTCGGATAACTAAAAGGGCGTTTGAAATGCACCTGGGTATTGTCATATTAAGCACTAAAAATTATAAAACTTAAACGACAGTTAAAAAATAGGTACCAAGATGCAAGACTTGATTAACTAAGGAAACTATGATCGATTTAGACCTGAACTTTTTTATGGCACAGTCTTGTGTCGTCAGCTGTAGTGGCGGACATGTCATTTGCAGGAAAAGGGTGGTTAATCTGATGGGCGGTTGAAGCGAGGGCGTTTAAGAGAGCGTCTACTATATTTTGTATTGCATGAAGGGATAAAAGTGAGGAAAAACAACTTTTTGGTAGCCTATAAAGCACTAATAATCACAAAAACCTCTAAAAAGTTAAATACCCCCCGTCGCAGCAAACCTGCGTACTCAGCGAATTTCCAATGCATTGATATGTTTCTCACTAGTACATAAAGCCACTCACCAATTTTGACAAAAATACATTCATAAATAAGTTATTTATTACATTTTATTTATTCCCCATAAGAATAACATTAGGACTGAGTACGCAGGTTTGCTGCAACAAGGAAGATAAGAAATGATTTTTTATGCAATTATCAATATATCTGAACCAGGTGAAGCTACTTACCATGTTTTATTAATTTATGTTCATAATTAAGGGAGATATAAAACTTTACTTATTCTCCATAAGAATAACATTAGGGCTGAGTATGCAGGTTAGCTGCTACGGGGACAATCAACAAAACATTTATTTTTTGTGCAATTATCAATATACCAGTACAACATGAAGCCACATACCAAATTTCATCAATATAATACATTAATAAATAATCAAGATATCCAATTTTATTTATTCTCCATAAGGATAACATTGGACAACGTACTGTGTTTAGCACTTTGAATATCTCTGCAACGGTTTGACGTAGAATCACAATTTAAACACCAAAATGATTGTTTTGTGGAGCTGAAGTGATTGGTAGAAGAAAATGTGAAGTTTAAAGTAAAATTAACTGAGGAAAAGCCAAAAACCTTTTTCCCATAAGATTAACATGGGAGATTTTATGAGCATGTTTTTTGGATTTTTTCCGCAACCACTTAACCTAGGTTAATAATTCAAAATACCATATTATTTGTTTTTTTAAGCTCTATAACATGGTCTAAACCAAAATTAAGTGTTTTAAAAATTTTAGGGTAAAAAATGCAAAAAACTGATTTTTGGAAAATTTAAAACCCCCATAAACCCCCCTTCCCATGGTCCGATTTTTCTGGTTTTCGAACTTAAAGTCATAAATGTCAGTTTACACATTTGAGCCAAATTTCATCGAAATCGGACGTTTTTTACTCAAGTTATCGCATTCACGGACACATATATAGATATATATATATATATATATATATATATATATATATATAGATATATATATATATATATATATAGATATATATATATATATATATAGATATATATATACATATATATAAATTTGAACGAATAGTGTTTTGGACATCTGGGGACATCAAAACAAAAAGTTATCATGGTCTCGGGCTTAAGTCTTACCATGAGACCTACGGTAATAGCTTCTTCCCTATAGGGGAAATTCGCTAATTCCCTATAGGGGAAATTCGCTAATTCCCTATAGGGGAAATTCGCTAAAAGTATATTTTCAGAAATTTTAATTTTTCTAAGAATCAAATTTATAATAGGTACAGGTCTAATTCGCTAAAATCAAAACCACATAAAAGTAAGGACGAACCTGATTCCTCGCAGACCCGTACATAACGACAGCAGGTCTGACCGCAAGAGGTGGCACGGGCAGTACTGTTACTATCATCCAATCCGGCCGAGCAAACTTCGGGTCCATTCCGAGGATGAAACACTCTTCATCCACTATGTGCTTCAATATCTCCCACACTCGCTCTGCACTCAATGCGATCTTCTTCTCTTGTGAGTCTTCATTGGCGTGTTTCCATTCGGCGGTGACATCAAGTCCTGTACGCCGAAGGTTCGGCTGGTAGCGACCACAGCCGCCGTGACCTTGTTTGCGAGGCTGGAATAACAAACTTTCATTAACAAATCAACTACAGTACATTAGAGAGTATAGAGTTAATCCTCAAATTCTTTGACGCTGTGAAGCAAAACTTTATATTACTGAGATAAATTGGTCTGAGTGATCTGATAACAACTAAGTTCCTTTCGTATTATTGAAAATGTTTTAGACTGTAAATAACCTTATTAAAATTCAATTTTACTCACCTGTTGATTATTAGGGTCATCAGGATTGTCTTTATTTATATCCATTTCATCACCTCCTTCGCAAATGTTCTTTCCTTTGCACAGATCATACACGAAGGTCAGTCGTTTTCTAGGTTGTCCTTTTGTTTTCATAACAATTTCCTTGATCTTTGGATGGCTCTAGAAAATATAATTAATTTTAGATTGCTATTGATGGCTTTCAAGTTTTACAAATAAACAAGATATAGGCCTATACATTGAATATGCTTGTGACGAATTTTTCGAATTTTTTTTGTTTTGAATTTTTTAAATGTAACAAATTCTGAATGCAGCCTTTAGGATAATTAAAAAAAAAAACGTTATAATATGTGGACAATAAATCTTCAATTCCAATTTATTTACAAAATATTAAGTTAGTTATTTATGCTCCCCACTTGAGAGTATAGCCTAAATTTAATAATAAAAGAGTGTGGTGTTTTTAGCGAATTTCCCCTATAGGGAAGAAGCTATTACCCCTATAACCCAGACTTAAGCCCAATACCATGATAACTTTTTTTTTGAGGTCCCCAGATATATAAATATTATATATAAGTGTCCGTAAAGCACGATAACTCTCGTAAAAAAGGTCCAATCTTAATGGAATTTGGTAAAAATGTGTAAAATACCATTTATTTCAAAGAGTTTGAAAACCAGACGAATCGCACCATCCGAAGAGGGATTTTGGGAGGATTTTGTACCCAAAAAATGGGTTTTTGGGGTTTCCACATGTAATTTTTATTAAATCAAATTTTAACTTTTACCATTGAATCCAGCATAAAAAACAAACAATTTGGTATTTTGATCATTGCTCTATGTCAATTGGTTACTGAAATATGGAAAGTGCTAAACACAGTACGTTGTCTAATGTTGTTCTTATGGAGAAAAAGAAAAATTGTATATCTCGCTTATTTAAGAACATAAACTGACGAAATTTGGTATATGGCTTCATCTGGTTGTGGTTTTTTGTTGTTTGCACAAAAACCAATTTTTCACCTATGGTTCCTGTAGCAGCAAACCTAGGTACTCGGTCCCCATGTTATTCTTATGGAAAATAATTAAAATGTTATATATCGCTTATTTATAGGGGTGTGCGAATAGTGATTCTGGCTTGAGCCGAGCCGAGCTTTTTTCTAAGTTCTCGAGCTTCGAGCTTTCTCGAGCCGAGCTTTTTTTATGGGAATTTTCTTTAGGGGTGTGCAATATACCGGTAGTGATTTTATGACTTGAGCCAAGCCGGGCAGAAGTTTTTCAAAGTTCTCGAGCTTTGAGCATTTTTGATTAAGCCTATACTAGTTTATGTTTAAAAGAACAAACATTCTATTCATTATGGTAATGTAAAATAATTGATAACTTTTTATATATGTCATCTTTCAATCACTTCTTCTAAATTCATTATTCCTACGTTCAATAAATAAAGGCCTACAGTGGGGAAATAACAAAATAAGTAGGCTACTAAAAGGAAAAAATTATTGAGACCACTTGTAGATAGTAACGTGCAAATTTTCTTTCAATATAAAGTAGGTAGCCTACATAGAAAAAGAACAACGTAAAGGAAGAGAACTACACATTTTTAACTAGACTGATAAGCCCACAGGTTAACTAATGTGCAGTTATTAAAGTATTTATCAACAGCCACAATAATAATAATAATTGACTATATGTCAATATTTACTCTCCATGTAACCAAAGACTTAGACCCTAGCCTTGGGAATTGCCAAAACCCAGTAAGCCTCCTCTCATTCAACTGTTTGTAAATAGTAAATTTGCGGTTATCCTTTTATAAATAAATACAAGTTAGTTCACCCTTTGAGTGCCATAGCGTCGCTGACAGCGACTCTCGGTATTTTACGTAGTACTTCATATCAAAACAAGGTACTGGCTTTCAAGGTATTTTGTTTTGATCCAGAAGCTTCCAGCTATCAGATCTATAGCAATTTCTTTGCCTTTGGTCTGTTAGCAGACCCTAATTTAGTCATCTCTGTCGCAGATGTCGTCTGTATTTGTTGTTGTTTATTGTTATAACGGCAAACGACGTAAATATCACTTATATTATTGTTATTGAAGTTATATTTTAGTGTTTTTTACTTCCTATTTACGTATGAAATAAAAATAAGTATCAGAATAGATAGAAACAACTTGAGTAACCTTCGGGAATTAGTTTACAATGATCTTGGAAACAGTGTCATTGTCGTGGATACTAAGTTTTTGTGAAAGTAAAAGATACACATACATCTTTTGTTTTCTAGTTTATTGTGCATTTAATTTACTTTGGTAGGCCTAATGCTTATATACTAGTAATAATAAACATGTTTACTGACAACAAACTAAAAAATAATATTTGTTTATATTACAAAATTGTACTTCAACGTTGCTTAGTAACCACATAGCCTAGGCCTAGGGCCTTTTTTGAATTGTAACATATTTTCTTTTTTTTCAAACAATAACTGATATTGATGATTTAAACATCAGTTTTGATCAGCATTTTCTGCTCTTTCTGCCTACTGGGCTGAAAAATATCAAATGAAATTTTTTAGCGTAATTTATGTAAGTCAAAGTTGAAAAAAAAGAAATTTTTAATTTGTTTTACTAACAAAATATTTTTTAAGTCACAATTTATTTTCTAATTATAGTTACTTTATACTATTTCATAGAGAATTTATTCATAAACAAAATAAATAAAAAATTATATGGATACCTCTAAAATTGTATTTTAAATGATATTTTATGTAAACTACTACATTTTCCATTGAAATTAGCCCGGCAATTTATGCATAAGAAATGGCCATGATGCCGCGGCACTCAAAGGGTTAAACCAGTCTTTATTTCTTATTGTACTCACAGAAACAAGTTATTCAATAATCGTAGGTCTAGCTTATGTTCTATCTAACATATTACCTAACAGACTTAACCTATTATATCTGCTTCTGAAACAGAAGGTTTCAGAAATAGAAGGTGGAAGAGGATCGTCAATGCACAGTCCTTCAATCACTGCTTTAACAATTTGATAGCATACAATTATTACAGAATGATATGCTTTCTACTTCTACTGACGTTTATTCACAAATTCAAACAATCCCGCGGAGTTAAACAATATGATTTTAATCGCACAGCTGATAGCGTAACAAAACACTCGACCATTTTGATCGCGTCTTGCTCTTGGTTAGGGCCTTCGGCGTACATAGAATATAATCAACTTTTTAAATAATATGACCACCGGTATTATAAACATGCGTTACGTAACTATTCACAATTTTTTTTTAATCTTTAGATTTGGTGAACCTCGCAATTAGTCAATTTTTGAACAATCTAATTTTTGGGGAGTACTATTTCGGGTGCACATTAAAACGCCGTCATGATTATAGGGAATTATCAACAACAACCTTGTCCCTAGCTATTGGTCACGCAAATCATTATTACATTATAACCATCTTCACTCAACGTCCTAAGACAGTTCGCACATTGGGCATGCCAACAGTTGCCAGAAATAATTTCAGACTCCAGAGAATATAATTATTGTGTAATGTACGAAGTTGTAAGTTGTAGAACAGACTGTACCGATACAACAATTAGAAAAAGTGTTTCCATGGATTTTAGTTTTTTGCTGTGGTACTTTTTCTGGAGCAGTACGATTATTGCATTAATTATTATTAACACATTGCGTGCGAGTGACGGGCCGGCCCGCCATCCGCAGTTGGCACACCTGGCGTCTGGCGGGCGCGCCCGTCATGTTGGCATAGCAACAACCTTCGTTCAGTGTGAGCTTAGCCGCGGGCGGGGAAACTTGTGTTTGTTCCTCGCACTTTTGGACAGTCTTCCCAAGTTTTTGGCGCGCTTCGTTTTCGTTTCGGCCATTTCATTTTGTCGGGTGTGTAGTATTATTGTGTTATGTTTACTGCATAGTGTTGAGATTGTATAAGTGCAATGGATGACCCAGACGACCCAACTTATGTTGAAAACGAGTACTCTGACATCGATGACGACTCGGAATCAAGTTCAAGCAGCTCTGAGGAAGATGACGCCGAGGTTGATCCCCCCCAATGGTCGGCCACCCCTGGTGCAATGGCGGGACTATGGGACATCCCGTTTACAGGCGAACCAGGTATTCGTGTACCAATTCCTGGTGATAATAAACCATTCGATTGGTTTAATCTCTTGCTTGATGTAATATTCTTACAGCATATTGTAGACGAAACCAATAAGTATGCGCTGGAATTTTTGTGTGGCCCAAACACTACTCCTCAATCCCGTATTACAAAATGGAAGGATTTGACTCTTCAGGAACTGTACACCTTCATTGGCCTACTCATGCATACGGGGACCATAAGACTGAATAGAATCCAGGACTACTGGAAAACCCATTGGTTGTTTTCTCAAACCAGCAATATTTTTAGCCAATACATGTCCAGAGATCGATTTGAATTAATCCTACGTTGTTTACATTTCTCTAGAGTACCAACAGCTGACAACCCAGAACCAGTAGACCAAAGGGCTTTCAAGATCCAACCTATCATTGACTATTTCAATAATAAAATGAGAGAAATTTATTACCCTGGCAAGGAACTAACTATAGATGAGGAAATGGTGCTGTGGCGTGGTCGTTTGGCGTTTAGGCAATATATAAAAGGCAAACGCCATAAGTAGGGTATAAAGATATACTCTCTAAATGAACCCGAGGGACTGATGCTCCGTTTCCATGTATATACCGGGAAAAATGACAGTGTAGCAGGAAAAGGCCACACTGTAAAAGTAGTTATGAAACTAATGAAAGATTTTCTAGGCAAGGGACACGCATTGTTCATGGACAATTTTTATAATAGTTACATACTTTCATCGAAACTCCTGCGACGCCTAACGTATTCGACTGGCACTTTGCGTGCGGATAGAAAACACACCTCAGCAGATGTGAAGTCCGCCGTATTGTCCAAGGGTGAAACCATTTCTCGCTATGCTGAGAGTATCATGATAGGGCAATGGAAAGACAAACGTGCCGTGACCTATATTTCGACTCAATTTTACAACCAGATTGTAACAGTGACCAACAGAAGGAAACAACAGAAAGTGATGCCCCAACCTGTTATGGAGTACAACGCACACATGAAGGGGACCGATCGCATGGACCAAATGATGTCATACTACCCCTGCGAGCGGAAAACACTGCGTTGGCACAAAAAGATATTGTCCACTTCCTACAGATAGTTATGACCAATGCTTTTTTTCTGTACAATATACATAACATAAACCGACGACTGAGCTTGTACGACTTTCGTTTACAAGTCATAGAACAATTGTTGCCCAAGAAACCAGCCCCATTGGCTATTACACCGACCAGGGGTAGTATGCACAGACTTTCCCAAACGGACAAACGCAGATCTGATGGAAAGCGATTGACCAAAAGGTGCCGTGTGTGCTACAAGGAAGGGAAAAGGAAGGACACTACCTACTTTTGTGCCACATGCCCTGGTGAACCGGGACTCTGCGAAGTTAGATGCTTCGATAAGTTCCACGAAGATGTCCAAGACTAAATAAAAACAAAAAGGCGGCGGGTGGGGATGTATATAGTAGTATGTAAAGTAATATTCATTTTTTAGTTATAGACTTTGTTATTTTCAAACAAAATATCTCTTTTTACATGTTGTCCTAAATTGTTGTAAACATTTTGTGTCTGAACTAAAACACTTGAAACAACGGTTTGAGGAGGGGTTATAAATATATTTTTTATCCAAATAATGATTATATACTAACTGTCGACTACAAAATTAGCATTTATTGTGTTACTGTGGCCTTCTGGGACTATTTTTGTGATGTGCTGACGGCAAGGACGAGCGCCAGGAGCGGACGACGGGAATTCCCGTCACGGAAATGACGTCACGTAATTCAACAAAAATGGACCCTGGACAACTGGAAATACCATTTGGGATATCCTGACATCATTTCTGAGTAAGTAATCACATAATAATTTTTTAGCTTTTCAGATCCGCAATTATCATAATTATTAGCACTAAACGTGTTAACCGTGAAATATTGCACAATTCATCTGGGCAACGGCAACCATGTTCTGCAAACAGAATAGTGTGATAGGTCCACTTGATGCGATTGAGCGTAGAGAAAGTGGCTCAATCGCGTTGGTTGATGAGGTCGGAAATTAAAAATATTACAGTACTTTAATTTTTGGTTATTTTTTAATCGAAGGACCGAAAGCATTAGCATTGCGATATTTTCTATATTTGTTATGGAGCTCTACCGACGCAAACTACGAGAATTCTAACATTGATTCTGGAAAGTTTTTTCTTTAAATTTAATTTTGTAGACAACCCTTTTCACTAGTCGGCGTTTTAAATATTCAGTTCGAGGTTTGTGAAGTTGGCCTACCCATAACAGCCTACCCACAATTTGTAATTCCATTTGTTAGTTCCTTGTTAGTTCCCGATAGTTCCGTAACAAATTTTGTTAGTTACGCAAATTTAAGGAAGAAAATAAAAAACTCAATGGGTAGGTCAACTTCACGCTAGCCTACCCATATCCTAAAATGAGTTTAAAACTGGATCAAGTGTTAGTTCCATGTTAGTTCCGGATAGTTCCGTCAACAATTTCGTTAGTTCCATGGTCAACCATCATGTTATTGACAAAAGTATCTTTAAAACTTGGAGCGGGCTAACTTCACGCTAGCTTACCCATATGCTAAAATGGTTTTAAAACGGTATCAATCGTTAGTTCTTTGTTAGTTCCCAATAGTTTCATCAATATATTTGTTAGCTCCATCACCTTGCACTATTTAACTAGCAAAAGCCATGTTTGAAGCCTTAGGGCGGGCTAACTTCACGTTAGCCTACCCATATGCTACAATGGTTTTAAAACGGTATCAATCGATAGTTCCCGATAGTTCCATCAATATATTTGTTAGTTCCATTACCTTACACTATTTAACTAGCAAAAATCGTGTTTGTGGCCTTTGGGCGGACTAACTTCACACTAGCCTGCCCAGATGCTACAATGGTTTTAAAACGGTATCAACCGTTAGTTCCATGTTAGTTACGGATGGTTCCGTTACACATATAGTTTGTTCCACAGTTAACCCTAGGAGTGGCCCAATGCTAAAGTGTGGAATGGCAGGCTAAATTTGTCGATTTTGCAGACATTTTTTTGAAAATTCGTATAAATTCAACCGTAGAAGTAAACCTAGCCAACCTTATATTCATTTTGATCAGGAAGATCAGGGTAATTTAGAAATACTAAAATGATAAGGATCTAGAAAGGTAATTTTTTCGGTAAAGTGAAAAGAAGAAAAACAATTAGAATTTTATTTTTGAAATTTCAAAAGTAGCCTCGGTGAAATTTTTTCAACTGATTTTTTATGGAAAATTCATTATATACATTTTGTAAACAATCTAATTCCCTACTTAGAAATATATAACATGGTATGGAAATAATTTGTTTTGTAAGTTTTAGGGGTGTAATATAATAATAAACGGAAACCCGAAATAAATGTAAACTGTACGGTGTTAGGTTGTGTTGTAAATAAGTCATGTAATATATGTATATACTAATAATGATATATACATATTTGTAAAGCTAATGAAGTAAGAAATCCAAAAAAGTCATAAAGTTGATGGTAAAAAATTGTTATCACTTATAAATAAATGTAAATAAAAGAATGTTTTGCTATTATGGTGTATTTGGAAAAAAATATTTCACAGTATTTAGTATATAACTTTTTTGTCTAATATTTTGCCCCCAAAGCAATATAATCATGTTGTAGTAAATTCAATTCCCTACATAGAAATATATAACATGTTATACATAGAATACATAGGAGTATACATATAAATATACAACTCACCACTACCAGATAAATAATCCAATTAGCCTAGGCCTACGACGCAACATCACAAAAGTCGATCATCACTGCCTGTATTACCCTCTAAATCGTCATCAACGTCACTAATACTTTATTCAAGAGCACCCCGAATGTCACTACAATCCATTTTTGCGTAAATTCGGCTAAATAAATGACTAAAACAATCTTACACAACTGACAGCGGTCAAACATAGCGCGCCATTTTGGACTGGGACTTCGACATTGCATATTTCAAATGTCATGTCATATTGTCAACAAAAACACAACACATCGAGACAGATATAAGAAGAAAGCCTGAAATCTGCTGTTTACAATGATACCAAATACAATACAGTTTGGAGCAAGCCAAACAAACTAACTGAGACTTCGTAAACAGCAAACAGCTGCGCAGTTGCCGATTAGGCAAAAATGTGACGTAATGAAACTATTCCTTGGTGATGATTTTCAGAATAAAACAGTGCTGCCAACGGCAAAACTAAATTGCTCTACTTTTCTTCCTCTTCAAAATAACATATTATTTGACTAGTAACTATAACTTACACTAGATATAAATCCGATTTTCCTGATGGCCCTTTTTCGGCCATCTGCCATTGTACAACAAAACAGAAAACACCTGTTTTCAAAAAATCATATGATCTGTCTAATCAATATTTCGTTCAAAACATCAATACCACAATAAAGCGCATCTCTTTAGCAGTGCATTGGTACCAACCGCAACTTCCCACGACAAAAATTACCCGAGCTGGGTAATTTCAAAAAAGTAGTGTTTTGACATTTTCTTAGCATCGGCTGCTAGAATCGCATCGCGCCAAAAATTCATTTGATTTCTAATCGTCGTGACATTGTTGTACAGCTGCTACAGGGTTTGTTTATGTAATAAAACGAAAGTTCAGAATATTATCTTTCGAATGATATATATATTGTTCACTTTTGAGTTTATTATTAGTGGTTTTTTTACGTTACAAAATTTTCGGTCCCGAATGGCCGATTCTCGGCCCCTGCCACAGTAGGCTGCACAAAATAGGGCCGAATCTCGGCCATTGGCCACTCCTAGGGTTAAACACCATGTAATTGACAGAAGAAATTGTTAAAACTTGGGGCGCTTCAAGCTAGCCTACCCATACCCTAAATTGGGTTTAGAACTGTATAAAACCCAACGACGAATAGTATGTGCTTGGTTAGATCAAGTGTGAGTTCCATGTTAGTTCCGGATAGTTCCGTTACACATTTTGTTAGTTCTACAGTTAAACATCATGTAATTGACAGAAGAAATCGTTAAAACTTGGGGGGGCTAATTTCACGCTAGCCTACCCATACCCTAAACTGGGTTTAGAACTGTGTAAAACGTTAGTTCCATGTTAGTTCTGGATAGTTCCGTTACACATTTATTTTGTTCCACAGTTAAACATCATGTAATTGACAGAAGAAATCGTTAACACTTAGGGTGTTAGTTCTAAATTGTTAGAACTAACGTTTTACACAGTTCTAAACCCAATTTAGGGTATGAGTAGGCTAGCGTGAAGTTAACCCGCCCCCAGGTTTTAACGATTTCTTCTGTCAATTACATGATGTTTAACTGTGGAACAAACGAAATGTGTAACAGAACTATCCGGAACTAACATGGAACTAACGATTGATACTGTTTTAAAACCATTGTAACATATGGGTAGGCTAGCGTGAAGTTAGCCTGCCCCAAGGCCACAAACACAATATTCCCTGGTTAAATAGTGTAAGGTGATGGAACTAACAAATATTTTTATGGATCTATCGGGAACTAACAAAGAACTAACAACTGATACCGTTTTAAAACCATTGTAGCATATGGGTAGGCTAGCGTGAAGTTAGCCCGCTCCAAGGCCACAAACAAGATTTTTGCTAGTTAAATAGTGTAAGGTGATGGAACTAACAAATATATTGATGGAACTATTGGGAACTAACAAAGAACTAACGATTGATACCGTTTTAAAACCACTGTAGCATATGGGTAGGCTAGTGTGAAGTTAGCCCGCCCCAAGGCCACAAACATGGTTTTTGCTAGTTAAATAGTGTAACATGTTAGAACTAACAAATATATTGATGGAACTATCGGGAACTAACAAAGAACCAACGATTGATACCGTTTTAAAACCGTTTTAGCATATGGGTAGGCTAGCGTGAAGTTAGCCTGCCCCAAGTTTTAAAGATACTTTTGTCAATTACATGATGGTTGACCATGGAACTAATGAAATTGTTAACGGAACGATCCGGAACTAACATGGAACTCACACTTGATCTAGTTTTACTCATTTCAGCATATGGGTAGGCTAGCATGAAGTTAGCCTGCCCCAGGGCCACAAACATGGTTTTTTGCTAGTTAAATAGTGTAACATGTTAGAACTAACAAATATATTGATGGAACTATTGGGAACTAACAAAGAAATAACGATTGATGCCGTTTTAAAACCATTTTAGCATATGGGTAGGCTAGCGTGAAGTTAGCTTGCCCCAAGTTTTAAAGACACTTTTGCCAATTACATGATGGTTAACCATGGAACTAACGAAATTGTTAACAGAACTATCCGGAACTAACACTTTATGCAGTTTTAAACTCATTTTAGGATATGGGTAGGCTAGCGTGAAGTTGGCCTACCCATTGAGTTTTTTAATTTTCTTCCTTAAATTTGCGGAACTAACAAAAATTGTTACGGAACTATCGGGAACTAACAAATGGAATTGAAAATTGTGGGTAGGCTATTATGGGTAGGCCAACTTCACGGACTTTTCGGTTCAAACTTTTTTGCAAATCTCGAGCCGAGCCGAATATTGTAGTATTCGGCTCAAATAAACTCGAAGTTCAAATACTCGAACACCCCTAATTATTTATGAATGTATATGGATGAAACTTGGTATATGACTTCACTAAGATGAGATCTATTGATATTTGCATAAAAACCCATTATTTTGTGTTCCTTGTTGCAGCAAACCTGCATACTCATCCCCAATGTTATTCTTATGGAGAATAATTAATATTTTAATGAATATTTTAAATATCGCTTGTTGGGAATATATTTCTTATGAATCATAAGTGTTTTAATGTGTTATGTTATATATCATTGAAAATTCGCTGAGTATGCAGGTTTGCTGCGGAAGGGGTATTTTATAATTACAAAGATTATAGTGTACCGGTAGTCTATATTTAATTACAACAAAATAAAGAGTTGAATTTTTATCACACAGTAATATTAGGCTTCATATAATTGTCATGAACAAAGAATACCTTACCGATTTTAAATTAAAATATCATCACCAGACTACTTAGAAACTAATTTAGGAACTCACCGGGCTAACTAGCAGCTTGGAGCAGTAGAAACAAACACAACGCAGGATCTTTATGGTTTTTGTTACAAAACCAACATGGAATACTGGTTTGGCCAAGTCAATATGGCCAAAATGTCCAGGGCATTCCGTCATGTTGCCTAAAAAAACACTTATATTTTAAGAAAATATAAAATTTAAAACTATCGGATACCTGATTTGAAATATTAAAAAAGTATGAGTCTCCACCAAAATATATTTAAGTAGGGTGGGTCGGGGTAATTTTGAAACAAAATTCAAACTTTCCTTACATCTCAAAAATGTATAGTTAAAATTTATTGTAAATTTTAACACAGCACCTCACAGGTGATAGAATAATATGGTATAAGTTTCATTCACTGTAATCAATTACAGTTAGAACTAAAAAAAAAAAAAACGTGTCTCATCATTACCCCGGCAAATGGGAAATTATGAGACAGCCTGGGAGAATTTTGAGACACTCATTTTACCCTTAGCTTACCACAAGGTCAATACTCCTGACCAGGGAAATTTGTAGACAGTACCATAAACATAATTTTAGATGGTTGGGGAAATTTTGAGACAGCAATATTGGACAGGAAAACAAAATATTTACCACGGGACAGCGTAAAATTTACAGTAAACAACTTACAAGTACTTATTAAATGGATACAAAATACATATTCTAACTACATTTAAAGATGGTAGTATGTGTAGATATATCCTAAATACTAATATAATACCATTGAACCTTTGTATACCAAGTATATGAATAATTTCTTTATTAGCATGATATGTGTTGTTAAAACTAAGCAGGATAAATAAAATACGTCTTACAACACTATAAAGTATATTTACACTTATACTGTACTTACATACAAGACAGTAAAATATACAAAAAAGATGGTACAAGGCTTGTACCATCTTTTGTGTATAGTTTACCGTCTTGTATATAAGTACAGTATAAGTGTAAATATACTTTACAGTGTTGTAAGACTATTTTATTTATCCTGCTCAAATATATGAAGAAAAAGTAGCAGTCTTCACCCTTGATACTATTATACCAGTACTACAAAACTAACACTTCAACTTACTTTCACTTAAGTTTATGTTATTACAATTTTTTGTTTGAATTGAGCTAAAAATAATATAATAGGTACAATTTAACCTACGAATAATAAATATCCTATAGTATACTTTAGTATTTCTAGATTCTCCTGTTCTTTCCGATCAAAATGAATATGAGGTTCGCAAGGTTTAATTCTGTGGTTGAATTTATACGAATTTTCAAAAAAAGTCTGCAAAATTGTCAAATCTGCTTGGCCATTTTCCACTTCAACATTAGGCCACTGCTAGGGTTAATGTAGGTATTAATATACCCCCGTAGCAGCAAACCTGCTTACTCAGCGAATTTCCAATGCATATATATGTATCTTAATACCACATAAAGCCACATACCAAGTTTCATCAATATACATTCATAAACAAACGATTTATGCCATTTTAATAAGAAAAAGTATATTTACACTTATACTGTACTTACATACAAGACAGTAAAATATACAAAAAAGATGGTACAAGGCTTGTACCATCTTTTGTGTATAGTTTACCGTCTTGTATATAAGTACAGTATAAGTGTAAATATACTTTACAGTGTTGTAAGACTATTTCATTTATCCTCATTTACTCATGGCGGCTGAGTATGCAGGTTTGCTGAAGCAAGGAACACAAAAAATGGGGTTTTATATAAATATCAATATAACTGATGTAGGTAAAGCCACATACCAAACTTCATTAATTTATTTTCATAATTAAGGGAGATAACACGTTACTTATTCTCCATAAGAATAACATGGGGCTGAGTACGCAGGTTTGCAGGGAGCCTTTGGGAAAAAAATTTTTTTTGAGCAAATATCAATGGTCCACAACCAGATGAGGCCGTATACCAAGTTTCGTCAGTTTACGTTCATAAATAAGCGAGATATAAAATTTTTCTTTTCCTCCATAAGAATAACATAAGACAACGTACTCTGTTTAGCACTTTCAATATCTCAGTAACCAATTGACGTAGAGAAATAATCAAAATACCAAATTGTGTGTTTTGTTAAGCTGAATCCAACAGAAAAAACTAAAATTTGGCTATTTCCATAATTATATGTAAACAATTCGAAAAACCCATTTTTGGGGTACAAAACCCCCCAAAATACCCCTTTGGATAGAGCGATCTGGCTGGTTTTCGAACTTAAAGTCATAAATGTTGCTTTACACGTTTATACCAAATTTCATCAAAATCGCATCATTTTTACGAGAGTAATCGTGCTCACGGACACATATATATATATATATATATATATATACAGTTTCGAACGAATGGTGTTTTTGGGGTCTGGGGACCTCAAATCGAAAAGTTATCATGGTCCCGGGCCTAGGTCTTACCATGCCGACTACGGTAATAGCTTCTTCCCTATAGGGGAAATTCGCTAAAACAGATATACATCTTTTTAATTACAATGACGCCATAATCTTCGTAACTGCAGTACTAAGGCAGAAGTGTGAAAGAACTACTACAAATCTTATGTGCTACGATATTTAAAACAGTTTATTATAGAAGGTAAATTATTTTAAAAGAACTACTGACATATAAAAAAAAAACTCTCAATAACATTTAAAAGAAAACCAAAATGTTCAAAAAGCGACAATTAATAGAACAGACAATGTATTTCAAGCCTTTATAAACCCAATTCATTGTTACAACAATATGGAAAAATATGAAGTACACCACATAATATAACCAGTTAGGGAGTATGCTACTCATTACATGGTAACAAAATATTAATATCAAATTTGTATGTAATGCAAGATTCATGAATAGTTTTGCTTACCTGCGCAAGTCTGACATCTGGACATCCGGTCTATGACACCTTGTCTTGGGTCCATTAGCCCTCCCAGCTTGGGCCGTCCACCTTCCATTGTTTCCGGAAAACGGATGCCCCCTTCAGTAACTGACATTCGTCGCTGAAAACAAAAGACAAAACATAAAACGCCTGAAACTCAACTAGTCATACAGTGAACAATATTTTTTAACTCCACAGCCTTTTTCACATTAATTTTAACTGTACCTAAACTTAACATAAGTGTCACCGTTCTATTCATTCTTCAGAGAGAACAGCCTCAATCAAGAATTATTTGCTTCCCAAAAAGTGTTGAATCATCAATGAATCAATTTGAAATTGATTTTACTCTTCTCAGAAAATAAAGTATCCAATCAGAAAGCAAAATTAGATCCTTCTTGGAATTAAAATTATACTTCTGTCATAGTTCTATGTAATTATCAACATTGTGGTTTTATTCTTACTGGTCAGAAATAAACTTAGGAACAAGGACATGTCCAGGAACGGTGTAATACAGTTTTAACTTAATTGGTGGTTCAAATAGAAAACAAGGTATCGTTCTTGAGGTTTATTATATGTTTTATATTTTATGAAAGATCAAGTATTTAGTGTAAAATTTAAAAAAAGGATTAGTTTTTGTCGCAAACTTACTGTTCTCTGGTAATTTTAGCGAATTTCCCCTGTGGGGAAGAAGCTATTACCGTAGGTGGCATGGTAAGACTTAAGCCCAAGACCATGATAACTTTTTGTTTTGAGGTCCCCAGATGCCAAAAACACCATTCGTTCAAATTTATATATATATATATATATATATATATATATATATATATATATATATATATATATATATATATATATATATATATATTGAAATTATTATTCAATTCACTGGTAATGGCTACTATTATATTACAAATTTTACTATTATTTCTTTTATTGTATAACTTAAACCAAACTATGTGAAATTTATCAACCTTGAAAATGGCCTTAGATGCCGAAACATGTTGGTTTAAATACAAAACTCATAAACAAGGGTACTCAGTTTTTATTTTATTAATTTTTAATATATATATATATATATATATATATAAAACATTTATAACTTTAAGTTCGAAAACCAGATTGATCGGACTATGGGAAGGGGGTTTTAAATTTTTCAAAAATCAGTTTTTTTGAATTTTCCCCCTAAAATTTTAAAAACACTCTATTTTAGTTTTAGCCATTTTATAGAGCTTAAAAAAACAAATAATTTGGTATTTTGAATCATTAACCGAGGTTAAGTGGTTGCGGATAAAATCCAAAAAACGTGTTCATAAAATCTCCTATGTTAATCTTATGGGAAAATGGTTTTTAACTTTTCCTCAATTAATTTTACTGTAAACTTCATATTTACTTTTACCAATCAGTTTAGCTCTACAAAACAATCCTTTTGGTGTTTAAATTGTGATTCTACATCCAACCGTTGCCAAGTAATTCAAAGTGCTTAGAAACACAGTACGTTGTCCAATGTTATCCTTATGGAGAATATTAAAAATGTTATATCTCTATTATTAATGAATGAATATTGATGAAACTTGGTATATGGCTTCACCAAGTACTGGTATATTGATATTTGCACAAACAATTGATTTTTTGTTGATTATCCTCTTAGCAGCAAACCTGCATCCTCATCCCTAATGTTATTCTTATGGAGAATACATAAAGCTTTATATCTCCCTTAATTATGAACATAAATCATTAAAACTTGGTACAGTAGAACTCCAATTATCCGAATTAATTGGGGATCGGGCCGATTCGGATATGCAGAAATTCGGATAATCAGATATACCTCTGGAATTAAGCAAAAAACATCACCATACATAAGAATTTTATTGACAAAGTTATTATAAATGTAATGAACAGAAAGTGAGCGAACTGTATCAAGAGTATACGTCATAAAAATTAAATTACAGGAGTTAAATTGAATACAGTAGATACAGTTGCTCTTTTCAATGCATACTGTACGTATTTCACTGTTCAATGTTGGTTATTTCACTTGAACATCTCGAGCAAAGTGAGTTTATCACTTAGCGAAAGGACAACAGGTTTACGTTTTGTACTCATTTCGAAAGCGAAAGGACAACACGTTTACGTTTTGTACTCATTTTGAACGATAATCTCGGTGAAAGAACAGTAGCGACTGATGATGAGCAGGGCGGGAAGGGGGTATGACTCATTGTTCCCGGCGAAAATATCGTCCGGCAGGTAACAGCGCGGGCTTTTATTTTAGCGCTCACGGCGCATTATCGCTACACACGCTCGTGCTGTTATTTCTTGATTTTTATATTTCTATTTTTTTCACTCAAAATCAATTCGGATAATTGGATATTCGGATAATTGGGGTTCGGATAATTGGATTTCTACTGTATGTAGCTTCACCTGGTTGAGTTATATTGATAATTGCAAAAAAAAACATATTTTCATCTTCCTTGTTGCAGCAAACCTGCGTTCTCAGCCCTAATGTTATTCTTATGGAGAATAAATAAAATGCTATATATCACTATATATATAAACAATCCAATTAGCCTAAAACCTTCTAACGCACATATAGAACATAGAAAAAAGTTGCATAAAAATCGGTGACCCGTTTTCCTGTGAAAAGCGAACAAAACTGCACAAAATCACGTTTTTAAGCGGCCACCATTATTTTTTTAAAAGGCGTATGCCAGTTTAAAGTGCTCTAAAACCTTCTCACGCATATATAGAACAAAGAAACAAAGTTTCATTAATGTCAGTGCACCCGTTTCCCCGTGAAAAGCGAACAAAAACCCGCCCTTGAGCGTTACCGACAGACAGACAGACATAAATTGAGATAAAACTTGTTTTGGTTTCCCTAGGGTGTAAAACGTGAAAATATACAAAATTTCATAATTCCAAGCAATGTACAGACAAAACTCTAATTTTTATTTTATAGATTAATTATACGATGTATTGAAATAAATATATATAAACTTGACGTACCCCTTCTTCGCACAGGGGTTTTCTCTACCCGTTCTTTAGTCAATGCAATTTGCATTTTAGTTAGCTTGAAACAGCTGATCTTGCTTCTGCTCCTGCTCTTTAAGCTGTCAAATGTAAGTATCCACAGCTGTTCGCATTACAGTTTCTGAATGTTTACTTTCTTCTGAAATGTAAACATTGAAACTTAGGACGTTCACGGGGCGTAGCCTGAGGGGATTTTAAGGAAGTGAATAGGCCTATATGTTGCATGGGTTCAAGATCTACCATTGTGTAAAGTTTCAGCCCAGTTGGTTCAGTAGTTTTTGTGTTCACCCGGAACATCAGACAGACAGACAGACAGACAGACAGACAGAAACCACCTCTTCTTTATAATATTATAGATAGATAGATTTTTACCCCGTGACCGGCCTGTAGCAGACGTGACCGGTCTGTAACAGACGTGACCGGCGGGTAACAACAGTGACCGTTTGGTAAACTCACGTGACTTATACCACTAAAAGGTAACATAATACATCTAAAAGACAATAAAACTTATTCATTACTATAAAATATGAAACTTGCTATTAAAGTTATAGATTTCCTGAAATATCTACAAAACCAGGGAAGAATTATATCGTATCTCAATTCACAAACAGTACGGTCACACTTATAAATCATAACATGTTAATCTTTTATGAAAAAGCTAAATATATCATAACAAGTTAACAAGAACTAAACACAACCTCAAAACGTGGTTAGCCTACGAAGCTTAACTGAATGACTATTAAACATAATGTCTCGAATATACAGATCGGTCACACATAACAGTACCGGTCACGTGAGAGATCTGTTCGTGACCGATATGTATATTCGAGACATTATTTTTAATAGTCGTTCAGTTAAGCTTTGTAGGCTAACCACGTCTTGAGGTTGTGTTTAGTTATTGTTAACTTGTTATGATATATTTAGCTTTTTCATAAAAGAATAACATGTTATGATTTATAAGTGTGACCGTACTGTTTGTGAATTGAGGTACGATATAATTCTTCCCTGGTTTTGTAGATATTTCAGAAAATCTATAACTTTTTCTG
Organism: Allygus modestus; assembly: GCA_963675035.1. Lineage (NCBI taxonomy): Eukaryota > Metazoa > Arthropoda > Insecta > Hemiptera > Cicadellidae > Allygus > Allygus modestus. Next base: position 201,201,913 of record OY776112.1, read on the forward strand.
AAAAAACTACACTCATGAAACAAACTATCAACTGTTAGAAGAACAGATCAGATGTTTCCTGTTCTTTTTACCGCCACACCTTTTTCTGGACACTCCGTTAGTTTTACGCGTCCTTGGACCACGGACATTCGGAGACATTACTTGTCAATAGGAAAAAACCATTTTCCCACTAAACTTTCTCCAGACCGATGTTAACGTGTAGAAGTACAGGTTACATTGTCATTGGTTATACACCACAGTCGTTGGCAATCGTCTGCTTGACATATTTGTTTTGATCAGCATAACCTCCAAGCCAGTTGGAGACGAGTGACCGATGGGTAAATAAAGACACATTTAATCTTTTACACTTTATTTATTTATTATTTGGAATGTAGGATAGGGTTGAAAGGTAGGAAAAAAGGTTGTTTAATCAAAACAATAAAGGTTTTAAAATATTTAATTTAATTTTTCATTTTTCTCAAGGAGACCTAAGTTATCCCATTTGGTGGTATTGACCCATATACCTTTTGTAGGAAATTCAATTCCCTACATAGAAATGATTATAAAATAAAAAAATCTTATCACCTACATGAATTATGTCAAAAAAATCAGTACGCTGTAAAAGGTAAAAAATGCAGATATTAGTGCCGTCCTGTAACATTGCTGAAATATACAATAGCATATTTTAGAGGCCAACTTTTAGTTTAATTCAGCACTATATCAATGTATCTTAGATACCAACACTAAAAAATATATATGTATGTATATATATAATATATACATATGTATTATATATATACTACATACATAAACAAATTTTAGGAAAAATGAAAAAAAATTTTTAAATCATTTCATTTTACTGAAAATACATATTTATTTTCATAAAGTAAACAACACAGGCTAAATAGTAAAAATAACAAATAAAAATCTATTTACAAGTCAGAATTGACGAAGAGTATGAAAGTCATTGATGCAGAAGGGTACATCGCCGCATGGAACGCACATGTAATATGTGTCTGTCCGCTTCAAAGGCCTCTTCTTTGTGTAACGACACACATGGCATTTCCTCTGGGGCTGTGGGTTGCTAGGGATGGCAGGAATCGGCTCTAGAAAATGTCGCTAAGTCAGGCGCAGAGGTGTTTCCCCGGGAGAAGGTCAACTGCCTAGTGGATGGGTTCTCGCAGGGCAGTACATTTCCAATATGACCCTTATCAATTCTTTTCTGAAATCTGACAGGTGGGGATTGCTTCCAGTCTCCATTTTCTTGAGAATATGGGCATTCCTAATGGCTACTTAGAGAAGATAAAAAAAAGCTTCTTGTACCATTTTATTGATTTTCTGGCTGTCACATTGAACGACAACTCCATATCGCCTATGACCACTGCTCCCATATTAGCATTGTAGTCTAGAACACTCTTCGGTTTTTTATTTTCTCTCGTATTTCCCAGTTAGTCTTGCCACTTTCAGAATCGTGCAATGTCGTCAACATTCTTACCTCCCTCTTGTCCTGCCATATTTCATACATTATCATTTCAGTATGGTGAACATCAACATCACCTACCTGGGTTATCTTGGGTAGCTTTTTGGGCAAACCTTGCCTGTCTGGCTGAACTGTTTCACACATGTTTACGTTATGATTGAATAGTTCCATCGCTAGCCACGGACTTACATACCAGTTGTCTAGGTAGACTTTGTGGTCTAAGCCAAAGTAGGGTTCCAAAAGGGTTAGGACTACTTGCCCTGTGACACCTATACCATCTAGGCCTGAGAACTCTAGATTTGTCTCTGTCCCAACATATGGCAAAATATGGAGCACCAAGCTTGTGTCTCATTCGGATAAAACAAATAGTTTTATACCAAACCTTGCCCTTTTTTTCGGTATATACTGCCTGAATGCTAATTTCCCTTTGTATAAAAACAAAGTCTTGTCAATGGCAAGCTTTTCAAATGGCATGATTTTGTCAGACATTTGTTTATTCAAGGAGCATAGAACAGGATTTATTTAATGCAGTCTACCAAGAAGCTGAGGGTTCGGGACAACCGAATTGTTGAAGTGCAACATGCGAAGTAATGCTTGAAATCTGTTTCTGCTCATGACTTCCCTGAAGATTTTCGTTTCTATTAGTTCTCTTGACCAATAGTCTCTAATTTCATTTTTCCTAAAATGGGACATTAGGATGGACAATGCCAAAAAACAAAGCATTTCATTCTCATCAACGGGTTTCCAGGTGTTCAGTTCATTTAGGGATACATTTTCTAGATGGGAAACAACTTCTGTAAAATACAAATTTGTTTGTTCCACAATATGTGAAACAAGAAGCGGAAACATTTCCAAGAAAAACTTCAAATTACTTGAGGTTTCCTCCAAATCAACATTAGAATTTATTCCACTATTGGAATCATCAAACTCAAACAGCTGAGGGGAAAAATCTTTATTATGAACCCAAGGAAAGGTTATTTTAGGTTTTTGAACCTTCCTCCTTTTACTAGGCCTACTGTCATTATTTTCATCAACAATAATGTTGGGGGCATCACCACTAGGCCCAGGAAGTACAATTGATGTTGGTTCATTGTCTGGAGGATCGGTAGTAGTGGTTTCAGCAGTGGTACTCACCGGCGAATCTGCTCGTGACGAAACAAATACGTCCTGCACCGATACGCCTTCCTCGTCACTAAACCTCAAAACTTCTACACCAATGTCATAGTCCACTCCCGACAAATCACTTAGACCATCAATGTCTAAATATTCACTTATTTTATTGTCACGAAAGGTTCACGACGGTCCCGCACGACTCGCCATTGTTAGTAAAGAAATATCAAATACGACGCAACAGGTGATCTGTAAATAATACAACGACAACAGCTGAAGTTTATCGATTGCTGCAGGGATGCAGTTCCAGCTAGCGCAAAACGAAATATACCAATCGAAAGGACAGATTATCCCGAATAGAACGGTAACAAACATGGCATATTTCTTCTTCTTACATCGATTTAGAAAGCGCGGCAAATTCAAACTGTACCACGAACGTGGCGCCGCGTCGCTGGGCTGGAAGCAGGGCTAGTGCACGGACGCGCGGCTACGTCGACGGGATTCAACAGGTTAAACACATCGCACATCACATCAATAGTTGTTGACGATGCTCATTCAACATCGCGCGGTTAGTACCCCTGTCATATGACGAATATTTATATTTGTTTGTTTTACTAACGATAGTTGTGACAGTAATTTGGGGTAACTTTCATAAGCGGAACAAAATAAAAAACTGAAATAAATTCTTCAAAACGATGCCTAATATTGATTAGGTTAATATGTTCATCGATTGCAAAGTATTTTATAGTCTATTTAAGGAGGCCTAATAGGTAGGCTTAGTGGAATCAATATTTGTTATCTGGACAAATTTCAAGACACCCAAACTGAAACATAACATAACCGAAACCATAACCGAATAACCTAGATAATCAATATACTGTATCGAACAATTTCATTCAGTTTTTTTGTAACGTTCCGCTTATGAAAGTCTACTCGTAATTTGTACAAGTTACGGCTGCAGTTTCATAACTGTCCCGCAAAACAATCAAATTAATATATATCGAACCATTGTAATCGATACCTACTTATATCGATAATAAAAACCATCAAAATAAATTATTAAATATATTAAAAATGCAATATTTATATAATCATATACCCTAATTATAAGTGTTATGTTTATTTATTTTATATTTATTTATTACATTTGCTTGCTTGGGCAAAACCCAAATTACACATGTGGTAGTTCAAAATGCTGTTCACAAAAACTTGTGGGGAAAGTTTATTTTGTTTACATTTATAAAAGAAAATGAAATATCTGACGAAAGTTCTAATACAACTAACTATGCCGTGAATTAGCCCAAAATGTTTTGAAAAATACGGGAACCTGCTTTAAATGGCTTCAGAAAAAGGAACCACTTCGGTGAATACTTATATCATTGACTATAAATACTGAATTAGACTTCTCATTGCCATTGTAAAATCTGTTCCTAGTTCTGTGTGTGCCAGTCTGTGTGTGCCAGGATTCAAAAAGGTCGTAGTTTACACTAATCACCAACAGAGTATACTGCTGTCAACTATTACTTATCCTCTCAAGGAAGGGATAATACAATAGTTGGTGTCAGGAAGCAACCATAAGTTGATTATCAGTTGCTTTCTGCGGTGGAGATATTTTAAAAGTTAACGCAAGTAACTAAAATAAATAGATGACAGCAGCACAATCTGTCGGTGACCTAATCGAACGACGTCAGTTTTAAATCCTAGCATACACTAAAAGTGGGACAGCTGGACCATATGGATGGGATGTCTCCGTCAGTATTTATAGTCAATGCTTATATCTATGGGAGGTAGCTTAAATGTCCAAAGAGGATCCGCTTTTGCACTTCTTGAAGGCAATAAGAAAACTGAATTCTGGTTTTAACCCTAGCAGTGGCCAACCAGTGTAATACGCTGGGTTCACGTGATGCCTGAAATGGCCACCAGCGTAATACGCTGGTACGGGTCAAAATTTTTGTAACGGTAAAAAAAACATTAATAGTCAACTCAGAAGTGAACAATATTTATACCATTCGAAAGATCACATTCTGAACTTTCATTTTATTACATAAATGAACCGTTTACAAGTTGTATAACAATGTCACGACGATTATAATTACAATGAAATTTTGCCGCTACGCCATTCCTGCAGTCGACGTCGGAAAATGTAAAAACACGACTACTTTGGAATTATCCTGCTCGGGTAATTTTTGTCTCAGGATGTTGCGGGTGGTACCACTGCATAGCCAGAGAGTTTAGTTTCGCTGTGGTATTGATTTTTAGAACGAAATATTGATTTTACAAAAGTTACGATTTTATGAACACATTTTCTGAATTTATAACAAATGGCCAACCGGCGTAATAAACTGGTATGGAAAATACGAATTACATCCAGTGCAAGTTATAAATACTAGTCATATAATATTTCATTTGAAGAGGAAGAAATTTAGCTTTTGAGATTGGCAGCCTTGCCCATGGTTATTTCCGGCTGCTCTCTCGAAGACGAAGGAAATACGTCACTCCTCTCACATCTAATGCGTAGTTGCGACGTGTTGTTGTCGGTGAGTTTGCGCTCTCGTGTTATCCGCGAATTATTGCTGAATCCTTTATTATTTTGGAGTGTTAGTGTTAGTGAAGTGTGTGTGTGTGTGTGTATATATATAACAGTAATCTTTATGCAACGCGGGGGGTTTTGTACAATTGTAAGGTAGGATGTATTTCATTATTGAGTAGGCCTAATATAAAAAATAATAATTTTGTAATTTTTCCTACATGGTGACCGGACCAACAATCGCACGTTATCTCTTATATAATATGCCACTACCCTGTGTATATGTATATTTATATATTTTATTGTTTCTAAATACCTGCAGGAATAATATATAGATATAATATGGCATTATTTACATGTATTAGAATATACCGCGATTTACATCATTTCATAAGTTCACCGATTATTTTTATTATTACATAACACATATAAAAACATATAATTTATTATGAATGTTATGTATATTTTTGTAGGTAATTGACCATTCCTACAACATGTTTATATTGTTTTGGGGGGGAAAAATTTCTAAAAAAAGTTATATACTAAATACTGTCAAAATATTTTTTTTCGAAATACCAAAAAATTTCAGAAAGTCTTCTACTCATAAGTGATAACAAGTTTTACCATCAACTTTATGACTTTTTTACATTCATACAAATTATTATTAGAATATACATATTTATATTACCTTTTTACAGTACTAACTAACACTGTACAATTTTTAAATTTTGCGGTTTTCCGTATGTACTTACATAATACTTACAAATAAAATTCTTTCCCCAACATATTTTACATTTCTATGTAGGGCATTGAATGTCCTACTAAATGTATATATAGTATTTGGAGGAATAAATTTCTAAAAAAAGTTATATACTAAATACCGTAGAATTTTTTTTTTCCGAATACCCTAAAATTTCCAAAATTCATCTAATCATAAGTGATAACAATTTTTTACCATCAACTTTATGATTTTTTTACATTTCTTATTTCATTATCTTTACAAACATATACATATTATTATTAGCATATACATATTTACATTACCTTTTTACAGTACTAACTACCACTGTACAATTTTCACATTTTGCGGTTTTCCGTATATACTTACATAATACTTACAAATAAAATTTTTTCCCCAACATATTATACATTTCTATGTAGGGAATTGAATAGTCTACAAAATGTATATAATGAATTTTTCATAAAAAATCAGACGAAAAATTTTTACCGAGGCTGCTTTTGAAATATAAAAAAGAAATTTTAATTTTTTTATTTTTATTACTTTGCTGAAAAAATTACCTCTTAGATCTCTTTTATTTTACTATTTTCAGATTCCCCTGTTCTTTCTGAACAAAATGAATATGTGGTTGGCAATGTTTAGTTCTCATTTCAAATTTATACGAATTTTCAAAAAAAGGTCTGCAAAATCACCAAAATTGGTTGGCCATTCTAGTTTATGGTTGGCCACTGCTAGGGTTAAATGTTTTAAATTTTAAGTTTTTTTTATGTTGTAGTTTTTAATATTTTAGTTAAATTTTAATATATTTCTTATTGTTTTAGTTAGCCTATATGTTATTAAGTTTGATTTATTAAATAAAAATGTTTCTTGTTGTTTGCTTGGATAATGCTTTTAACTTATTTAGGGGTACTTTGGTATTATACGGATGCCACCCTTATACAGCGCGCTGCGGCAGTTATGTTAGGATGGGTTATCATAAAAATGATTGTAGAACTTTCCTTGTTTTGTTACGAATCGAATGATACCTGATGAGTCATACTTCAGGCCGCCAAACCCCCTCCAAATAGGCCAAGGTCAGGTCGTTGACCGGAGCGCGCGCATCACCTGTCACCGCCTGTATCTGGGTCAGTGTCATGAGTGATTTATTGCCGTCACTACGTTACATTTGTTTTCATAATGAGTGACGTTCTTATGGTGTGGGATTTACCTCGAAATGAAGAGGAAACCGTACGTATTTTTATGATAACCCATCCTAACATAACTGCCGCAGCGCACTGTATATTTGGCGGAGTACATGTGGCGATCGGGTGTGGCTGCTAGCGGCGGCGACGCATTCAACACGATCCTAGCGGACATCGCTGTCTTTTGGGAGGCACAACACAAAGACCGCTCATCAGAATGATGTAAAATTTGTACAGTAAGTCAATAAAAGTACGTTTTTTCGAAATATGTAGTTATCCTTTGTATCCGGTAAAAATTTAACCTCCAAAAATAGTGGCATCCGTATAATACCAAAGTACCTATTTAGGTATATAGCCTAATTTAAATTTCTTATCAATAAAAATTTCAAAATTGTTATATTGATAATTACTAGCGATATATAGATTTTGGTAGTTCGATATATTAACACGATATTGTTTTGAGGAACAGTGATGAAACTGCTTTAAAACTGTCATATTTTTGTTGCAAGCCCACCAATACTCCCCTCCAACAGTTAGTTGCCAGCGAATATTGGACTCGTCCACCTTACATAGGCTATAATAGGCCTACTAAGGTAAACCACCCAAACTCCGAACAGTTAAGGGAGGTTAGATCTTAAAAATCCATTTGGTCTGTTATTTTTAATAGTTAAGCTTATTTCATCGATTCATACACCTTGGCGAAGAATTATTCTTAAATTTAATATCATAAACAAGAGATCGTAAGATAAAAATAGCTAAAAACCACAATATATTGTGCCGAACGGTAGCAGTGACTAGTGCCCAACACCGAACGACCGCTGTCTCAACACCGAACACCAACTTCCCAACACCGAACGACATCACAATGACGTCTTCAAAAGCAGTATCAAGGTCTAATCATCAAATTAAAAACATAAATAACTTACGTCACTAACCTCCTCACAAATGTCGACAGCTGCAATCATATGCTGTTAAAGTCACCGACCTCAGAAGTAACCACAGCAATCAAGATAACATGAAGATAGAGTAATTGAAAAAACTACAAGTTACTGTGAAAAATATGTGTTGTAATAACTTACTTAGATAAGTTACCTATTAATTGACAAAATAAATAAGTTACAGTAGTTATATGAATATAATATACATTTTTACATACTAAATTGAAACAATAAAAATATATACATACATATATAAAAGTGTACTCTAAGTTATAAGTTATTACACCTCAGTGTCTTAACTTCTTTGAAATGAAATTCTATAAAAACTTCCAACTGAAATAATTTACGTACTATACAAATAATATTTACAAACCCTACACTATAAGTTATTGTAAGACATTGCTTTCACTTTTTTGAAAATAAATTGTATTAAAACTTCCAACTGAAATAATTTACGTACTGTACAAATAATATTTAAAACCCTACAAAATACGAGATACAAAATATATATTAACTTAGATGCCAAGTTATAAAACAGTTCCTTGTTACTTCAAAATAATTTTGTTTTTAAAAGAAAATTAAACGTCTTTCCAAAGTCGAAATGAAACTTGCATCTGAAATAAACAAGTTGAATAAGTGCAATCAATAAAATAAAGATATTAAATTACAGGCTGAAATGAAGTTTTAACACTTTCCCTACTTGGAAATAATCTTCTCTTTGAATGTGAAAAATCCTCTCCTTTCCATCACAGGGGCACTCACAATTTGAACAATCTCTGATAAAGGGACTTCGTTGACCACATCATCGTCACCTGGCAAGGCGAATTTCATCCCCTTCCTTTCTAAAAACTTAACACTAGCGGAACCGGAATCTTTGTTCAGGGACTTGATCTGTCCTGCAAAAAACTGTTTTTAACGACCCAGCAGTTGACACTTAATCCTTCCAGATCTTCGGGGACAATGGGGAGTGGTTTATGTCTCGTTTTACGAAACAAATTTATGTTTCAGTCAAAGTGTTAAATCAGCTACAGTAGCCTAGCCTTCTCTATCCTAGGCTAGACTACTAAAAATGTCATGACGATATTGGAAAGGGATATAATTATATGTTAGGATTGTTATTATAAATGGGTCTCTTTCCATTATCAGACAGGTTGTCAATCCTTCCAAGGACTAGGGGGCCTAGATAACATTTCATAAGGAATCATCCAGAACTAGGTACTGTAATTTCGTCATTAGCCTGGATGACTGATAAATTTTGGAAAATCGACAAATTACAAGAAATACTTACGATCTCATCTGGAGACAAAATTCCAAACTGAACTCGCTTGACGGATCGCAACGGAGCCTTGGAATCCGTACACAACGCCATTTTGTGTGTTCACTGCTCAGGAAGTCAGTACAACACACAAAACACCAGTTTAAAACTCAATTTAATAAAATCTGCCTCGCTAATTTCATACACAAGTGAACTGTTTACCATCAAAACTGATAAAACCACATTATGCATCTGTAAATAAAGTTTATCAAGAGATTGCACCACGACACAAGGTCTGATAGTCCTCTCTAACTAACCAAATCCAACTCTGTACTGTAACTCTCCAATAAGAAGAAGAAGAAAAGAGAAGGCAAAGTAGGGATCAGTGCTTCAGTGTTGCCAGACTAGGTTTGCTATTTTACCCGCATACTACCTATAAAATCCCCGCTTTTACCCGGTCATCCTGTAGTAATACGCACAAAATCCCCGCATGAGCTTCAAATACCCGAAAACCGGGTAATTTCTTGAAAATTACCATATGATTACATGGAAATTAACTAGTTTACCCGAAATAATGCTAGTTTTAGTAATCTTAGCGCTTACTAAAGTGAAGGCCGGATTTAGGAGCCGTGGGCCCCAAGGTTCAACCAATGGTAAGGGCCCTTGTTGTCCTTGTTGCGTCCAGGTCCAATTTGGTGACTTTTTTTCTTGCTTGCATCAGGCTTTTTAAAAGGGTTCTGTGTGGTGTGGGCCCCTAAGCGCGCGCCATAGCCTATACTTAATTTCGGCCCTGCGCTTAGTTTTAACCAAGGCCAATTGGTGTTAGGGGCCGGGCATATATTACGTCACGCCTCCCTGGAGGAGAAGGGGGTGCAGCAAATAGTGACAGACCGTGCATGACATGAGGGGGGTTTAAGGGCTGCGTGACGCGTCACAATTAATGGAGTTAATCCTGCGAAATCGTCAGTTACAGAGTGATAAAATACCGTACCAACAATCAAATACTTAATAATTAATTAGTGTGACGTGACAGGAGGAAGGGGGAGGTATGAGCAGTGCGACTGAGCGTGACAATGGGAGGGGGAAAGGTTTAAAAGTGCTAAACATAGCATGTCGTAATTTATGCACGGCCCCTTACTGAAGTCGACACTCTTCAACCACAATGCACTAGATTTCCTTCAAGTTCAAAAGTTGGTACACTGGTCAGAGGATGTCAAACCGAACGATGAGTAAAATAAGTCGTACGATCACACTATAGTTAGTCTATGGTATGATTAAACTATGTTTTTGCAGTTAAATGACATTTAATAATTCGTTTATAATCATAGATTGGTTATTTGTTATCGAGTTATACGGGTTATTTTCACCATATAAGTATGTTTGAATATAAAACCGGCTGCCCCTGAATAAATGTTAACCGGATCAAAATAGTTGTATGGATTCAATGAGTTGTATGGATATCTAGAGGTTTTGTATGGTATAAAGGTGAAGCCTTCATGTTGACAGTCATTTTCTTCAGATACACTAAGGCCGCCTTCACACTAGCTCGCCGCCAATGCGTTGCAGCCACCCATTGGCCACTTGACCTGTTGAAATTTTCATTTAGCCTTATGGAACCTTTCACACTAGTGGGTCGCAGCTACCCACCTCGGTGGCAATCAAATCGTCTATATACAAGTTAAATGTTAGTCATGCAGCTAATAAATTTGTAACTTGGTTTTGATTGGTTTACATAGGTGCAGAGTTTACTGAGGGGAAAAATGGTGGTCGACCACGAAAGCTAACTATTTTACACGAAACGAGACCTCTAGATATATTAACCATTAACCTCTTTGGGGTCATCATCCAGAGATGTCACCATAGACTAAATTCCCTAACCTCTCCCTCTTCCCATTACGGAAGAGCCTTTAATGCTCTATAAATAACGATCGTAATACAGAGCGTATACGCACATGTTAATTTCCTAAGACAAAGTGAAGCATATAAGGGGGCCGCCATTTTCCCGACTATATACACAAGCAACCCTATGACCTATACCTCAATGCAGGGCCAGATTAAAGCACATGCTACATAGGCGAACGCCTAAGGTCAAGATTTGTAAAAGACTATCATAATTTAACTTAAGTGCAATCATAATAACATTACAATAATTATTTATTTATCAATCCTATGTCATAATTACATTTCTTTTCTTTTTAGGTGTTTTTTAACACACAATGTTTGCGTTTATTACTCCCATAACAAATATTGTTCAACTTTCAATAAATCACTTACATTACTAGCAAAAACTATTAAATAGTTTTTGTATTAAATTGAAGGTTTTGACATACACTAATGTCATCAATATCTTTGTTAAGTTTAGATGTGTTGTTTCTAATGAGAAATTAATTTTAATTTTTGGCTCTCATAAAAGCCCATGTTCAAATATCAACAACATTCCTTTTGTAAATCCACTAACAAAAACTAAAGGACCGATTTAAATAGTTTTGATCTGAAATTGAAGCTCCTGTCCTACAGAGACTGGTACTTGTGAAAAATTACTTTTAATGTTTAAAAAGTAAAAGAGATGCTCCTGTTTAACATTTTGATCAAATTTAGTTGAACTATTTACCAGAAATTGGAATTATATATGCGTTAATGGACAGTGGATGACTTGTCCTTCCAGGCCGATTATGAAATTTGTTTACTAAGTTTTCTCTAACTCTTTGCGTGTGTATGAACTAATACAATACATTTTAAAAATGGAAAGAAACGTCGTTCCTAACTTGTGTGATAAATTTTAGCGAATTTCCCCTAGAGGGAAGAAGCTATAACCGTAGGTCTCATGGTAAGACTTAAGCCCGAGACCATGATAACTTTTTGTTTTGAGGTCCCCAGATGTCAAAAACACTATTCGTTCAAATTTATATATATGTAAATATATATATATGTGTGTGTGTGTGTGTGTGTGTGTGTGTGTGTGTGTGTGTCCGTTAACACGATAACTTGAGTAAAAAACGTCCAATTTCGATGAAATTTGGCTCAAATGTGTAAAGTAACATTCATGACTTTAAGTGCAAAAACCAGAAAAATCGGACCATGGGAAGGGGGGTTTATGGGGGTTTTAAATTGTCCAAAACTCAGTTTTTTGCACATTTCACCCTGACATTTTTAAAACACTCAATTTTGGTTATGAGCATTTTATAGAGCTTAAAAAAACAAATAATATGGTATTTTGAATTATTATCCTAGGTTAAGTGGTTGCGGATAAAATCCAAAAAACGTGCTTATAAAATCTCCCATGTTAATCTAAGGGATAAAAGGTTTTGGCTTTTCCTCAGTTCATTTTAATGTAAACTTCACATTTGCTTTTACAAATCGATTCAGCTCTAAAAAACAATCATTTTGGTGTTTAAACTGTGGTGTCCAACCGTTGCAGAGATATTCAAAGTGCTAAACACAGTACGTTGTCCAATGTTATCCTTATGGAGGATAAATAAAATTTGATATCTCGATTATTTATGAATGTATATCGATGAAACTTGGTATGTGGCTTCACGTAGTACTAGTATATTGATATTTGCACAAACAATTGATTTTGATTGATTATCCCAGGAGCAGCAAACCTGCATACTCAGCCCTAATGTTATTCTTATGGAGAATAAGTAAAGTTTTATATCTCCCTTAACTATGAACATAAATTAATAAAAATTAGTATGTAGCTTCACCTGGTTGAGTTATATTGATAATTTCATAAAAACACATATTTTGTGTTCCTTGTTGCAGCAAACCTGCGTACTCAGCCCTAATATTATACTTATGGAGAATAAATAAAATGCTATAGAGCACTTATTTATTTATGTGTTTTTATGAAACTTGGTAAGTGGCTTTATGTGGTAGTGAGACACATATGCATGCATTGTAAATTTGCTGAGTCCGCAGGTTTGCTGCGACGGGGGTATTGTTTCCCCCAACCTACTTAGTAAAGTCAAATTTTACTCCTTGTAATGCTCCCGGAACAGAATCAGCTGACATTTCGCTGCAATAAATAAATAAATAAGGTCTTTATTTGGCAAGCGTTAATCAAAGTACAAACTCTGTTTTTCATTACAACTTTTGCCAGAAAAGAAAATAAAATAACATAACATTCTATAAAAACAAAAAAGTAAAAAGTATATATGTTGGCGAGTTACGAGAAGAGCCCTGGGCTGATTCGCAATACACCCATGTGTTCCAGCGGTATCACTCAATTTGAAGGCACTAATTTAAATAATTCCTGTCTGCGAGAGTTAAATGTCATATCATCAACAGCTGTTTCATAGCGATGAAAAACAATATTGTTTATTTCGTAATAAGGATTGTTGTTTTTGGAACGTCAACTATTAAAGCAATAGACGGATTTTTCAGTACAATTTAACAAGTTTATAGCTTTCCTTATATTGTTTATTGGTGAATACTACAGGAAAATTAATCCACAAGAGTGAATAAAATAGACAATATCATATGTTATATATATTACAGATGTTTTTAATTTTAACATAACATGTAAATAAATAAATGCAATTTTTGTGTTGGTCATATACCAATCATGTCTTAATTTTATTTCTTTTAGAATTATATATTTTAATTATTCAACTTCACGCATCATCCATTATTTTTGGTCCTCCTCAAGCGGATAGTAATTGAATTTCAGCAATGGAACAACAGTCCACTCTACTAATAAACTGATATATTATTTATCATTTTTTCAATTCTTGATTTCGTTATATTCACGCATTACAATACCAGCAATTCAAAATGGCACCTCAAAGAACAGGAGACTTCAAACCAGAAACTTACAGAAGGTTGACAGCAATCCTGAAAACAAGACTCATCGCAATCAAAACGGCAGTCGAAACTATACAAACGCAAGATGAAGAAATCAGTCCCATTCAGCGGAAAACATTGAAGACGTACACATCAGAAGTTGAGAGGAAACGGGCGGACTTCGAGCAGAACTTCCAACGCGCAATATCACTTGCAGACGGAGATGCCTTGTCCGACGAAATTCTCGCAGCCGACCAAAATGAAGTCGAAGACCTCTGCATTCACATTTCATCAGTGATAGATCTATTACAACCTACGGACGAGTCACAATCACACATAAGTGACAGTATGGTAACTCCAGGTACGTTTATCAATGCTACCCATAGTACAGTACGTTTGCCAAAATTTGAACTTAAAAAATTCAATGGTGATTTATCAAGTTGGACAACGTTCATTAACTTGTTTGATACTTCGATACACCTTAACAACTCATTGTCAAATGTCATCAAGTTTCAGTACTTACTAAGCGTGTTATCTGGCGAACCTTTCAATTTAATCCGCAACCTAAACTTGTCTGATGAAAATTATGTAATCGCTTACAACTTGCTTCGTGATAGGTACCAAAATGACCGACGATTGCAATTGATGCACTTAACTCAGCTTCTTGACCTTCCGGAAATTTCTCTCAGTTATGTGCCCGGAATCCGACATTTTGTCAATGCATACAATGAAAACACTCAAGCGTTACATGCTATTCAATGTGAAATGCCAGATCCCAACCCTTTGTTAATTGCAACCTTATTGCGTAAAATGGATGTAGAACTACGCAAACGCCTAGAATCATCGCGAAATATGTCCTCATCCATGAACCATACCTTACCTTCAATTAAAGAAATTTTAGATTTTCTCAATCATGAATGCATACAACATGAAGATGCCACTTTTTCACTGGGTACCCGGCTTAACGACGTGCAGCTTACTAACATCTGTCCCAAATCCACCCCTCAACGTTCAACGTTTCAAAGGAAAAATGTCACTTCCATTCATAGTATGACCTCTCCTTATAACAGCACATCTAACCTATGCGCTGCATGCAATCAATCCAACCACAAAACCTACTTATGTCCCATTTTTCTCGCAAAAAGCCCACAAGAACGTTTTCAATTGGTGAAAGCTAATCATCATTGCATTTCATGTCTTGGGATGCATGATTTGAAGACATGTAGGTCTCAATCAACTTGCAAAACGTGTCACAAACGACACAACACTTTGTTACACTTCAACTCTAACAAATCGGATGGCATTTCTCATCCATGCACTTCTAACGTTCATACTATCAACCGCAATTCCGTTGATCTTGCAATCAGCAATCCAAACAATGCGGATACATCCGTTATACTAAGTTCGCAAAATCAGTCTACCCAGTCCAATAAACCAACCATGGTTTTACTTGGCACTGTCATGCTTAAAATACGCATATCAAATGGCGTATCTCATACATTCAGGGCATTGCTTGATTCAGGTAGCATGTGCACATTAATTACTGAACATGCAGTCAGTTTACTAAATGCACGACGTCATCGGTGCGACGTTCAAATCTCGGGTATTAATCAACAAATGACTCAATGTAAGGGACAAATATTCGCAACATTGGAAACATTGTCTGGTCTTCAGATCATCGCAGATCACTCTATGGTCATCTTAGACAAACTTACCATCGATCTCCCCCGCATGCCTGTCTCACAAGATATTGTTCAATACACGCAACAGTATAACCTTGCTGATCCTACATACCATAAACCAAATCGGGTTGATATCATTTTGGGAGCCGCACTGTTTCCGTATATTTTCACTGGAAAACAGACCTCTCTAGGCCCTAATATGCCACACATCATTGATACTCCTCTCGGTCATGTTATCATGGGCACTATTCCATGCAATCAGCAATCATCATCACAATCATTATCCACTTCTGCACAAACCAGTACACTCAATGTGTGCCTCCATTCAATTAATGATACTGACATTCATAACTCTATCCAACGTTTTTGGACTCAAGAGGAACCTCCATCATGTTCTATCCAATCTCAAGAAGATATTCTCTGTGAACAACACTTCATTGAGTCACACAGTCGTGACGAAACGGGACGTTATACTGTACGTATACCATTCCAAAATTCGGACAAAACATTAGGCACGTCTCGCAATGCCGCCGAATTGAGATTAAGGGCTATGGAACGTAAATTCACCACTGACAAACGATTTTCATCACTCTATCATGAATTTATGACCTTAACAGTTCGCATTGAAGCTATGCTTAACTCGAGACCATTAACACCATTATCCAGTGATCCATCAGACTTAATGGCGCTAACTCCCGGGCATTTCTTAACTGGCGGTCCTCTCGCATCCCTTCCTGAGAAAGATGTAACTCACACTCCTGCAAATCGACTCAAACATTGGCATTTGGTACAAAAATTCTACCAACGCATTTGGAACCGCTGGAGTTTAGAGTACCTCCATACGCTCCAACAAAAAACTAAATGGAACATCAAATCATCTAATTTGCAAATCGGAGACTTGGTACTCGTTCAATTAACTTCTAGTTCTCACTCTTGGCCACTGGCTCGCATCATAGAAATATTTCCCGGATCAGATGGTACAGTACGCGTGGTCAAAATCAAGACCAAAGATGGTATCTACGTTCGACCAGCAACAAAGATTTTTCCTCTGCCAATTGGTTGAAAATAAGACGTTATTACGTTGAAGTCCATGCTACTTCAAGGCGGCCGGTATGGTGAATACTACAGGAAAATTAATCCACAAGAGTGAATAAAATAGACAATATCATATGTTATATATATTACAGATGTTTTTAATTTTAACATAACATGTAAATAAATAAATGCAATTTTTGTGTTGGTCATATACCAATCATGTCTTAATTTTATTTCTTTTAGAATTATATATTTTAATTATTCAACTTCACGCATCATCCATTTATACTTTATGTTTTCTTCATCTCATCTTTATAAATTTATTTACAATGCATTTGTATTAGCCTTAGGTTTTATCATTCTTTCTTTGCCTTGTGAAATGGTAGGTGTTCGGAAACGTGGTTCTACAATACACAGTGAAGCGAGGGAAGTTATCAGAAGTGTAATTGAGTGTTGTGACAGAGAAGCGAGTGGAAAATCATTAACTGAACCGCTGGAAAAGGCAACCGAAAGGGCAGCTACATATTGTAATGTTTCAAAATCAACTGTCAAAAGAATTCGGAAGGAAGGGAAGAATACTCCTAATGAAAAACTGTCTTCACCCGGAAAGAAAAGAAAACGACCTGAGCATCGAAATGCAGTTGTGGACGATTTTGATAGGCGTGTTATCCTGGATACAATTAGAGATTTTTATGTTAATAAAAGTGTTGTGCCAACTTGTAAAAAATTGTTACCCGTTCTAAACGAAAAAATTGGTTTCAAATGGGGAGAATGGACTCTTCGTCGTGTGTTAAGGGAAATGGGGTTTAAATGGAGAAAATGTGCATCGAAAAGAAAGATTTTAATTGAACGTGACGATATTGTTTATTGGAGGTTCGAATATTTGCGCCAAATCAAGAGCTACAGAGACAATAAAGTTAAGATCTTTTACTTAGATGAAACGTGGATCGATGGCAACTTAACGTTTCGAAGGTGTTGGCAGAATGACGTCGTAGACAGAGTGTTGCCCGATATAAACTCTTCAAACCGCCTAATTGTGGTTGACATTGGGTCAGAAGATGGGTTTTTACCTGGTGGCCGTCTTATTTATAAGGCTAACTGCTCGAAAGGAGATTACCATGGGCAAATGAACTCCAATTTTTTTGAGAAGTGGATTAGAATGCATGTATTGCCAAATCTACCTGATAACTCAGTACGCGTAATTGACAATGCCCCATATCATACACAACAAGATGATAAACTCCCTAATAAATCGTTGGCAAAAAAATGCATGGTTGAGTGGCTGCAAAGGCACGGTGAATGTTATGAGGAAAAGTCAACCAGGAAGGTAACTCTCTATGAAGCGGTTTTACGACTTAAACCAAAAGAGAAGCAGTTTAAAGTGGACAAGTTGTTAAAGAAATCCGGTCACAGTGTATTGCGACTTCCCCCTTACATGTGTGACCTGAACGCAATCGAGTTTGTTTGGGCCCAAGTGAAACATCATGTTCGTAGTAAGAACACATCTAGAAACATGTCTCTAACTGCACTGCAAGTTCAAGTTAATGAAGCTATGGACAGTGTAACACCTTCAGACTGGAAAAAGTACATCGATCATATAACAAATAATGAAAAGCATTATTGGATTAAAGATGGAATTATGGAAGATGCAGTTAATCAAGTTATTGTACGTCTTGGAGGTGATAGTGACAGTGAAACAACCATTTCTTCTAACGACGAAAGTGACATTGAAAATGAGTCATTTGATGAACTGTTTCACCTTTTACAGGTTGGAGAGGAGGATGTTTAAGTTCTCAAATGAACAAAAAATAGAAGAAAACGAATGATTTATTTGTTATTTTATGCTATTCGGTCCACAAAATCACACATCCCACTTTGTGTTTAAAATTTTATAAGAAATTAAATTATTAATTAATAATTACTGATTTATTATGGTTTACGATTTTTATATTAGTTAATATATAGTTTATTTATGTAAATGATAATTTTACATGACCAAAAATGAACGTTGATTTTACGTTCTGGTATCCGAATTCATGCAGTGCCCGAGGACTGTGCAAGCCGAGCTCCAGCACGGGGCGCATTACCCTGAGGGCCCCCCCCCCGGTGACGCGTTGCACTAAACTATTATAAAAACACCGCAGATTATTTGATTGTTTACGATTTGATCTCTCAGTAGAACTTAACCTTGTATTTTATTTCAAAGTTTAAGTTACCGTACGACTACAGATTGAAAAAGATTTGCAGTAACAAAATTCACTTTTTCACGGAGTGTAATCAATTTTCTTCCAGATCTTTGAACCGACAAAATTACTGATGGTATTGCTACTAATTACAACTAATGAATAGGGCAATGTACTCACTATTTCCAGTATGTGGAAGTGGTATTCATTATTTGGACTTACAAATGTAAAATAGTTTACCCAAAATAAACCTTTTAACTGGCCAACATTTTTGAGTATTTTTGTTTTGTAATTCTTTATTTGTTGGTAGCGTATTAAAACCTAATCCAAAACATGGGATAGACTTGGTGTGGGGGGGGGGCGAAAAATTTTGGCTTTGCCCGCCCGCTGAAAAACTAGCGGGCCGCTAGTTTGTCCGAATTTAATCGTTTATTTATTGCACAGTCATTTTGTAACCGCCGGTATTCTGACATTGCAAGCAAACTTTACATTAAATTAAACAACTAACATTTATCAAATCGAGTTAATATAGGCCTAATTGAAACTCATATTTATTACGCACACAAAAAACTAACATACAAATTATTACGGTATACCTATGTTTTTCGTTTTCTCATAAGTCATCTTTATTGCAACATAATGCTTTACAATGTGCTGTAGATTTTTTACAGAGAAATAGTTACGATCAATGCCTCCTTTAGCGCTAATGTTATGGCCATATGGTAGTGCCTGCAACTTTTGATATGCAATTTTCTCAGGGCTCTTCTCGTAACTCACCAACTACAGGTCAGACGAACACTTCCTTTACATATTCCTTAAACCTAACATAGCTGCAATCTTTTAAGGTGGATGGCAAAGCATTGTACTTTTTTGGGCCAAAGTACCTAAACCCTTTTTTCCCCGTTTCCAGTTTTGTCTTTGGCAGGTGCAATAGGCTGTCCTGTCGGGTACTACGCTCTTTAATTTCGTGCCTAAAGATCAACTTCCTCCTAAGGTACTCAGGTTTTCCCGTCTGAAGAACTTTGTGAATCAAGTTGACAGTTTGCATATCGGAGGAACCCATAATTGACAACACTCTGGAGTTCAATCTGTACTCACAAATGTGATCAAACTTTTTCAGGTTATAGACAAATCTAAGCGCTCTATTCTGCAGCCGGGAAAGGATCGTCAAATTTTCCTGAGTAAGACAACAGGCAAAAACAGGAAGATCATAGTATATTACAGGAAAAATGGTTGAACGGACAATTTCCAGCTTAGAAAGTTCTGGAAAAATTGAGCTTAATCTGCGAAGGGTTTTCAAACGGACTGTTACTGTTTTACAAATAGCTTTTACATGTTTAGAAAAATCAAGTTGGGAATCAAGAGTAACACCAAGAATCTTAAGAATATTACTTGAAGTCAGTGGTTGGCCGTCAACAAAGATACACTGCTCAACACAACTATTTGTTGATTGAGCACCAGAAGATGACCTATCTACTAACAAGACGAAACATTTACTGGAGTTCAATAGAAAACCATGATCGTCCGACCATCTATTTACACTCTCTAAATCAGTGTTGATACAACGGACAGCTTCAGCTGCTTCTGAGGGTTTAAAAGAAATTAGCAGTTGAGAATCATCCGCATAAGAATGTAAATCACAGTGGCTCAAATGATCTTTCAAATCTGCTGTGTATATAAGGAAGAGAATCGGTCCCAAGCAACTGCCTTGAGGAACACCGACAAACCTAGAAAGTGCTGACGAGAACTGCCCGTTAACTTTTGTACGTTGAGTACGTGCGGTCAAGTATGATGAAAACCACTTAACTGAGATATCATCAAACTGATAAAACCTTAGCTTTGCAGGCAGCAAATCGAAATTCACCGAATCAAAAGCCTGGGAGAAGTCAAGAGAAGTCATCACACTCTCTAAGCCCTTATCTTTTGCGGTGATAATTTCGTCAGTAACATTAAGGAGTGCTGAGCAAGTGCTAAACCCCTGCCTAAATCCTGACTGTGTTTCAGGAAGCAATCCTTCGGATTCTAAATGAGAGACTAAATTGCTCTGCCACAACCTTTTCCAGTATTTTGGAGATGACAGGGAGGATTGAAATAGGTCGGAAGTCAGAAACCAAAGAAGGGTTCAGGGTTTTAGGGAGAGTAACTACCACACTCTGCTTCCAACTAGAAGGAAAATTTCCAGTGTTCCGTGATGCATTGATCAGGTGAGTAACTGCTCCAATACAGAAAGGGCTCAATCCTCTGAGCATTTTTATGGATATTCCATCCACGCCAAATGCAGTACTTGTGATACTGTTCATTAACTCCTTTACCTTACTTTCTGATACAGAAGAAAAAGTGAAAGGTGATTTTATCTCTGCACATTTATTTCTGTTAAAGAATTTTATTTTTACTGTGTTCGCAGTCTTGCTACAACCCATAGTTGAGAAGTAATTGTTTAAATCTTCTAGTCCAATAGAATGATCTTTTGCTTCAACTGAACTCATTACGCCACCACCTCGTAAAGTAGCCCAGAAGGTCTTAGGGTTTTTTGTGTCCAGATTCTCAGTAAAATACTTTCTCTTTGCTGATCGTATGGCCACATTTAGTGCATTGCGAGCCCTGCAGTAAGCATTTCTTGAAGCCTGTGCTTTCAGAGACAGGTAGTCACTTTACATTTGTTCTTTTTCCTTGTAAGATACTTTATATTTGAGTTTCTCCAAGGAGATTTCTTTCTCGTTATTCTTTTTCTCATCATAGGGGCACATTCATCATACACTTGAATTATATTTGTAGTTATTGTATTGGCGATATCGTTAACGTTTTGCTGTGTCATTATGATATCCCAGTGTATGTTAGTAGCAACGTCAAGAAACTTATCGCCATCAAAATCTCTGAAATTTCGATATGAAATCAACTTTTCTTTGGATTTGTACTTATTGCAAGGCACGTCACAGTAATTCAGCTTATGGTCAGTGATCCGTTTTCCATTTTGAGTAAAAATGTTGGAAGTATCAACCATTCCTACTTCAAAATTATGGGCTTTATCAACAATTATCAAATCAATCGGAGAAGATGAACTTTCTGTAACACGTGTGGGCTCTTTAATAATCTCAGCAAGGCCCATTGATTGAAGAATTCTCTCTAGATATTTTACATCTGCCCTTTTTGTCTAGCAGATTCACATTCAAATCACCCAACAAAATCACTGAATCAACATCCGGTGACTCATCGATGTACAGAGCGTGGATTAAGGAGCTTAAGGTCGAATAAAAGGAACGTCTGGAGGTTTGTATGCAATGCAGATGAGGAGCTTCAAACCTTTAAGATTTACACACCACTGATATATTCAATACGGTTGTCAACATTTTGAAGACAAAGGCGAACAAACTTAATTCCTTGCTTCACATAGAGGACTACACCACCACCACCATCTCCCAAATCAATGGGTCTATCGCTAAGATGAAGAGACCCATAAACATGCAAGGCAATGCACGGCGATGCAAGGCACATCATAAACATGAGAGGGGGTCTCCGGAGATAACCATGACTCCGTGATTCCCAACAAGTCAAACTGGAAATCATCTATCACGGAACATAGCTCTTCAAAACCTGTATTTATAGATCGAATATTTACATGCGCTACTCTGCAAGTATTGGTAGATTCACGTTGCCGTTTCCCGACGGGTTACTACTCAAAGAAGGAGAAACTGAAACATCAGTATGTGATACTTGAGGGCTGGGACACACAACTTTTGGCTCAGCGGACACAGCTTCGTGAATTATTTTCAATGAATGAAAAATAAGATCACCAAAACAGAAGTTCCCCTTTCGACTCAAGTGAATCCCGTCCCGCGCTAGATGATGATATTGAACCACAGCGCTAGTGTCAAGGAACTCAACATTGAAATTATTACACATCAACATCAACAGTTCATTAAAGTAGAAGAGAGCTTTCTTACTTATATCCTTCCTTGTCAGAACACTATTTACAATGATGATAGAGTTCGGAAACATTTGTTTTGCAGTACTCAACAGGTCAGCCATAGAGTGAAGCACCGCGCGCTTACCCCATCCGCCATTATACCCAGGCCCACCATTATAACCAGGCACAAGGTTGTTAGTGCCAACAAGAATGTATATTATTTTGGGTTGTGCAGATTGATATTTCCCAAGTTTACCCGTAATATGTGAAATTTTAGCACCCGGGTTTACATCCACGACAGCCCCACCATCTGCACACCTCTTCCCTGAGTAACGCAAAAGTGAATCCCCGATCAACAAAACATTGTACATTGGGCTTTCCTGGATCTTTTCATTTGCTTGCATTGAACACCTTGTACTGCTTGTGCCACTTAACTGCAATCATTAATGCTGCAGCTATAAGGGAATCGGATCAGCTGATTGATATTTCGCTCCATCTACAATTAACGTCCCGACTTTAGTTATTACACATTACGCAACCAAAATGGAAAGCGATTGTGAATGTGTGGCTTTTGGGGTGTGGGAAAAATGTGTGTAAATTTATCGCCCTGGCCTACGGCATCGGGTGCCAACAATTTCCCTTAGGGAACAAAGTTGCTCTTTACTCCCTTAATACACAAATAACTATTGTTTCAAGCAGAAGTACCCGTATTACTTTTTACAGAAAAAAGTTGCACAAATTAAACTTGAGATAGTCAATAATATAAAACATAAGTGGGATTATAATACACCGTTACTTAAAAAGGATGTGATCATAATGTTTTTGGAAACTTAAATGCTACACAGCGTCTGTAATCATTAATATATATAACTAGCTGGCCCAACAGACGTTGACTGTCCTAATGTCATTGAATTTGTTTTATTTCAAATACTCGTTCATTTTCAAGATAAGCATGATCGCTTCGCTCACTCGCTTCCCAGATTAGCTCATTCGCTATGCTCACTTGAATATCGAAAAAAAAGAGTTTGAGTTGCCATTCAAGTACTTTTTTTATTTCCAAAATGAGAGTTTCCATTCAAGTAGTTTTTTATTTCCATAATCAACTTTCAAGTATGTTTACAGATGCTTGGTGTAACTAACTGAACTTAGATCAAATCATTGGGAACTTTGAAGGCCTGTGGAGCAGAGCTCTTAGGTCAGATTAAAACTTGTCTTTTATAAGAACCTTTTCCTTACATAAACGAACTCAACAAAAAAGAATTATTCAATTTGGTCCACTAATTCTCAAGTGATGGCGTGACCAAGGGGAATAGGGATCCATTTTAGCGAATTTCCCCTGTAGGGAAGAAGCTATTACCGTAGTCAGCATGGTAAGACCTTGGCCCGTGACCATGATAACTTTTCGTTTTGAGGTCCCCAGATGCCAAAAACACTATTCGTTCGAAACTGTATATATATATATATATATATATATATATATATGTGTCCGTGAGCACGATAACTCTCGTAAAATTCATCCGATTTTGACAAAATTTGGTGTAAACGTGTAAAGCAGCATTTATGACTTTAAGTTCGAAAACCATACAGATCGACCTATCTGAAGTTTGATCGTGCTCGTGCCTATCCTATCGTTTGATTTTGGGGGGGTTTTGTATCCCAAAAATGTTTTTTTTTAGGCTTTTTACATATAATTTTTGAAAAAGTCAAATTTTAGTTTTTTCCATTGGAATCAGCTTAGAAAGACGCACAATTTGGTGTTTTGATCATTGCTCTACGTCAAATGGTTACAGAGATATCGAAGTGCTAAACACAGTATGTTGTATAATGTTATTCTTACGGAGAATAAGATAAATTGTATATCACGCTTATTTTATGAACTTTTCCTGTTGAAACTTGGTATATTGATTCATATCGTTGTGGTCTATTGAAATTTGCACTAAAAAACATTTTCCGGCCGATAGTTCCCGTAGCAGCAAACCTGGGTACTCAGCCCAATGTTATTCTTATGGAGAATAAGTAACGTGTTATCTCCCTTAATTATGAACATAAATTAATAAAATTTGGTATGTGGCTTTACCTACTTGAGTTATATTGATATTTGTATAAAACCCCCTTTTTTGTGTTCCTTGCTTCATCAAACCTGCATACTCAGCCGCCATGTTATTCTTATGGAGAATAATTAAAATGTCATAAATCGTTTATTTAAGAATGTATATTGATGAAACTTGATATGTGGCTTTATGTGGTATTAAGATACATATTTATATGTATTGGAAATTCGCTGAGTACGCAGGTTTGCTACTACAGGTGTATTTATATATTAAGATGTATACAAAATGTTTGACCTTGACACAATGACTGGTGGGTTCTAAGAAGTGGGTCAAAGAGTTTTAATTACTAGATTATATTTAACATTAGATACTACTTTTCCTTTCTTTTTGAAATAAGACAATTTACTCTTCTTAAACACAAATTGACTGATTTAAGCTTTATTGCTTTTTAAGTTCTGCATTTATAGGCTATGTATTTGAACAACAGTATCAAGCTACAATAACAATGGGAGGCCTGGGGGCATAGCCCCCCCCCCCCCGCAGTAAGGTTAATGTGTTACATTAAAACCTCTGGATTAGAGTTTAACATATTTAGGCATTCAAATTAAACCAATTGATTGATTTTAAAACGTATTATTCATCAAGTTCTGTATTTATACGTATATATTTTTCCAGCAATATTAAGCTACAATAAAATAAATATCCTGATGGGTCCTCCAGTGGGACCAAACTGTAAATAACCACTTTTAAACCACGTGCTCTCACTGATTGGGGACCTTTATTGTCGCCAACATTTTATATTTTATCAAAATCTTCAGCTAATATTATTATGAGGGCCTAGATGATGCAGCCCTCAGTGAGACTGAGGGGTGAGTAACTACTTCATATGCACTTTGTCCGACTGATTGACAGATTTCAGGCCTCATTGTTTGTCATGTTCTGGATTTGTATGTCATTGTCAAGCTGCAGCTATAATGGGGGCCCATGAGGTATATTGTCAATTGAAACATTTTTGTTTGTATTTTTAACTGTGAGCTCAATCCTCATACGCGATATAAGAGCGTACTCCTAGTATTATAATACATGCATACTACACAGGATACTTATAAGAATATGTAGGGTTTAATAGTACAAAACCCGATACAAAGTATAAGGAAGAATAGACAGTAAAATATTATAGAATTTGGACATTTTAGGTACAAATGCGGGATGGCACCGTTAGTTTATAATACGTTAATTATATTGAGACCATAGACTTATTTAGTCGAATTTGGAATTATATTAATAGTTTATATGGGTATTCCATCATTGTATAACATATTTAATGGAATAACAAAGGTTAGAGGCAACAATCTATAACTATTGTAGAGGTTTTGGTAAAGGGTTTGAACCTTTAAGAGATTGTTTAAGCCTAATAGAAGACAACAAAAAAGGTACTTCCAAAATGCTCCATTCTATGCTGTACCTCTGCATAAGATGTGGGTGAAAGTTGCCAATCAATTACAAAACAGTTGTTGTTGAGTGTTTAATGATTTATTACAACACGCAAATTGGGGTAACAGTAATACGAAGAAGATAACTGGAGTACAACTAAAACTGCCAAAATATAGTAAACAAAGGGAAAAGTTAATAATGTATGATCTATCTGCATTTAGCTTTAACTTGTTACCAACTAACTATGTGGAGGTAATAGAGGAATTTATAGATGCTATAAGTGTAAAGCATAAGTGTTACAAAAAATCTGGGGGCACATATTTTTCAAAATCAAATACACCTTTCTCCACTATACCTACATACATCAATTTAGAATAATTAGGCTTAGTGGAAAGCCCTAACCTTACTCCCTACATTTTAAGAAGCCGGACAAATAAACTGGACCCATACACTATTAAAGAAATAGATCCAATTTCCAAGCCTTTCTTAGAGAGGTGTTCCTAAAAGAGGAAATTGGAATTAGAAGACATCCACAGTAATAAGCGTAAAGTGGAATATGTGGAAAATACTGTGGCAGTTAAAGAGGAATACAAAACAAAGTTTGCTAAAGGGGAAAGAGAGGATAAATTAAAAGATTACTTTCTGCGACGATGGGAGGTTCTAGAGCATTATGGACATTATATAGTATATGCGTTTGTAGTAAACAATAAAAACAAGTTTGTGGGGGTGTTGGCAGAAAAGGATGGACAGAGGGGTGTATAATATGTTAAAGGTGTCTGTGAAACTGTGTTTATATAAATAAGTAAGAATAGGGAAGGTTATAGCGTATTGCCATACACTGGTGATTTGGACATTATTTACCTACCTACCAACGAGCCACTTGCAAGCTTTAACACTAATGGAACCGCAAAATTGTATGGTAATTACTTTCCAAAAATAGAAAACTTAAGTTTCCATAACAATGTGTGGGATGACGTTGTTGGGTAAGAAGACATAGATATACTGATGAAAGATATTAAAGGTAATTTTAAATTTAAAGAATGTAGTAGACTGGAGGATTTGGAAGGTGGTGTGAAATTATTAATAAGCGCTATTAAACAAGTCCAACATAGGGGTAGAAAAAGGTATATTGTACAATTCGAAAACATTCGTAACCTTTATGTCTCCATTGGCTGGAAAGGGAGGTAGAATGTGAGAAGTTTTATTTTAACTACAAAATTAAAATTAAGTTGGATAAAGTAAAGACTACTCCGAACAAACACAAAGAAATGTTATGGTGTTTTGTGTGTAGTTGTTTTGGGTTTTAAAAATTTATTTTTTGCTATCGCAAAGATATTGGGTGCTATAATTTAAGAATTGGATATACGCAATAACATATCCAGTCTTTTGGTAAAGTTGAAGTCTAATTTGCAAAATATTGAAAATTATAGGTGTTTACTTATGCATTAGCTTAGAAAATATCTAAACTGTAGACAGTTCGGACCATAAACATTTTGTGGATATAATATATATATTACTTTTTATATTATTACAATGAGAGGTAGTTCAGAGTAGTTGGCCCCAACTTGGAACAAACCCCCAACTTGGCCCCAACAAAGTATTGGAAATATGTCAATTACACAGCCGTATGGTAAATAAGCTTGCGTTTATAATTTTTTTTAAATTTAACCGTAATATTGAATTTGGAAACGGGGTATTTACTTATGCAATGGCCTAGGACAGTAACATATTGCAGACAAATCCATCCAAAGTTAGATTACGACAAAACTGCATTAAAGGGAAAATAATGTACGGTAATTTTAGATACAAGGGAGGCTGAAACAAGTCTAACAGTAAATAAAGGAGTTGGCAATTGGCAGTAATTTACTAAGTATCGTTTCAATTAAATTTCAAAATTATAGGTTGTATTCACTTATGTACTAAGCCAGTAATATAAGGCGTGGGATGTGGCGATCCCACCGCCCGGTGGCTTGTCCATTGCAGCTAGCAGCCTCTCTGGCTCCCTACTCTTCATCTGTTTCAGAGACTTTCCTATTGATCCATGTTCTTTCCATCTATGTACACACGGATCAGCTTTCTTCATCTTGCTATCTCCAACCTGCTCTTCACCCCAGTTCTTCCCTCCCCCTTCCTCTACCTCTGTTACAGGCCAACCCAAGGTGTGACGTGGACCGTGCTGATGGGTGAATGGCACCAGGTCTTTTGTATGGTGTTACGAACGGTAACGGCAGGATACCTGAAGTAAACAGCCTTGCCCGGGCATGCGGGGCTCTGTCCGGGTCGACTTCACTTCCCTAGCTACTTGTGGGAACTACATGAACTGCCAAAAGCAAACAAACCAACCAGAACAAAACCTCGAGGAAACTCCAGAAGTTGCCTTGTCCTCAATTCAACCAGGATCTGCCCCATCAGGGCAGGTTCCTCAACCTGAAATGAGTGCATCAGGAACACAGTAGGTTCCGATGCATTCTCATGAGGAGCCTATCAACAATGAGAAGGCTTCTGCAGATTTCAAAATGGACGATGTGTGAGCTC
The DNA here is from genome assembly GCA_963675035.1 of Allygus modestus. Lineage (NCBI taxonomy): Eukaryota > Metazoa > Arthropoda > Insecta > Hemiptera > Cicadellidae > Allygus > Allygus modestus. Next base: position 201,230,731 of record OY776112.1, read on the forward strand.
AATCACATCAGCCCCACTGGAGGGGGAGGATGAGCTTCTCAGAAGTCCAGGAACACCAAAATCTATGGGGATGCTCGATGATGCCATAGAGCAACCGAGCAGCCTGCGGGTGAAAATACCGAACCTCACCACTGCCCAAAGAAGGGAGGCTATTCAGGCAAAACTTCTTGAGAGAGGTGAAGCTTTATTTGACCCAGCGAAGTTTCGGAGGGGCAAAAAGAAAAAAAACAAAGAGACCAGAGATGGGTGAAACTCCAGGCAGGAATGTGGGTCCAGAAGCTGAGTCGAGGGCGGCCAAGCACCCTAGAGGCAATATGGCCACCCCTCCCTCGGCGGAAGGACCTACAAAAAAGGCCAGGAGTGGAACTCACAGAAATCATGATGACCAAACCTTGAATCCTGGGACTTCTAGCAAAGGAGTCTCTTACAGGGACATTTCCGTCATCAAAATGGCCATTGTCTTGGAAGGCTATCCTGAGGCTAAGCTTTCAGTAGAGCAAGGAGAAGTCATTGAAGACGCCATCATGGATAAGCTCGAACCCCTAGAGGACGGCTCCGCTCCATCGTTTGCAGGCACCTAAGTAGTAATGCCGCGCGCTTTGGCCCCAACATGGGGTCTTATGGAGAATAGAATAACATGGAGTCTTATGGAGAATAGATTAACATGGACTCTTATGGGGGAATAGAATAACATGGGCTCTTATGAGGAATGGAATTAGGGTGTAATTGCCTCCCTCTGTGGTTGATTATTTATCTTTTGCAACCTTCTGTGTTTAATTATCTACCATTTTTGGTAATTAATTGATCCTCGTGTCCTTCTGTTGTTAATCATCTAGCCTTCTGTGGTAATTATTTAACCCTTGTGTCCTTCTGTTGTTAATCATCTAGCCTTCTATGGTAATTATTTAACCCTTGTGTCCTTCTGTTGTTAATCATCTAGCCTTCTGTGGTAATTATTTAACCCTTGTGTCATTCTGTTGTTAATCATCTAGCCTTCTATGGTAATTATTTAACCCTCGTGTCCTTCTGCTGTTAATCATCTAGCCTTCTGTGGTAATTATTTAACCCTCGTGTCCTTCTGTTGTTAATCATCTAACCTTCTGTGGTAATTATTTAACCCTCGTATCCTTCTGTTGTTAATCATCTAACCTTCTGTGGTAATTATTTAACCCACGTGTCCTTCTGTTGGTAATCATCTAACCCTCTGTACATCTAACCTCCACATCCTTCACCCCCTTCTGCGTATCTATCTACAGTTCCTGTTCTCTCAGCTGGCGGGTGTAACACTTTAAGTAACCTGATTGGCAGGTATGTTAATTCGCGTTCTGCTCAAGGGTTGACACCCACTACAATTTCACAGTACTATCGCCTCCAAACCTGTCCCCAACCGCGCTGCCACTGCCCTGTCGCTACCTCCTGTAACAAATAAACATATTGCATCAGCCACCTCCCCACCACTTTCTATTATCTCGCACGCTTTCTCTCTCTCTTTGCTCCCTGCCCCCGTTGCGATCGGACGTGTTTTTGCGCTGCTCCGTTCGTTGCGTTTTGCAAAGATAAATATTTAGCGTTTGCCTACTTGTAACATAACCTCACTTTTAATTTGTTTTATTCTGTGTAACATAACCTCACACCCAGTAACCTCAGTTTCTTGTGTCAAGAGTTGTGTCGTACTTGTATTTGTTGACTGACATAACCTTACATCTGTAACCTTTGAGAATTACCATAACCTCACTTCCTTGTTCTTTTATGCAGTAACTTCACCATTTTGTTTTACTTGGTAGTGTTGTATTTGTATGTGTCGGCTAAAATAACCTCACACCCAGTAACCTCACTTCCTTGTGTCAAGAGTAGTGTTGTGTTTGTATGTGCTGAGTAACAGTAATCTCACTTTCCATTCTTGTTCTTTTGGTTAGAGTAGTGTTTGCTACCTTCACTAGAGTTAACTTTCGGTAACCTGTAGTTCTGGTTTGACTTGCGTAGTTTGTGTGTTAGTGTTTTTCTGACTTGCGTAGTAATACAGAGGTACTGTGCTCTTTTGTAGATCCTCTGTACCTGTTCTTTTAGAGAACCTGATCGGTGACTTTAAAGTATCAGTTCCAAGTGTTACAGTTACATCATCTATCTTGTTCATTTAATATCGATGAAGACTGCCACAAAGTAACAGTTCCAAAGTAACCGTTCCAATAAAGTAACAGGTCCATCACTACCCATTCCCATTCCCACAGTTTTCAAGGTAACAGTTCCAAAAGTATCAGTTTCAGTAGATCAAACTGTGAAAAAGTAACAGGTCCACTCTATATATATATATATCTCTTACAACAAGCTCTAGTTCTCCAGTCTGATTCCAGTCGTGACGCTGATCAGACGTGTTTTGTGCTGCTCTTGCGTAAGTGTTCTCTTGCACAGATTATTATTGATTCTGCGTAATTCAGTTATAGCCGTCGCGGTACTTGCTCTTTTAAGCGTTGGCACAGTTTAGCTTGTTTTCAGTATTTAATTCTCTGTTGAATGATGGACGTTTCTAAAAAGGACCCTCAAAACCCGGTAAGTTTAATTAGTAAAGATGAAACCTATGTTAGACACTTTAGACTTTACGGGACTAACACTGTTTTCAAATTCACTAAACCTCCCAAAGGTATCTCTGAGTTTGACTGGATTCGTAAAGGTTTTAATCAAATTGTAGAGGCATCCAAAGCCAACGTTGCACCCACTGATTATCTAGGGTTTAAATTACAGTCTATAAATTTAAAGAGTGCTGAACCGGGATATGTATCATTGAGACCGGTCTCTGAAGTTAGCGGTGATGTTCTCTGGGATATTTTCTGGGGCATAATTCAAAGCAACGCGCAATCTATAACCTCTAGTGACACGTTTAGAGTTGATGTTACGAGGATTAACGTCCCAGTAGGTAAAGGGAGAGTAAGACCCGACTTTTTTAATACATTTGATGAAGAATGTTATGATAGGAAGGGTATTGGTAATTAACAACAAAGATAATTTATGCCTGGCTAGAGCGTTGGTAGTGGGCAAAGCACTTGCAAAAAATGATCCCCAGTACAAAGCAATACGTCAGGACAAGGGAAAAAGACAAACTTTCAGAGCTAATAAGCTCATAGCAAAAGCCCGTGTAGAAATGCCCGAGGAGGGTGCAGGAATCCCTGAGCTTGAAAAATTCCAGTCCCATCTTAAAAAATACAAAATTACCGTCTACAACTACGACAAAAAAGGCCGGGATGTTTACTTTGAAGGAGGTAATGAAGACGCTAAATTCAAAATTAACCTTCTCTTTCACAACGGTCATTACAATGTAATTAGAAACTTAACTGCCGCATTTGTTTGTAATTTCTTTTGTGAAGCCTGTCATATTCCCTACAGCAACAGACATGAGCATCGATGCTCTAACAGATGCTCGTCCTGTCATACCATCTCCCCGCCCTGTAAACTAGAACACGGTGGCGTCACATGCCGTTTTTGCAACCGTTTCTTCAAAAATGAGCGGTGCTTCGTAGCCCATCAAGGGCAAATTTGTAAAACTGTAAAACTCTGCCGTGACTGTAAGAAAATGATTTATCCAAAAAGACTTAAGACAGCTCATGTATGCGGAGAAGTTTACTGTAAACCCTGCGAAGCGTTCAAAGACCCCGCACATCAGTGTTTCATGAGGGTAGATAGGAGAACACCGAAAGACCGTGATTTTTTGTTTATTTTCTTTGACTTTGAAACAAGGCAGGACGAGTCACTTCCCTCAGACCCACAACAGAAAGTTCATAAAGTAAACTTGTGTGTATCACAACAGTACTGCTTTAAATGTATTAATGGGGGTGAGTGTGAAACTTGCTCGGAACGGCAAAGGGTATTTGAAAAAGAACCGGTAAAACACTTCATGGACTATATCATGGGAATTCGAAAAAATTTAAAGATGTCTGTGTAATTGCCCACAACGGGCAAGGTTTTGATTTCCAATTCATACTACAGTATATTATGGAAGAAACTAAATTTACACCAAAAATAACTCCTCGGGGAACTAAAGCAATATTGATTGAAGTAGCCAACGTAAGGTTTGTGGACTCACTTAGCTATTTCCCCATGGCCCTCTCTGCGCTCCCTAATGCCTTCGAACTGCCTCCTGAGAAAAAGAAGGGCTACTTCCCGCATCTTTTCAACACTCTGGCAAACCAAAATTATGTAGGCCCGATGCCCGACAAAAAGTACTACTGCCCAGAGTCAATGTTTGAGAAACCTCACAAGGCCTTTGAAGAATGGTGATGTTTCGGGAAATATACCGTTTCTGCCTTTAGGGAATTTAACACCGTCAGTTTTTGATGATCACTTTGAAGAAATATTTTGTAACGTTGAGAAACTATCTGGTGTTTTACGTCTTGAAGTAACACTTGTCTCAATTCCATGTTGATACATTCGATAAAGGTAGCACCTTTCCCTACGGAGCAGCGTTACTTTTGTACATACTTCTTGTCACTAGTACAGTTGCATCATTCTACTCTGAGTCAAGGTACTGATTAGACGTGCTTCTGCTCTGTTTTTGTCTGTAAAAACGTAATTGTGGCATGGCTGCTAAATACTATACATTTAATAACAAACCCGTATTGGTTCTGTTTGATAATGAAGGAAAGCCATGGTTTAAAGCTAAAGATGTAGCGTCTGCTCTTAATCATGTTAATGGTTGGAGTGCAGTTAGGAAACATGTAGATGACAGTGATAAATTAACTGTTGGAAGTTTTTCTGAGGTCCAAAAACAGGGCGTTGGGCCGATTGAGAAAACAACAGTTTTCATAAACGAAGCCGGATTATGTTCGCTGATGTTAAAATCAACTACTCCTGAGGCAAGACTGTTAGTAAGAAGTTTGTTGCCGGAGAAGTTTTACCTTACTTACACAAATATGAAAGATGAAAGTTCACTTTAAATGTAATCTTTTATTTAAAATCACAAGTTCCCACTGTATGTATGTGTGTGTGTGTGTGTGTGTGTGTGTGTGTGTGTGTGTGTGCGTGTGTGTGAATGAAGGTCACTGGTGCGGGTGACGAAAAGCCCCGAAAACCTGTATGAAGATCACTGGCGTGGGTGACGAAAAGCCCCGTAAACCTGAATGTGATGAAGGGTTTAGTAGATTGAGACGCCTGGCTAACACCCAGGCTACTCCTTTGAACAACCCGGTGTTGGGGCGATTGAAATGCAGTTTCGTACTTATTAACCCACACTACAATTTAAACTCTGTAATGAAGAAACATCACAAAAACTGGTCTGGACCATATCTCAAGCTCTGCTGTACTAGTTTTTCAGGGTGTTTGAAAGTTTTGGCTTCTGAGTTAATGTTTTAGTCTCCAGGGTGTTTGCTCCTATTTTTTATGTTGAATTAAGTGAGTAAAGTTTTGGTTTGTTCATTATAAGATAGATGGGAGAGTTTCGCTCCCCCGGACTCCTGGCATTGTTTTCTCTACATCATCCAAGACCTCAGATACTCTTAAATCATGCCACTGACATGCTTGAACATATTTAAAAAATACTCACATACAAGAAAACTAGAGAGGAGTAGTTCTGTTTTACTAGCTTTCCAGAATATTTGCAAGTTTTAGCTTCTATTTGTTATGTTAAATTAAAAGAGTACAATCCATATTAATTAGTAAAAATCGATGATTTTTCATTTACTTTTATAGGCGTCTTGTAGACACTGTTGACATTTAATGTTTCAAAACTAATTTTATTATCTTCATCAACATTTGCCTTCACTGTATTTTCTCTATCTTGATAGATTAGGAGTTTAGCTACATCTTTAGTTTAGCTACAGTTGTGAAATACTTGTGATTGAAAAATATTAAACATACAAGAAAACTGGTTACCAACCAACACAAAATAAATTATACTTTGACTGATTTTTTAACGAGAATATAACCACTATCCGTGATAAAAGTACTGGAACTTCGCTAAAATGGCTCTCTGGCTATTTTTTACAGAGTTGGAGCTGCTACAATTAAAGTAATTATTATTAGGTGTGTTGACTTTTTAGCTGTTGTTTAGAAGCTGTTGGGTTCATCAGGCTCTGTATTTTTATTGGATCATTAACTGGGTATAAATCCTGAGTCTGTAGAGGCTAGCATGTGGGTGTTGGGAGCTGTAAGTTTTAACTTCTGTTTTTAATGTTAAATTAAGTGAGTAAAAACTTGGTTTATTAATAAAACCTGTATGTTTTCTATTATAAGATAGGAGGAACGTTTCGTTCCTCCCTTCTTCAAGCACTGTTTTGCGATATTTTTTCTCTAACATGATCTCTGATTGCTTTTCGTGGGTTAGAGTAGCCCAGGATTTGAGCAGTCTCTTTAGTTTAGCTACAGTTGTCAAATACATGTGATTGAAACAAACACTCACATACAAGAAAATTAGGGTTAAAATTAATTGATATAAACAAGGCTCGTTAAGAAAGATTGTTTGGGAATGAAAGTGCAAGGAGGGCGTTTCGCCCCCCTGTACTTCCGGTAAAGTTTTGCGGTGTTTTTCTCTTACATGGGTACGGATTGCGTGCTTTGTGTGACCGTAGCCCAAGATTTGAGCAGTCTCTTTAGTTTAGCTACAGTTGTCAAATACATGTGATTGAAACAAACAAACAAGAAATCTTGTATAAGTGACAAACTAGCGAAAACACAAGTCACACAAAATAAATGATACTTTGACTGATTGTTCTGGTTTATTGACTTTTGTTTAGGTGTTGTTGTAGTTTAGTATTATAGCAGTTGGGTTCATCAAACTCAATCTGATCTTTAGTTGTTATTTCGGGGCATGTCTCTGTCTTTTATTAGATTTTTAGTACATTGTAACTGAGGTTTTAACATTATGAGTAGATAATTTTTGCTATTGTGAAGGTTCTGAATTAAAATGTCAAGTTTTTGCTTTGTGTTCAGCTGTATGAAAGAACAACACTTGGAGTTTTTTTAGCTGTTTAGTATTGTTAGGGTCTGTAAAGTAATACATTAAGGCATATTTTGAACTGTATGCTTATTTTAGCAGGTTTCTTCCAATTTTGATTACTTTTGGTAGCATTCTTTGCATTTAACTATTTAGAAACCTCTGTTACAGTAACAAGAAAATACTTGTTAACAATAGCAGAAATTAACAGAAAAGAAAAACTATACCCCCACTCCAAGGGGGAACGAATCCCTTTGATAACTCTACACCGGAAGTAGTTGGGACCCAAAATGGGTCCCAACTCAATTATCATGATTCTAAGTGTTGGACCCTCAGGACCCACTGTTTAAGAATTAAAACTAATGCAGAAGAGACAGATGACAGTAGGGTATTTTGTAAAGTTAAAAAAATGCAGAGTTGTCTTTTTGTTGTAGTTGATTGCTTGAAAAACCCTGTAACAAACTGAATCAATATATAATTTTACTGAATTTACTAGTAAAAGGATTGTAACCAACACCAATATCAGAGAGTTGGCAACAAATAACACACCATGGGTACATATTAAAAGACACCAAGCATAAAATGCATTCTTTAGAAGGACAGAAATTATACAGTATTTAGCTCTGAGTCTTTAAACTTGATTGGTTATTTGTATTTAAGTCCGGTAAAACGGCGGGACTGTTGTAATTTTACGGTGTAATTTCTCCATCAAATACTTCAAATTCCTTTTGAAGGTGTTTTAAGAGGGCAGTGTCATAAATTGACTGAAACTCTTAAATCCCTCAGCCAAAGGATTCCAGGCCCGCTAAACTGTTTGCCGGGGTCCGTGAGGTACTTTCACCATGTGATTTCTCGGTCAATTATGTCCAAGTCCGGTGAAGTTACTTTAACGGGGGTTATATTTAACTTGACCGTAGTGTTTTAAATTCCTCGGCCGAAAGTTTCCAAGTCCGCTGAACGTACTTGGTCGAAAACTATATTTAACATGGCCGAAACTTCTTAAATTCCTCGGCCATTTACTTTAGAGTCCGGTAAAAATACTTTACCAGGGATTACATTTAACTTTACCGTAGTGCCTTTTTAAGTTTCCCGGTCAATTATGTCCAAGTCCAGTGAAGTTACTTTAACGGGGGCTACAATTAATTTGACCGTAGTGTTTTTAATTTCTCGGTCATTTACTCTTGCCTCCACTGAAAGTACTTGGTCGGGAACTATATTTAACTTGACCAAAACTTCTTAAATTTCCCGGTCAAACCGGTGAAATAATTTTGAACGCTCCCGTTTCCACACCACGGTAAGCCGTTAGGCTAGGCCGTAGGAGCGTCGGCACGTTCTTTTTGTTTATCCAGAGCTTCCCCTGAAGGCCTAACGTCTGGGGTGAGAGGCCCCAACCATCGCCTCTCACAGTGGTAGCCACTCCATTACAAAATGCTACCTCCTTTTATATTTTTTTTTGTTTTTTGCTTTATATTTTTTTTGTATTTTTATTTTTATCTTTTTTTTACAAGTCCCACCGTACGGACTGTTCCAAGGGGTAGCCTGGGTGTTAGCCAGGTGCCTCAATGTACATAGTCCTTTCATTCACACCGGGTTGTTCAAAGGAGTAGCCTGGGTGTTAGCCAGGCGTCTCAATCTACTAAACCCTTCATCACATTCAGGTTTACGGGGCTTTTCGTCACCCACGCCAGTGACCTTCATACAGGTTTACGGGGCTTTTCGTCACCCGCGCCAGGGACCTTCATTCACACACACACACACACACACACACACACACACATACAGTGGGAACTTGTGATTTTAAATAAAAGATTACATTTAAAGTGAACTTTCATCTTTCATATTTGTGTAAGTAAGGTAAAACTTCTCCGGCAACAAACTTCTTACTAACAGTCTTGCCTCAGGAGTAGTTGATTTTAACATCAGCGAACATAATCCGGCTTCGTTTATGAAAACTGTTGTTTTCTCAATCGGCCCAACGCCCTGTTTTTGGACCTCAGAAAAACTTCCAACAGTTAATTTATCACTGTCATCTACATGTTTCCTAACTGCACTCCAACCATTAACATGATTAAGAGCAGACGCTACATCTTTAGCTTTAAACCATGGCTTTCCTTCATTATCAAACAGAACCAATACGGGTTTGTTATTAAATGTATAGTATTTAGCAGCCATGCCACAATTACGTTTTTACAGACAAAAACAGAGCAGAAGCACGTCTAATCAGTACCTTGACTCAGAGTAGAATGATGCAACTGTACTAGTGACAAGAAGTATGTACAAAAGTAACGCTGCTCCGTAGGGAAAGGTGCTACCTTTATCGAATGTATCAACATGGAATTGAGACAAGTGTTACTTCAAGACGTAAAACACCAGATAGTTTCTCAACGTTACAAAATATTTCTTCAAAGTGATCATCAAAAACTGACGGTGTTAAATTCCCTAAAGGCAGAAACGGTATATTTCCCGAAACATCACCATATTTTATTGCTACTCCGATGTAGGTGTTTGATGAGGGGTTCTCCGTTATTTTATCTACTATGTTCTCCGAGAACATCAAAGGCCATTCCCATGCATTTATTGAACCATCAAGTAAGAACTCATACTCTGAGCATGTAATGCGAAATTTTGAATTTTCATTTAACTTTCTTTTAGATATAAACTTTAAAAACAACGCTTGAATAGCGGATGTAATATGTTCAACAGGCATTCTAAAAGAAGAGACAAACAGAGTAAGACACAGACACGTCCGTTCAGTACCGTGTCTCAGAACAGAATGAGGTAACAGAGCTGATGTTTAGAGGTATATACGCTCAGTACCCACGTGAGTGACAGCTCCATTAAGTAACTCTTTGTTTTTTAAAGCCGAAAGGCAAGGTGTCGTGATCATCATTAAATCTTCTCTTTGGCCCTGTAATTTTAAACTTTTTAATTTCACTTATTGTAACGACTTCTCGTCTCTTTGTTCTCCTGATTCTGTTTTCTTCAATTTCTAAAATGTCAGCAGCTTCACTAAGGACCATCTTTTTTAACTGTTCAAAGTTTAATGTTTCAGAGGTCTTCATGTTAAGGGTGAGGCCTTTTATTTTACACACAGATTCTAGCTTTTGCTTTTTGGTTGACCAGACAAGGTATGCGTACGTTTTCGGCCCCCCAGAAACGAATTATACGATGAAAGAGCCGGGCCCGTACTCACTTGCTAGTTCGTCCGTCATTTCCCCGAGGTAATCTCCCGTAGGGACCCTGTACAATCCTTCCCGGTATAAATAAATACACGAGTCTGTGTCATAATAGAGGACTTGTCCTCCAAGGGCATCTAGATGTTCATACAGTTTAAGCCTGGCATGAGCAGTGGTGTAGGCCGCAATTACAACATTTACAGTTTTTAGAGCCTCACCGGCATCATCAACATACTGCCAATTAACTAATAAAACCTCTTGGTTAATTACTTCAACAAACTTTACTTCCTTTCCTGGTTGAGTTAACGAATTGAATAATTCTTTAGAGTCTCTCACGATTGCAGTTTTTGTCATGTTTTCTCGTTGACCAAACTTGCCCCAGAATGAATTTAACATTAATTTAGCTACTGACCTGAGTCCTCCATTTTTAGCAATTTTGTCGTTCTCCATTTGAATACCCTCACGCTCAAAGAAATCAGAAACATACTTGTCTTTATTTTCCTCTGTTTTACACCATGCGGGATACCCTGAGGCTTCCTGCTTTACTTTCAATAATTTATTAATAAAATCGGTAAAAAGTCCATCTTTCTCGTATGTGGCGACTTCATACTCCCACAACTCGTACATGTCCAATATCACATAGCCTTTTTCTACAGCTTTTCTAATTTCATCCATAGTCCATGTTCCTACCATTGCCCTTTCCTCACTATCATGAAAACATTCCCCTTGGTTTAAAGTCTCACCGCAAGTTCTACACAAAACAAACATCAATTTATTATTCATTTTAGCGGGGAGTACGGGATGATACAAGTTGTAAGGAGGTAGAATTTTGCATTTCAACAAGCCCTCTACTTCAAGGCCTCTCTCTCGGCACTCATTTCCAACGTAAACAGTAGGGTGACCAACGGGATACTTACAATATTTATTCACAAACGGATAAAGGGAACAGACATCGACATACTGTATCGTTTCTCCCTCTTCACATTTACAATACGTTTTAGTATTAGCCGTTCTGCCTCCAAAGAAGGAATCCCTAGGATTAAGCGGAAGTGTGTTTAAAATGGACAGTTGGTTCAAGTGATTTAGTTTTTTGTCCTTTTTCAAAGCTCTAAACTCACACTCCCACATTACTACAACTTTATAGCTATTAAATTTTGCCATTTTGGACTTGGTTCTCTCGTAACGGAGATGCAAACTGTCTGAGGGATCATCCGGCAGAGGTTCTTCTCTCCTGTATTGATAACATTTTGGGCAGCCGTGCCAGTAACACCCGTGAAACCCATAAATTCGCTCACCGTCAAACCCATCTACTTTCTTCCCGTTAATTTTTACTTCTTTGCCCCGGCCCGCATGTTGAATCTTTACTCCACGTTTCTCCTCCTCCCATGTTAACCACTGTAAAGCAACGGCTGATTGATTGTCTGCAAGTCGGTACCCTGATTTTGGTATTAGTCCAATAGTATTTTCTTTTAAGAAGTTACGACGGAAGGCCAAGTTACATGCACTGGCGATTGTTATAGCCTCGAGAAAAGGATCTACGTTACACTCTTGAAGAAGTAAGGCTCTAAATTTAATACACGCTTGGGCTAAAATCTCCACGTCAGAGATACAGTACTCTAAGATTTCCTTTTTAAAATCAAACACGTAGTCTTCAGCGACTCGTTCATCGTACCATTCTTCAAAGGCCTTGTGAGGTTTCTCAAACATTGACTCTGGGCAGTAGTACTTTTTGTCGGGCATCGGGCCTACATAATTTTGGTTTGCCAGAGTGTTGAAAAGATGCGGGAAGTAGCCCTTCTTTTTCTCAGGAGGCAGTTCGAAGGCATTAGGGAGCGCAGAGAGGGCCATGGGGAAATAGCTAAGTGAGTCCACAAACCTTACGTTGGCTACTTCAATCAATATTGCTTTAGTTCCCCGAGGAGTTATTTTTGGTGTAAATTTAGTTTCTTCCATAATATACTGTAGTATGAATTGGAAATCAAAACCTTGCCCGTTTAGGGCAATTACACAGACATCTTTAAATTTTTTTCGAATTCCCATGATATAGTCCATGAAGTGTTTTACCGGTTCTTTTTCAAATACCCTTTGCCGTTTCAAGCAAGTTTCACACTCACCCCCATTAATACATTTAAAGCAGTACTGTTGTGATACACACAAGTTTACTTTATGAACTTTCTGTTGTGGGTCTGAGGGAAGTGACTCGTCCTGCCTTGTTTCCAAGTCAAAGAAAATAAACAAAAAATCACGGTCTTTCGGTGTTCTCCTATCTACCCTCATGAAACGCTGATGTGCGGGGTCTTTGAACGCTTCGCAGGGTTTACAGTAAACTTCTCCACATACATGAGCTGTCTTAAGTCTTTTTGGATAAATCATTTTCTTACAGTCACGGCAGAGTTTTACAGTTTTACAAAGTTGCCCTTGATGGGCTACTAAGCACCGCTCATTTTTGAAGAAACGGTTGCAAAAACGGCATGTGACGCCACCGTGTTCTAGTTTACAGGGCGGGGAGATGGTATGACAGGACGAGCATCTGTTAGAGCATCGATGCTCATGTCTGTTGCTGTAGGGAATATGACAGGCTTCACAAAAGAAATTACAAACAAATGCGGCAGTTAAGTTTCTAATTACATTGTAATGACCGTTGTGAAAGAGAAGGTTAATTTTGAATTTAGCGTCTTCAATACCTCCTTCAAAGTAAACATCCCGGCCTTTTTTGTCGTAGTTGTAGACGGTAATTTTGTATTTTTTAAGATGGGACTGGAATTTTTCAAGCTCAGGGATTCCTGCACCCTCCTCGGGCATTTCTACACGGGCTTTTGCTATGAGCTTATTAGCTCTGAAAGTTTGTCTTTTTCCCTTGTCCTGACGTATTGCTTTGTACTGGGGATCGTATTTTGCAAGTGCTTTGCCCACTACCAACGCTCTAGCCAGGCATAAATTATCTTTGTTGTTAATTACTACAATACCCTTCCTAGCATAACATTCTTCATCAAATGTATTAAAAAAGTCGGGTCTTACTCTCCCTTTACCTACTGGGACGTTAATCCTCGTAACATAAACTCTAAACGTGTCACTAGAGGTTATAGATTGCGCGTTGCTTTGAATTATGCCCCCGAAAATATCACAGAGAACATCACCGCTAACTTCAGAGACCGGTCTCAATGATACATATCCCGGTTCAGCACTCTTTAAATTTATAGACTGTAATTTAAACCCTAGATAATCAGTGGGTGCAACGTTGGCTTTGGATGCCTCTACAATTTGATTAAAACCTTTACGAATCCAATCAAACTCAGAGATACCTTTGGGAGGTTTAGTGAATTTGAAAACAGTGTTAGTCCCGTAAAGTCTAAAGTGTCTAACATAGGTTTCATCTTTACTAATTAAACTTACCAGGTTTTGAGGGTCCTTTTTAGAAACGTCCATCATTCAACAGAGAATTAAATACTGAAAACAAGCTAAACTGTGCCAACGCTTAAAAGAGCAAGTACCACGACGGCTATAACTGAATTACGCAGAATCAATAATAATCTGTGCAAGAGAACACTTACGCAAGAGCAGCACAAAACACGTCTGATCAGCGTCACGACTGGAATCAGACTGGAGAACTAGAGCTTGTTGTAAGAGATATATATATATATATAGAGTGGACCTGTTACTTTTTCACAGTTTGATCTACTGAAACTGATACTTTTGGAACTGTTACCTTGAAAACTGTGGGAATGGGAATGGGTAGTGTTGGACCTGTTACTTTATTGGAACGGTTACTTTGGAACTGTTACTTTGTGGCAGTCTTCATCGATATTAAATGAACAAGATAGATGATGTAACTGTAACACTTGGAACTGATACTTTAAAGTCACCGATCAGGTTCTCTAAAAGAACAGGTACAGAGGATCTACAAAAGAGCACAGTACCTCTGTATTGCTACGCAAGTCAGAAAAACACTAACACACAAACTACGCAAATCAAACCAGAACTACAGGTTACCGAAAGTTAACTCTAATGAAGGTAGCAAACACTACTCTAACCAAAATAACAAGAACACATACAAACACAACACTACTCTTGACACAAGGAAGTGAGGTTACTGGGTGTGAGGTTATTTTAGCCGACACATACAAATACAACACTACCAAGTAAAACAAAATGGTGAAGTTACTGCATAAAAGAACAAGGAAGTGAGGTTATGGTAATTCTCAAAGGTTACAGATGTAAGGTTATGTCAGTCAACAAATACAAGTACGACACAACTCTTGACACAAGAAACTGAGGTTACTGGGTGTGAGGTTATGTTACACAGAATAAAACAAATTAAAAGTGAGGTTATGTTACAAGTAGGCAAACGCTCAATATTTATCTTTGCAAAACGCAACGAACGGAGCAGCGCAAAAACACGTCCGATCGCAACGGGGGCAGGGAGCAAAGAGAGAGAGAAAGCGTGCGAGATAATAGAAAGTGGTGGGGAGGTGGCTGATGCAATATGTTTATTTGTTACAGGAGGTAGCGACAGGGCAGTGGCAGCGCGGTTGGGGACAGGTTTGGAGGCGATAGCACTGTGAAATTGTAGTGGGTGTCAACCCTTGAGCAGAACGCGAATTAACATACCTGCCAATCAGGTTACTTAAAGTGTTACACCCGCCAGCTGAGAGAACAGGAACTGTAGATAGATACGCAGAAGGGGGTGAAGGATGTGGAGGTTAGATGTACAGAGGGTTAGATGATTACCAACAGAAGGACACGTGGGTTAAATAATTACCACAGAAGGTTAGATGATTAACAATAGAAGGATACGAGGGTTAAATAATTACCACAGAAGGTTAGATGATTAACAACAGAAGGACACGAGGGTTAAATAATTACCACAGAAGGCTAGATGATTAACAGCAGAAGGACACGAGGGTTAAATAATTACCATAGAAGGCTAGATGATTAACAACAGAAGGACACAAGGGTTAAATAATTACCACAGAAGGCTAGATGATTAACAACAGAAGGACACAAGGGTTAAATAATTACCATAGAAGGCTAGATGATTAACAACAGAAGGACACAAGGGTTAAATAATTACCACAGAAGGCTAGATGATTAACAACAGAAGGACACGAGGATCAATTAATTACCAAAAATGGAAGATAATTAAACACAGAAGGTTGCAAAAGATAAATAATCAACCACAGAGGGAGGCAATTACACCCTAATTCCATTCCTCATAAGAGCCCATGTTATTCTATTCCCCCATAAGAGTCCATGTTAATCTATTCTCCATAAGACTCCATGTTATTCTATTCTCCATAAGACCCCATGTTGGGGCCAAAGCGCGCGGCATTACTACTCACCTACATGGAAAATGGTGCCTTAACATCCTGCATCAACGAAGCAAACTAAGCGTTGGCAGGAGACACTCATCCCCAGACTCAAACCACTTGGGGAGAAGAAACCTATTGTTGGACTAAGGAGAGACATCTTAAGGTCAACGAGGGTATTCTTTAGAGCTCACCCGAAGCTTCTCAAGAAAACTCCAGAAAAGGTCCTTGAGATGCTCGGCAAGCAAAACCCCACCCTGAAGGTAAAGTTCCTGCCAGCTAAGCCAGACCCAAAAGGTTACGGATTCGTCTGTTTCCTGGATGAGGCCTGCTTCAACGCTGTTAGGCCAGCCAACTCTAGAGCCAACCTAGGACTCTGGCAAGCCTCAATTGTCTCAACGAGTCAAGGACAATGCCCAGGGTCCTCCAGATCAACCTACACCACAGTAAAGCAACCTCGGCTGCTCTCTGCCAGTTCTTCCTCAGAGAGGAATTTGACCTGGCGCTAATTCAAGAACAATGGCTTCACCAAGGAAGGGTTGCAGGCCTGGGCGATGCTAAGGGTAGGTTGATTTACCTCTGTCAAAAATGTCAGAAGATGCATACTTGTGAAGAAAGGTATGGATTGCCACACCCTCACTGAATTCCGTTCTAGATATCTCACTGCGGTGTCTATAACCTGGAGTTATGAAGGCAAGGAATGGAGCACAATTGCAGGCTCGGTTTACTTGCCCTACGACTCCGGGGAACTTCCTCCATCGAGAGAACTCGAACTTTTGGTGGAGTCATCCCGCGCTGGCGGACGACAACTCATTTTAGGTTGTGACGCCAACGCTCATCCACAATCTGATGGGGAAGCACCGACACGAATCCAAGAGGTGAGGCTCTTCAGTTTCTCATACCTAAGAACCTTTATGTCTGTAATGTCGGAAACCGTCCAACTTTCGTTACACGAAATCGAAGTGAGGTTATTGACGTTGTTTTTTGTTCAGAAGCAGTCCTTAGGGTCATTGACAATTGGCACGTAAGCCACGAGGCCTCCTTGTCTGACCACAGGTACATCTGTTTTAACCTGCAAAGTGAGGGCGACTCCAGGAAAACAGATTGGGCACTCTATAAGTCTGACCTCCTGTCTCAACTGGGATCATTAGGTAGGAGGGTCAGCTGCTTTGCAGACATGGACCAGATTGCTTCTGATCTTCAGAACGCAAGCGTAAGCTGCTTTCAGGACAATTGTCCATTGCAGCGGGGAAAGAGTCGCACTAATGGTAAGTGGTGGACTGCTGACCTTGACCGCAAAAGAACGGTTGCCAGGAAGCTTCATAACCATTGCAAACGGAGCCATATCTGGGAGCCATACTATAATAAGGCACTCACAGAATATAGCCTTGCAATCAAAAAAGCCAAAGAGAACTCTTGGAGACGGTTTACACAGGAGGTAAACAGTCTCAGCGCAGCAGCAAGACTGCAGCGTGTTTTAGCTTCAAGCCCAATTGGCCTCATGTGATCCCTGAGCTCACCAGGGGGACAATATACCACTGGAATTGATGGAACTCTCAAACTTCCCCTTGAGACTCACTTTCCGGATTGCATTTTTGAGAGTGACTGTTTAGGCATGTCCGGCAACAGCGAAAGGGGCTCATGGCCAAGAGCTGATCGTGAAAGCTGGACTTTAGCTTTAAATTGTCACACTTTCCAAAGTTAAATGGTCCATCACCAAGTTTGGCCCTTTCAAATCTCCTGGGGAGGGGTCGGTATCATACCGGCAATGTTACAGCAAGGACCGGAGGCTCTCTTGGTCCTCCTGTGCGAACTCTTCAGAGCAAGTCTGGCTTATGGGTACATTCCTCAAGCCTGTGGCGCCTCAGTTGGGTTGTCTTCATTCCCAAGAGAGGAAGAGCAGACTACTCAACTGCAAAATCATTTTGTCCCATCAGTCTCTCATCGTTTCGCTTGAAGACGCTGGAGAGACTAGTATAAAGACATATAAGAAAGGGAGTGCTTTCAGGTACTCCTCTTCATCGTAACCAGCATGCCTATAAGCCTGGTAAGTCCTGCGAAACAGCCCTGCATCAACTTGTGAGCAGGTTTGAGGACCTTGCCTTAAGCCTTGCTGTAAGGAAATCTCTCTATGCACCTTCATGGACATTGAAGGTGCCTTTGACAATTTTATTTACACGGTCATGGTCCGGGCGGTGCGTGGGCGTGGTCTTGAGCCTGCTATATGTAGGTGGATTGAGACCATGCTCTGCTCCAGGTGGATTAGAGCCGATCTTCAAGGTGAATCGATAGTGATCGCACCCACGAAGGGTTGTCCGCAGGGAGGTGTGCTTTCACCTCTTCTGTGGAACCTGGTGGTGGACGGTCTCCTTCGTGAGCTCACTGGCAGGGGCGTCTTTGTCCAGATGGTACAGGGAAGGTTCACGAATATTGTTGCGTATGTCATGAATGTCAATCTTCAATATGTCAATGTCTGGTGTCTTGGAGGGGGACTAAGCATAAACTCCTCAAAGACAGTAGTTGTTCCGTTCACAATTAAAAAGAACCTGGAGTCTCTTTCCCGGCTGAGACTTGGACCAACATGGCTTGAAGTATCAGGTTCAGTCAAATACATATAGGGCTGACAATTGATTCTAAGCTGACTTGGAATGATCATTTGAATAATACACTCTGTATAAGGCAACATGGGCGCTCATGACGTCCAGGATATTTGCAGGCTCCACGTGGGGGATCAAGCCTCACATAGCGATGTGACTGTACAAGGCAGTAATAAGGCCTCAAGTCACATATGGATCACTAGTCTGGTGGACAAAGGGGAACCAGACTACAGCCATAGCCAAACTCACAAGTTTACAAAGGTTGGGCACGCTTCTAGTCACTGATGGAGCTTTCAGGAGCAGCCCGTCAGCAGCTCTCGAAGTTGCTCTTGGATTACTGCCTTTGGATATCTTCATCAAGGCAGAAGCACGGAAATCAACCTATCGATTAAAGTCGCAGACCAATGGAGGGAAGGCCTGTCTGGAGCAGGCCATTGCACCAGAAAAGCTGTTGCTCAAAGCCCTGTGCTTGACATGACATCAGATGTCATGGAGTACGGAGATGGTTTTCACTAAACCTTTTTCTGTTGGATTCTGCTCCAGAGAAGAGTGGAAATCTGAGGAAGGACCCTATTACAGGAAAGGCAGCCTTGTCTGGTACACGGACGGCTCTCTCATTGAAGGAAAATTTGGCTACGGGGTGTACAGTGAATCACCTAGAACAGAACTCTGAGCAAGTCTGGGACAACACTGTACTATTTTTCAAGCAGAAATTTGTAGCATCATGATTTGTGCCAATCTAGGCATTGCCAGATGCCATTGCGACAAGCATATAGTAATCTTGTCAGATTGTCAGGCTGCTCTCAAGGCTCATCTTGACTCCAACGAAATCAAGTCAAAATTAGTGTGGGAATGTTACAACACAATCAGCAAACTCGCAACACGTAATCGGTGCATCTTGGTTGGGTACCTGGCCACATAGGCATAGGTGGCAATGAGTGTGCAGATAAGCTTGCTAAAAGAGGTTCCGGTATGTCATTCTTTGGTCCAGAGCCAAGCTGTGTATAGCACAGGATGTCAATTTGACGTAAAAAAGTGATCAAAGACGTCAAATTGATGTAAAATAAAATATTTGATGAAATATTGACGTCAAAATGATGTAAAATTTTTGATGTCAAAATGGTGTAAAATGTTTGATGTCAAAATGATGTAAAATTTTTGATGTCAAAATGATGTAACATTTTTTACATATATATCTTTTGATATAAAAATATTATAATACCAAAACTGTATTATTTTTGTTTCAATCAGTTTTATTTAACAATAATTATTTTTTTAACCGCCCCCATCAAAAGTTTTACATCATTTGAAGTAAAATTTACATGCAATTTTTGATCAGCACAGTATTAACGCATGTTCACAAAAAAATACAAAGTTAAATGTTTAGTTATTAATAATATGGCTTGAATGTAAATTTAATTAATTATAGTTAAATTTATTATCACACTCACTCACGAATAAGTACGGGTTTTTTCTAAATAATTTAAACATCCATTGACACAATCCAATTTGGCACAGAAAGTCAAATCAAGCATTTTGTATGTTCCGAAAAGCAGTTTACAATTTAACGGATAACTATTTATTTACAATTATGATTTAAAAACTTAATTAGAGTTCTCAAAATAGGTATTACAAATTAACCTTACAATTACAATTAAATATATGTTTGCATTTGGTTAAGAGGTTATTCCTTCTCCTTGGCTGGCGCGGCGCGCCGCGCATTGTTTTTCTGTCACATCGGTCTTAGAGGGGTTATCAAAATCATGTTTATATTAGACTTTAGTTTGGTAAAGTAGAAGAGACGAAAGTTAATAAGTTCATCTAGTCTTAGCATCACACTGCTTAGTACAGGAAGTGCAACAGGGTAAGTAAAATCAAAACATATTAGCATTATTTTGACAATGTTTTTCAGTTAGACCTAACCTATAATACTTGAAGTCACCTCGCTTCCTTCAACTAAAATAATTTCAATTAAGCTTATTGCTGGGTAGCAAATGATGAAAAATGTTGTAATCAAAACCCGACAAACTATGTTGGTATAATGCCTAAACAGGTGAATTGATATACCAATAGATTATTGAAATTTGGTGTGTTCAGGCCTAGGACTAGTTCAATATTAGCTTCAACGCAATTAAGCCTACATGGATGTAAAATTAGGTATTTGGCTAAGTCTCACTGTCTCATACAATCCAACATTTCAATGGTGTGGATAATTGTTTCGATATCGATTTGGCTTAGGATTACCATTGGATGTGAAAGTGTCATTAACCTAAATGTGTAATACAAATTAGGGCAAATTGAGAAATAAATGTGGCACACCTGCCAAATTATGACCCAGTTCTAGCATCTGCAGGCAGCCTTAACCCTATAACTGTTGCAGCGTACCGTAACTTAGTTCAAACTAAGTTACGTTCCGGTGTGATGTGTCTGTTGTGGTAGCGTAGTCTTTTCTACGTCTAGCAAAAATTTAGTATAATCACTTAAGTTAAATTGATAACTTACCAGAATGAACTAGAGATTTTAGAGCTTTAATTTGATAGCCTACCATATTCATGGAACTTGTGATTGTTGATATGTATTTACATAAGTTAAACCAATTTTTAAATTTAGGACTAAGTTATTTTAGTCAGCAGATTTGCAAAACTAAATTAAACATCCTGTAGAGTTATTATAGTAAGACATAAGTCAATAACTATATACGACATTTTCTATTACCGGTACTAACTTAGGTAGGTAACTTAGGCCCTAATACAAATTGCAACAAAAAATGGCTGTAAATGGCTTTAATACAAGATTTTTTATATTGCAACTTTCAGTCAAAGAATTAACTTTTAACTCCAAAGGCAACTTCATTGGAATTAATTTGATATACAAAGTAAAAAACATATGGGTAGTTTGGCATGTTTATGTATATTTTTCATAATATAAAGCAAAACTCTTCAAAAGTAGAAAAGAAAAGCCGCCACCATGGGGAATAACATGCGCCAGTTCTAGGGTTAAAATAATAGTTACTTTAAACTGGTAACTTCCTGGTCCACCAAAGAACAAGTTATTTAGGGCCTACTTAACATATTCGACCTAAGATTTTTTTGAAATCCGCCATTAACAAGAATATGTTAGTTTATGTATGTTACCGTAGTTTAGTGGCAATTTCCTAGCTTCCTGACTGGGCTTTTCACACTGTTTGCTCCGTGGTTAATAAAATATCGTTACTGGTTTATTTTTTAGGCCCTGTAACCAATAAGACCGTTTTTTATAAAGTTAGCTTAAGTTATGTAAATAAATTATAAAAATCGCATGACTTTTAGTGGAATGATATCTCAGTTGCAGTGATTGTCCTCGCCCTCATTTCAGAGACCTATCCATTTTTGTTTTCTAGAAAGTTGGACCAGCTTAAAACACGGGTTCTGGATTGTATTACCACTGGGGTATTTTCAGTTAAATAAATGCCATTGTTGATCAGTGGGATTCGACTCATGGACCAAAGTCACTTGCTCCAATAAATATACCAAGCTGTATCCCAACAGTACGCAAATCATGTCCTTGATGAAATTTAAAGTAAAATTAGCCTAATTAAGACTTGAGACCAATGTTAATATAAGAACATCAGGGTTTGTCACTGCTGGATTTGTTTAGTTATACTTTCAAATCACTATTTTGGACCGGCTTTTGTGTGTGGTTTGTAACTTATTTTTTATTTAATATTGTGAGTGAATAACATTTTAAGCTATACATGGAACATGCCGAGGCCGCAAGCAGAATTATAACTGAAGTTTGGGGCTAAATTTTAAATGGCAAAGCAATTTTGAACATAGGCTGGTTTAAAATCCTGCAACGAGCAATAATTCACTTGCTAGTGGTTTTTGGATTTTCTAGGTTGTTTTACCCAACAATACTGAAGGAACAATAAATCAAAAGTGAAAAACTGCTGTAATCGTTTTATTTTTGAAAATTGACTGCAAGTAGCCTATATAATTTGGTAAACCTTAAACTATATTAAATTTATTTGGTGGGATGGGTTAATATAAGATAATGGTCACAAATCTAAGCTCGCTTTATATACCGTAGTTAATCTGAATAATATTACCGGTATCTTATCAACTTATTGTGTGGCTGACTTTTAACCTTTAGATACCGGTAACAAGTAATTTTGAGACGATAGAAATGGAACAGTCAGGACCTCCCGCAGCGCCGTCCTCGCAAAGTAATAATGTGTGGCTGGGAACTGGCGCTGTCCCCCCACCTCCCAGCCGCGAGTACTACAACAGGGAGCCATGCCCTCGTTCCCACTCCATACATAAAATCAGCAGTTCTGTCAACTTCCAGCATCCAGCGTAAAATTATGGGACCCTCAGAAACAACTGTGTTATGTATGGAGATTATAGTAACCTAACCTAACCGCCGCAGCGCGCTGTTTAAGTTTTTAGCCAAAACGTTTCCTCCTCCATACGAAAATTTTTTATTTCATTCAGTCTTTTTTTGTGAAACGCAAAACAAATATGGCTTATAAACAGATAGACAGAAAAACAAATGTTAACACATATTTAAATATCTCCGCTGCATACAACATTTTACTGCTCAAAGAGATGTGAGATCAAACCTATTTTATTTATATAGATAGACATTCCTTACCTGGAACATCTGGTATTGCTAATAACCTGTCCATAATGTGTTAACAGCTGCAATTCAAATAAATGTATTCCCCATATTAATCTTATGAGCAAAAAACCAACTTTGAGGGCAGCCCGTACCCTTGAGAATAAAGATATTGAAAATTAAAAACCTAATTGCGAAACTACGAACTGAGTCGAATTCTTTGACACTTCAAACATTAAAATTGGTCAAGAAACAACGGAGAAGTTTTCCTAACCATAAAAGCGCCTTTTTTGGCGTATTAATATATAAGATTCAGGAAATTACAGGATTCGTGGTTTGAAATTTTTGTATTTTAGGAGTATACAACAATTCTAATGTTTATGTCAGTTGGCAGAACTGCTGTTTTTATGTATGGACTGGGGACAAGGGCATGGCTTCCTGGTGTAGTACTCGCGGCTGCGGGGTGGGGGCAGTGCCAGTTCCCCGCCAAACATTTTTACTGCGCTATGTCCTGACTGTTCCAATCCTGCGCTCCCATAATTTTAAATAATCCTCTACCGGTACATATTAGACAATAGCTTTTTTAAAAAGAATATAAAATTAGCCTACTTATAAACGAGTTTTTCCAGATCAAAAGCTAAGTCTGGGCTAAAGGCCTTAAATATATTTGCGCCAAAAATACTAAAGTGGGCATTATTACCTATAAGTTATTCTTGTTTATTGTGTGTTGCAGATTGCAAGCAGCACAAGGAGGAAAACAAGAAGATTCAAATTAAGTTTAAAAAAGTGTAATTAAGTACTAATATAAAAATTGCTGAAAAAACATTTTTGTAGGCCTATTTATTTTCCTACTTATGCTTTAGGCCTAATTTAAAAAAAAACTTACAAAACTAAGGAGCAAAAAATATGCAACCTATTGTAAAGTATTTATCTCATGAATGGCAAACATTTGTTTAAATATTATATGAAATTTAAATAGGTATGATTTATTGTTTTGGCAATTAGTTAAAATTGGAGTCACTAAATTATATAAATCAAAATGCTTTGTATACATTCACAGATATTGGCACCTTGATACACTGCCATTTTTAATACTGAAGATTTTATAAAAATAAATTTAGTCTCTTTGAGGTCGGCTTCACATGTCTGATAATTTTAATTTTGATCTTAAACGCAAAACATATTGATATTTAAGACAGAACGAAATTCTCAAAACAACCTATTTTGAGAAACAAAACAATTCTGTCCATATCCTGGTAGAAAGCAACATTTTATTTAAATAACTTACAGCACAATATTAAGAAATTTTTTACATCCTATTGATATACATTGGACATCATATTGACGTACATTTGACATCAATTTTTTCTTTTCTATACTGCTTGTTTGATATCAATTTGATGGCAATATGATGTCATGTTTGATCTGTTTTTTACGTCATTTTTACGTAAAATTGAGTGCCCTTTTTACTTCCAATTGACGTCAAATTGACGTCATTTTGACGACATTTGATGTCAATATGACATCAACAATATCAATGACATTGACATTTTTTACATCAATTTTACGTCAAATTGATGTACTTGTGCTATATGGGCGTTATAAGCAAAACAACTACTTTTCTCACAATAAACAAAATGGTCAAGGGACTTACATTGCCAGCAATGGCAAGGTTACACTAGTCAAGCACTTGGCAAAAGGCTGCTAGCAGACACTAGCTCTTACTTCACTAACTAGTTGGTGAGGTTGGGCAGAGATTGGACAGAGATTGGGTTAAGCAGTTGATTGCTTTGATAACTGGACACGGCCACTCCAGGAAACATCTCCACACTCTCGGACTCAGAAATGAAAGTCAGGTGTGTAGGCTTTGCAATCAGTCTGAAGAGACTGCCAAGCCTATCATACTGGATTGCGAGAGACTCCAGTCGCGCTCGCAAACCACAGTTCTTTGAAAAGTCAAGCCAATATCGCAGCCCCAGTCAAGTCCCGTTTGCAACAATGGAAGTCGCGCCTACTGGTGCACACTGCCAACGCGATCGGACGCAGCAAACTGTAGTAAACTGCAGCGACTGAGTGTGCACCAGTAGGCGCAGCATCCATTGTTGCAAACGGAGCTTGACTGGGACTGCGTTAGTGGCTTGACTTTTCAAAGAACTGTGGTTTGCGAGCGCGTCTGCAATAGTCGGCAGTGTGCGCCCGGCCTAAGTGTCTCCCTTTGTTTACGAACTGACATTTGTTCCTTTTTATAATGTTTTATTTTCCTCAGCATGTAAAGAGTAAAAACTCAGATAAGGCAGAGTATTCGAGCAAGGTTAGGTGCTATGGCCCGTTCAAGCCACCACTAAAAAATAGTATATAAATATCCTGTAAGTGAAATCTTTAAGTCAAAATTGTGAGAGGTTGGCAAATTGCAGGATGATGGGAGACGGCTCAAATTAAAGGTCTCGATCTCAGGGACTCGGGAAAAATAGTAAATAGTAGTATTTCTAAAAGGTTAGCAGCAAACATGCAATAATGTAAAACATCCCCCATTAGAAAAGCATGAGGATTTAAAAACGGCTGATTTGTTTACTTTAAAACATGTGATTAAGTGTCTACTTTGTTTACAAACCGAAAGAAAGAAAAATTACTTTATTGGTGCAAGCGTTATCTCAGTAATTTTGGTTTTTTAGGTACAACTTTTGTCAAATCCTACATCTAAAGTCTTATGTTTATGTAAAAAATGACATGTGTTCCTACTTGGAGCAAAGTTAGGGGCTGTCGCACCTTCAAGCCACTAGTGTACTTTTATTACAATAAAGATATTCTGATTTGATTTGAATTGTAAATACAACGTAAATACTGTAAACGACCAATCAAACTTTGACTATGACCACATGGGGTATATACATAATATACATTTTATTAAAATATAAGTGCACAGCAACGTTGGACTCCAGGCGGCCTTATAGATCATGTTCACGAACTGGATGACAATTTTTACTCTTGCGTAAAATGTTACTTTTACCGTTTTTACTTAGATGTATCCAATGGGTATTTCGCATCGACTTAGTTTGGCTAACCTGATCAATGAAGAGAGAAAGAAAGAAAATGAGTGAGTGAGTGAATCAGAGAAAGAGAGAATGAGAGCAGAATAGAAAGGGAAAGGAATTTTAATTTTAGGTGTAATTTGGGATGATGGTGAACACATTTTACTATTTTTAAATATTAGTTGTCTAACAATTCCTATGTTATTTTATCGAACGAACCGTTGATTATCGAAATCGTTACACGATAAGTCGAGACGATAGAACTTCAGGGCGCAGGAATGACCAGCTCTACCTAGTAAGTAATGTTTTTTACAATGAATATGGCCATATATTCTGTTTTTACTATGCCTTGCGTTTTGTTTGGAACTCATTAGTAATGTAAAGTCATCACCCTCATAACTAAGGATAATAATTCTTCAACACTGGTCATGTTTCTCTAAATTAGAATCTCCAGCAATAAGGGTCTAGCTAGCTAGACATTAGGCTTTGTATTCTATCTATTTTGGCAAGTGCCCATCAAGGCCTAGGCTCTTTCTAGTCATATAAGGTTGAGTTAACCAGGTTTGGCCATTTTACATGCGATAATTGGCTGTATTTGCCATTTTAAACTCAATATTTTTTTTAAATTTATTTAAGTTAGTAATCTGTACAAATAAATTAAGCTTAGAATATTTTAGGTAACTTACCCAGGCCTAATTTACAAAAGGGACATTGGCACTCACTGGTAGGGTATGGTCGTGCATAATAAAATAATCAGCAGCAAAGGATTCAAATGATTTTACTTAGCTATTCAACTAATTATTGTAGGTATCTAAGTTAACCCTAGCAGTGGCCAATGGTGTAAGTGTGGAGTGGCAGCCTAATTTTGTCGATTTTGCAGACCTTTTTTTGAAAATTCGTATAAATTCAACCATAGAAGTAAACCTAGCCAAATGCATATTCATTTTGATTGGAAAGAACACGAGGTTCTAGAAATATTATAATAATATAGATTTAGAAAGGTATTTTTTCAATAAAGTGAAAAGAATAAAAAAATCGAAAATTTATTTTTTGAAATTTCAAAAGCAGCCTCAGTGAAATTTTTTCTACAGATTTGTTATGGAAAATTCATTATATACATTTTGTAGACAGTCTAACTCCCTACGTAGAAATATATAACATGTTGGGGAAAGAATTTTATTTTGTAAGTTTTAGTGGCGTAATAAAATAATAAACGGAAACCGGAAAAATGTGCAAACTGTACAGTGTTAGTTTGTGATGTAAATAAGTCATGTAATACATGTTATATACTAATAATTATGTATAATATTTGCAAAGCTAATGAAGAAAAGAATCCAAAAAAGTCATATAGTTGATGGTAAAATATATTATCACTTATAAATATATGTATATAAAAGAATGTTTTGATATTTTTGCGTTTTCTGAAGAAAAATATTTCACATTATTTAGTATATAACTTTTTTACTAAATATTTTACCCCCAAACAAATATAAACAAGTTGTAGTACATTCAATTACCTACATAAAAATGTAAACACCTAGGGTAAATCATTGTTTTTATATGTGTTATGTAGAAATAAACAAACAGTCGTGTACTAGGCAAATTCGTGAAAAGTAGCCCAGTATTTTTCATTGAGATATTTGTAATTTGTATAAACATAAATAATGTCATATTATATATATTTATCATTACTAAAGGTATTTACAAACAATAAAATGTATATATGTACATATACATAGGGTTGTGGCATATTATATACGAGATAACTGTCGGTCACTAGGCCTATGTAGGAGTAAACACAACACTTATAAGCACTATTTGTCACACTTCAGTAATATTTATGCATAATATAATGCATAATGATTACTGTTATATACACACAAATACTTCACTAACACTAAAACTCTGAAATAATAACATAATTAGTAATAAATAACTCATGAATAAAAATAGCAAACGCATAGGTTAGGATATAAATACAAGACGTAAACAGAGCAGAAATACCACGAAATGCAGACAGCTGGGAGACAATGAATTTCAACCAGTGCTGCCAACGGCATAGCACAAATTGATCTGCATTTCTTACCCTCCAAAATAATATATATTTTGAATAGTAATTATTACTTACACTGGGTATAAATCAGATTTTCCGGAACGACTGTGGCAGCTGTTTGGCCATTTCACAACAAAACCAAAAACACCTGTTTTCATAAAATCACATTATCTGCCCAATCAATATTTCGTCCAAACCATCCATATCGAAATAAAGCCCCTTGGTTTAGCAGTGCATTGGTACCAACCGCAACTTCCCACGATAAAAATTACCCGAGCTGGGTAATCTCAAAAAAGTCGTGTTTTGACATTTTCCTAGCATCGACTGCAAGAATCGCATCGCGACAAAAATTCATTGGATTTCTAACCGTCGTGACATTGTTATATAGCTGCTACAGGGTTTGTTTATGTAATAAAATGAAAGTTCAGAGTATTATCTTTCGAATGATATATATATTGTTCACTTTTGAGTTGATTATTAGTGGTTTTTTTACGTTACAAAATTTTCGGTCCCAGAAGGGCTGCGGCAGCTGTTGGCCATTTAAGGCGACACAGCCAAACAGCTGCCGCAGCCCTTTGGCCACGGCTAGGGTTAATTACTAAGTGGGAAACTCTTGGACTTTTGTATAAGTGGTTTTAATTTATTCCTTTCATTATTTTACAACTAAGTCAAGTGTAATTTAGCCGCAGAAAAGTTATTTTCTGCTATTTCCAACGACTTTAATATGTTAGCGTATACCATCCATTTTATTTAGAAAACCAAACATGGACCATTAAAAGAAATTAAACAACCCAAAAGACCATTATGAAACTAGAAAAACCAACCTAACCAAACAGGCCATCAAACTGTTCCTATCAACCAACCGTATAAATAATTTAAGTGAAAACAAAACTAATAACCTGTAACTAATACAGCAAAACAAAATGTAAGTGTTGATTAAACAATATAACAGCAATATATCCTTTAGCCCATTCGCGTTCTTCGTCGAGTCCTTCTCGCCGCCGCCACCAAGCGCCCGGGAATACTTTGACGAGACTGTCTCGCGTCATGTTAGTTTAACTTACTATTTTCTCGACAGATAGCAGGACGATACTGACTACTTAATCTTTTTTGCCAAATTCTAGAGTAAGTTATTCTTATTTATTTTGTTTTTCGGATTGGTAACGTTTCTGTTTTGTAAAAAATAACTTGCATTTTCGTCTGCAATTGTGTCGTAGTAAACAGTGTGACAGTCATGACGGATAAATGTTTACAAAACAGCGAAATTGATCACATAGTTGACTAAGAAGGGTTTTTATTAAGTGATAATAGTATAGACTACAGTGAATTCAAAGCAAATGAGATGGTTCAACCCCAGTAGAACCAAGTAACTTAGGACTTGAGTTATATAAAGATTTACTGTAAGTTAACTTAAATCAAAACTGCCCCAGCAGTAAAAATAATAGGATTTCTGGGGTACATAAGTCCTCTGATCTATAGGTAAGCAAATCAACAAATACTAATAACTTAATCTATAATAATTTAAGTTAACTTAAAAGATATAATCGCCAAACTGTTGACGAGTAGGTATAGGTCTAACGGCCTTAGAATAAGAATAAGTTATATGGTACGGTAAAAACCAACAGATATAAATATAAAAAAAAATGTAGGCCCTACATATTAATACAAATAAACATTAAAATTGATGAGAATTTTAAGTAGGTACTAACTTAAACAGAATAAATAAGTTACAAAGTTTTAGCAACGAAAAGTATATATGCCTAAATTAATAAAAGTTTCACCTGTTAAATTCAAGTAGAAGTCCCAACTAAAACAGGTAGGCTAAATGAGATGATTAATGGCTGTACTGGCGTTCCTCGAACAAGGAATTATGGGGCTGTTCTAATTAATGCACAATACCTTCCCCATAAACTTAAGTAATAAGTATGCCTAACTTTATTAAATTTAGACTACATTCAAAAGGGTCAAGATATAACAGGAATAACAGTCACATTAATTAACTTAAGTAATTAATGTGCATCACTACTATTATAAATACCCCCGTAGCAGCAAACCTGCGTACTCAGCGAATTTCCAATGCATATATATGTATCTTAATACCACATAAAGCCACATACCAAGTTTCATCAATATGCATTTATAAATAAACGATTTGTGACATTTTAATTATTCTCCATAAGAATAACATGGCGGCTGAGTATGCAGGTTTGCTGAAGGAAGGAAAACCAAAAATGGGGTTTTATACAAATATCAATATAACTCATTTAGGTAAAGCCACATACCAAATTTCATTAATTTATTTTCATAATTAAGGGAGATAACACGTTACTTATTCTCCATAAGAATAACATGGGGCTGAGTACGCAGGTTTGCTGCTACGGGAGCCTTTGGCAAAAAATTGTTTTTTTGAGCAAATATCAATGGTCCACAACCAGATGAAGCCGTATACCAAGTTTTGTCAGTATACGTTCATAAATAAGCGAGATATAAAATTTTTATTTTCCTCCATAAGAATAACATTAGACAACGTACTGTGTTTAGCACTTTCAATATCTCGGTAACCAATTGACGTAAAGAAATGATCAACATACCAAATTTTGTGTTTTTTTAAGCTGAATGCAATGGAAAAAACTAAAATTTGACTATTTCCAAAATTATATGTAAAAAATTCAAAAAAAACATTTTTGGGGTACAAAACCCCCCCAAAATACCCCTTCGGATAAAGCGATCTGGCTGGTTTTCGAACTTAGTCATAAATGTTGCTTTACACGTTTATACCAAATTTAATCAAAATCGGATAATTTTTACGAGAGTTATCGTGCTCACGGACACATATATATATACAGTTTCGAACAAATGGTGTTTTTGAGGTCTGGGGACCTCAAAACGAAAAGTTATCATGGTCCCGGGCCTAGGTCTTACCATGCCGACTACGGTAATAGCTTCTTCCCTATAGGGAAAATTCGCTAAAAATGAGGTGGTGCCTGTCTGTCTGTTGTTCCATCACGCCAAATCACTGGACCAATTCTGCTGCAATTTTGCACAAATGTAGTCTATGTACCGAGAAGTGTCATAGGCCTATCACCGTTTAGAAATGTCCTCAGGGCTCTACCCCACGGGACTTCCAAGATCCCATGTCATTCTTATGGAGTGATGAGTTTTATTTGGTTTATGTCACATGCGTGTTTTCCTAATTCAATTCATTTAAATAAACAGCTGTTATAAGTAGCATATAACTTCAGACTGTCATTATTTTGTTTACAATTTTTCTACTCTGAATTTTCACCCCGTTGCGAAGCACGGGCATATCAGCTAGTTATCAATAAAGTAGACTAATATGAATCTAAATTTTTGTATATATATCAAATAAACAAATAAATAGTACACGTCCTCAGCTGATGTGTTTAGGATAAGAATTTAGGTTTAAAAATAGCAACCATAACATATGTGCAGGTCACCAGTGCTGCTGATATCAAAACAAAACTGTTGTAGGCCTATTACAAACAACATTTCACATTATGCCATCAAAACTACTGTATAACATCATGCTGAAATTGTAGTACAAAGTACAATAATTATTGTACATTGGGCAGCATTGTAATTACTCCAAATTCACCCAACATAACCTCAAATTACACCTGTTTGCCTTAAATTATCCTTTTCCCCCTGCTCGCGGGAAATTTCCCCCCGCATTACCCCGCGATCCCACCTCGTCCCCTAGATAGACTAGATGGTACACGGACATATTAAAGTCGTCTGAAATGGCGGAAAATGGCTTTTCCGCAGCTAAATTCCTCTTGAACTAGTTACAGTATAGAATAATGAAAGGAAACAAATTAAAACCACTTTTAAAAAATCTAAGAGTTTACCGGGTACTAAATAAATACCATCCAGTGATAGTCTTAAGTCTTAAAATCTAAATATTAAATAGTTGGGCAGGCTGCTTGACTCACAATGCTATTTAGTAGGTAAGAATGTATTTTGTCCATGCACTGAGCAAGCAAAGTATAATTTAACATACGGTATAAAAGTTAGGCCTATTCATTTAAAAATTGGCTTCTTGGCCGTTGACAAGTAAATTAATAAACGAGTTCGCACGCAGCACGCTGACGTGAGGGAAGTGAATTTCCACATAAAAACTTGTAAAACTCAAAATCAGTGTAAAAACATCCATTTGTCCAATTTTTATTGAAATCTGAAAACATTGTTTTTTTGGCTGTTCTGATACTCCTGGTTTCATTTACTTGCAAAACTGGGAATACAATTTTACGCATTATAAGGTTAGGAGAAGGTCCAGACAGGCTTGAAAGTAGGCGTGAGGTTGCTGGGGATAATTAAAGTACTCTAACAAAGGAATGACAGGCTTTTCTAGTGTAAAACCCCCATAAGACAACGTACTGTGTTTACCCGATACACATTTTCTTTAATAACTCGGTAAATATTTATGCTAGAATGACGGGAGAGGGCTTAAAACTTTCGCCTTTCTAATTCCCATCTTTTAACATGCATTAATTTTACATCTGGGGCTTTTCTGACCCTTTTTGGGCCCAAAAACTCAAAATTTGAAAGATTAATCCCCTAAAAATGGGTTTAGAGTTTTCCGATTGTTTTGCCCAACGAACTTGTCCAACAGGTTATAGAAAGGAACGTCCCTACCAAATTTGAAGTAAATCGGACAAAAAATGTGACCGCTAGAGTGCATACACATATATATATATATATATATGTCTATATTATTAGATTGAAAACAAAATTTCCAGATTACCCTTTTTTAAACATTTTTATTACACAACGCGTTTCGGCTATAATGCCATTTTCAAAGTGTATAAAAAGTATAACCTTAAAATAAAATAATAAAATTTAAAATGAATAAACATATGTTAAAATATAGATAAAGTAAAAAATAAATAAAAAATATACAGACAAATAGGGTTATCAAGGTAGATAGCGTTCATCAAGCTATTATTTGTTTCTTAATTCTTCAATTTTTTCAAATATCGGATTTTGGATTTCATTCTTTATCACATTTAGAATATTATTAGGGTCATGTTTTTTGTTCTTGTAGATTTGGTATTCTTCTAATATGTTCATCTTTTCTCCTTTTTGTGCAATATTTAGAATTTTCATATTTTCTGAGATATTTTTGTAACTATGCTGAGTTTCAAGAATATGCTCAGCAAATGCAGATTTCTGTGTTGATTGGTTGTTTGATTTTACAGATTGTATATGTTCACGATTGTATATAGGGCAGACAGGAAGAAACTTTAAATGCAGATTTCGTGAACATATACAATCTGTAAAATCAAACAACCAAACAACACAGAAATCTGCATTTGCTGAGCATATTCTTGAAACTCAGCATAGTTACAAAAATATCTCAGAAAATATGAAAATTCTAAATATTGCACAAAAAGGAGAAAAGATGAACATATTAGAAGAATACCAAATCTACAAGAACAAAAAACATGACCCTAATAATATTCTAAATGTGATAAAGAATGAAATCCAAAATCCAATATTTGAAAAAATTGAAGAATTAAGAAACAAATAATAACTTGATGAACGCTATCTACCTTGATAACCCTATTTGTCTGTATATTTTTTATTTATTTTTTACTTTATCTATATTTTAACATATGTTTATTCATTTTAAATTTTACTATTTTATTTTAAGGTTATACTTTTTATACACTTTGAAAATGGCATTATAGCCGAAACGCGTTGTGTAATAAAAATGTTTAAAAAAGGGTACTCTGGAAATTTTGTTTTCAATCTAATAACATTATTAGTAGCCCTATTCGTGAACTCAAGTAAAATATGTCTATATATATATATATATATAAAATTTTGAACGACCCCCCAAAACGTGTTCAGGGGGTCACGTTAGGAACTTCTATGGTGGTCCCGGGCTTAAGTTTCACTGTGCAGGTCATGCTAATAGTTCACTTTCCAAAGGAAATTCACTAATAAATAAAAAGTCTTTGCACACATAGGTAATGTTTAAACAATAAAATATACTCTAACAATTTAAAATATGACAAACTTAACAATATTGAGAGCGATTTATCTTTTGACCTTAAATTAGCCAAAAGAAAGGTAGATATTTATTCCTTCCGAGTTCCTAAGACTATTTATTTAATATTTTGTGATCAAATTTTGGTAGAACTTACGAAACAGCAGTAACTTTTATCTACCATTTCTGAGTTTGGTCTTCCCATTACGCGAATATTTGAGCGTACTCCTCGTTAATTAAGAAAAGAGCTTGAGAATTGGTCCCTTTAACCCTTTGACCGCCAAGTAAATAACGGGTGCGAGTGCCACAGCGCCAGGCGTTCCAGTGCTGTACGTCCGCTACGCGCCAGGCTTATAAGGCCGCGAGCCGCGGTAGGACGCCGAGCGCATATTGGCCGTTTTTTACCTTTGCACAAAAATTCTTGTCTTTCTGTTATTTTTTATCGTAGAGTTATGCTTTTTGCACCATTTTTTTCGCGATGAAAGCAGCAACAGTTTGGTGCATAATAAAGAAAAAGAGTTTCCTCTAACATGAGTAAATAGCGCAATAAATAAAAAAAAATACATTTAACATTTTTTTTAAAGTTTGAACCCCAAAAGTATATAAATAAATAATGTTATGCTGCTTATCTACATTATTATTTTGTCCTATATTTAATTTCAAACAAAACTGTGCATAATTTACTTGGAAACAACACTTAGTTACTGATTTTTGAGTATTTTTAATGTTCAAACTACTTTTTGCTGTTTTGTACCTAAGTACATAAACTTTAGCTATTCTGTTAGTTCTGATAGTATATTGTTGTTTTTTGCTACAGTTTCATTCATTCAAAAAATAAATAAATAAAAATAGGCATTAAAGATATATTTTGCTATTGCTATTATTACACATGAAAAATAAGAAATTGAAAAAATAATAGTACTAAAAAATATGTTTTGACTGAAACATACCTTGATTTTTTCCTTGAAATGCTGTGAAATTTAGTTACTAACTTAAAACACACTAGCCTACTTAGTAAGATTTAGAACAACTTATTGTATATAACATTTAGCACTGTAACATATGTTCCAAGAAGATTTTAAAAATATAAACGGGCGGGAACAGTAAACAGACCGGCAGTCACACTACGTGTTCGCCACTGCCTTACGAATATCGAGAGATTTCAGAACATGTATACTACCGGTATATAAAAAGTTTAAACAAACCAAAAGAATATGTTGTAATATAACAGAAAATTCATGACAAAGACAATGGTATGAGTTTCATCAAAATACAATGGAAAATAACTGAGTAAAATGCAAAATAGTCATGAGCCTACATATAGGCTCTCGGCGTTCAACGCTCGCTCGGCGCCTGGCTATATTTAGGCTCTTGGCGTTCTATCACAACACGGCGCTACATATAGGCTCTTGGCGGTCAACGCGATTTTGTCCAAAGCCTATATATAGGCTTACGGCGGTCAAAGGGTTAATAAACAAGGCAGGCTGAGCCATCTGAAATCAAACTAGTATGTTGATTAGTTTTTTCAGTAGGCCTAACTCTATTTCCTAAACAGTGGGTTTACTCAATGTAAATAATTGGCTCTAAAGTTTGATTTGTATATTTTACTAAGCCTGTCCTAGTCATCAATCTGTGGTGTTATTGTTTCTCTTTTACAAATAATAGATTATTATTTTTTCCAGAGCAAGCTTGACTAAACTAGCCCTAACTGAGTAAAGCAAAACTTTACAGAAGTTGGACAACTGATGTCAACTGAACTTGAACGTTTATTAAAGATCTAAAACAAATAAGTTCTATATCAACTGAAATTTCTTTAGACCAACTGTTGAGGAGGTTTGTTATTAAATTTGTTACATTTAACTGAAGTATAAACTTATATTGCTAGTTAGATGGCCATTATAAGTTCGCTCAAAGGTTTTGTATTCTGTTTCAGGTCAATAATATTTGTAGTTGATTAAATCAAGATGAGTTCATTACAAAAACCCAGAGGCTATTTGTCTTATTCTCCTAGCACTCAGCGTACTCAAGGTGAGAATAATGAGACTATTTTGAATAATTGGTAGTGTAGGCTTGTCTCAGTAGATTCAAGATAGGCTAAAGTTAGCGTTTTGATATCTAGCAAAGTGAAGATGACCTGTTACAGCCCTGATATTTAATAATTTTTTACAAGGGGGCTGTGGAGGCAAGCGTAATTTGATTTGTACTTCATGTAATTACAATAAAGTGATTCTATGGGGATTAAGTTGATTAAGTCAAGAATTCACTTTGGGGTTGCATAAGAACATTTCAATATTGATTAATTTCCTGAACAATTCCTTATAGTTAGTGTGTTTTGTTTGAAGTTTCGATTAACATTTAATTAGACTACTACAGTATATTGCTTACCATATTGTTGTTCGCCTCTGGTGATTAACTTTCCAGCTGTGCGATTTTCTTGCTTGTTTGCTTCCATGTGTGTTCAACAGCTGAAATAACCTCCTCCGGATATGTGGATGAATTTAATTATGTGTTCCTAATTGTGATCTGTACATAACTCTCACCCTCTAGAAATAATATATTTTTTCTAAAATAATGTTTCAAAATTGAAAAGTTTCATTAATTGGCTTGGATTAATTTTTCACACTTGGTTAAAGCTCAGAAGTTTTATCTAGGTACTTATTTTACTTTTTGCCTTTTTTTAAGAGCACTCAAAACACTTTTAAGGCAAAGTGGTCAAAACCCCTCAAGTTCTATGGACAGACTGGGAATCGAACCTGTGATCTTTTGATCCTACGTCAAAGATGGTAACCATTGGGCTAGCGAGATGTCCAATAATAGGAAAGAGTGGGGGGCCTAGTGACACAATTGATAAGATAACTAATACCTGCCTGATAGAGCTTGAATTTTTAATAAAAATCTAGGTTGCCTTGATTACCTTGTGAGTAAAGGAAATGAGCAAAGCTAATTTGATCATCATATATAAAACGTTGTATGAGTGCTGTGAATTCTTTCATTAAAGAGAAAAGTAATTAAATCAAATAAGTCTGTTTAAAAAATTATGGCCAGCGATGAAAAATTAATCATTAAACAAACTGGCTGACTCTTGTCAAACATTGAACTTGAGCGCTGTTGCTTATTCTTGAGCATTAAGAAATTCTTCATTTATCCACAACACCTCTTGCTATTTTAAGGAAACACATTTTCAACATATCCAACAGATTAGGTGGTTTAAACATTTTTCAAATGTTAGACTTGAAGAGAATAATAATGTACCAAACAAAACGCTTTTCAGGTAATTTTCCAGGAAGTCTGAGTGGTAGCGAGACTGATATTTCAACTTCCAATGAGAACCTCAGTCACGAGGAGAGATATGTTATTCAGCACACGACAAGACAGGAACCCCAGGGACAGGAGAACCGCAGCAGTCAGGACTACAATACGCTCATCATACACGGCCAGGGGGAGGAGAAGCTGTGGAACAACAACAGGTGAGGGGCTGAGCTGTGAACGAAGGGTAGTCAGATTAGTAGGGTAATTTGCAGTGGATTGAAATGTGGCGATTAAATAAAGAGAATATCTCGGCGACCAATTTACCTTTTAGTTAAATAAAATGCATATCCTAAATTTAAAAAAGTCTACCAGTTTTTAAGATTTACACAATATAAAACATAGTACCCAATAGAATTATAACTTTTAAACTTAACCTATTGTATGTAGACAGGGTGTTCTCTTGAAGCCAGCAGTGGACTAGATGATTCTTCTTTGTTTAAAATACATGCTTTAGATGGGGTATTTAAAAAAAATAGAATTTTTCACCTTGTGTGGGCACCAACCACCTTCAGGTTTATATGGTGTTGTCCTCTAGCGGAGACTGATGGGAGTCCTCTTGTCAATCAATAAAAACAAATATAAAATAAACAATAGTAAAAAAACACGAACAATAAACACAAAAACAACTCTGTGTTAAATCCTGAGGTTTTGAGAAACTAATAAAAACTTTTTCCCTTTCTCAAGGGCCCTCGAGTCTAGCACACACCCAATCTAAGCGCATGACCAAAACTGAAGGTGAATCATAGTTTGTAGTTGGAGTGAGGATATACTAGATGCCAATCCTGTTTTTCTCGGTCACTGAAATCGAGTAAACCAACTACAAATGATGATTCATCTTCAGTCGTAGTCAGTGCTTGGCTCGGTTTTGTGCTAGACTCGAGAACCATTGAGAATGGGAAATGTTTTTATTAGATTCTCAAAACGTTGGGATTTAATGTGGTGTTGATTTTGCGTTTGTGTACGTGTTAGAGTTTGTGTTGTTTTAACTGACAAGAGGGCTTCAATCAGTCTCTGCTTGAAAAACATTAACAACCATTTTATGGTTATGTTTTGCTGGGACATTACTGTCACACGGGATACTTCCTGATTGTTCTGATAGGTCGTGGTTAAATGATTTTGACTTATATGTAAATTTACTTTGTCGCTTCAATATGTAAATTATCCTAACCATGTGTATTTGTTATAATCACTTTCAAATGTGATACACACATTTTTTAATCTGGAATGATTGGTTGTAGAATAATTATAAAGAGTTCTTAGTAAATTTGGTAAGGGAATCACTTTTTACAAAAACATCAATTTTTTAATTAACATGGACTAAATAAAAACATACACAGTACAGTAAGCGCAGGAATTGTGCCACTGCCCACCTAATTTACCTGTAACAGTGGCCAATACACACCAATAATGTGGTACACTCTGTAAACAATTTTTAGGTTTGCAGTGGTAAAAAATTAATTGTTGTATAGAGATGATATTATCTTTCAAATTTTGAGTGCTATTGTCATGGACGATCTGATCATGTTCAATTTTAATTTTTTAAACATTCAGCCACAGCAATCGTAAAATTTAACTTTGCAGGTTGTCCAGTGACCCTTCTCATCTGTCGTACAAGTCAGTCGTAACGTCCAGCAAAGAGTCGCTGAGGCACCCGTACTCCACCAGTGTTCGAGAGATCACCGACATACCTGACGACTACTTGAATCAGTCCCAGGTATTGTGCAGCACAAATATTTAAGTTTACTACAATTTTACCTACACTTTTTCAGTTTAAATCTTGGGCCTATAGCATTTATATGGTTCAAGATATTTTCCAAAAAACTTTTGCCCAGTTATTTGGAGTAATGGCAATTTAATTTTAGATGGATGTAGAGAAGGTGGAATTAACCAAGGAAATATAAAATACCCCCGTAGCAGCAAACCTGCATACTCAGCGAATTTCCAATGCATATATATGTATCTTAATACCACATAAAGCCACATACCAAGTGTCATCAATATACATTCATAAATAAACGATTTGTGACATTTTAATTATTCTCCATAAGATTAACATGGCGGCTGAGTATGCAGGTTTGCTGAAGGAAGGAAAACAAAAAATGGGGTTTTATACAAATATCAATATAACTCCTTTAGGTAAAGCCACATACCAAATTTCATTAATTTATTTTCATAATTAAGGGAGATAACACGTTACTTATTCTCCATAAGAATAACATGGGGCTGAGTACGCAGGTTTGCTGCTACGGGAGCCTT
This sequence comes from Allygus modestus, assembly GCA_963675035.1. Classification (NCBI taxonomy): domain Eukaryota; kingdom Metazoa; phylum Arthropoda; class Insecta; order Hemiptera; family Cicadellidae; genus Allygus; species Allygus modestus. The sequence continues at coordinate 201,269,985 of OY776112.1, forward strand.
TGGCAAAAAATTGTTTTTTTGAGCAAATATCAATGGTCCACAACCAGATGAAGCCATATACCAAGTTTTGTCTGTATACGTTCATAAATAAGCGAGATATAAAATTTTTCTTTTCCTCCATAAGAATAACATTAGACAACGTACTGTGTTTAGCACTTTCAATATCTCGGTAACCAATTGACGTAGAGAAATGATCAAAATACCAAATTGTGTGTTTTTTTAAGCTGAATCCAATGGTAAAAACTAAAATTTGACTATTTCCAAAATTATATGTAAAAAATTCAAAAAACCCATTTTTGGGGTACAAAACCCCCCCAAAATACCCTTTCGGATAAAGCGATCTGGCTGGTTTTCGAACTTAAAGTCATAAATGTTGCTTTACACGTTTATACCAAATTTCATCAAAATCGGATAATTTTTACGAGAGTTATCGTGCTCACGGACACATATATATATATATATATATATATATATATATACAGTTTCGAACGAATGGTGTTTTTGGGGTCTGGGGACCTCAAAACGAAAAGTTATCATGGTCCCGGGCCTAGGTCTTACCATGCCGACTACGGTAATAGCTTCTTCCCTATAGGGGAAATTCGCTAAAAGAATGATTTTGGGATATTTTCTTTCATTTAAGATAACCCATTTTTAGTATTTTTACCCAGTATAAATCACCTCAAAAACCACCATTTTGGTTCAGGGAGTACCAAAACTAATACTTGCACCGATAACTCAGATTCAAAAATGATTAAAGAAAACAATACATTCTCCATATATTATCTATAGCCAGAGATAAGAAATGGTAAAAATGGTTTAACCCATTGGCTCACAACCCCGAGTATACTCGTGGCCGCCGAAAGTAGCCCGGACGTGCAACCCCGAGTATACTCGGGATAGCACTTTTTATATAAAAAATACCCCCGTCGCAGCAAACCTGCGGACTCAGCGAATTTCCAATGCATAATATTTGTCTGAATTCCACATAAAGCCGCAAACCAAGTTTCATAAAAATATATTCCCATATAATCTATTTTAATTATTCTCCATAAGAATAACATCGGTAATGAGTATGTAGGTTTTCTGAAACAAGGAACAGAAACAATTGGTTTTTATGCAAATATAAATAGAATTTAACTAGGCGAAGCCACATACTAAGTTTCATCAATATTCAATCATAAATAAGCGATGTATGACATTCTAGTTATTCTCCATAAGAATAACATGGGGGCTGAGTACGCAGGTTTGCTGCTATGGGAATAATCAACAAAAAATCAATTTTTTGTGCAAATATCAATATACCAGTACTACTTGAAGCCATATACCAAGTTTCATCAACATACATTAATAAATAATCGAGATATCAAATTTTATTTATTCTCCATAAGGATAACATTGGACGACGTACTGTGATAAGCACTTCGAATATCTCTGTAAGGGTTGGGCGTAGAATCACAAATTTAAACACCAAAATGATTGTTTTGTGGAACTGAACAGATTGGTAAAAGCAAATGTGAAGTTTACATTAAAATAAACTGAGGAAAAGCCAAAAACCTTTTTCCCATAAGATTAACATGGGAGATTTTATGAGCAGGTTTTTTTGAATTTTCTCCGCAACCACTTAACCTAGGTTAATAATTCAAAATACTAAATTATTTTTTTTTCAAGCTCTATAACATGGTCAAAACCAAAATTAAGTTTTTTAAAAATTTTAGGGTGAAAAATGCAAAAAACTGATTTTTGGAAAATTTAAAACCCCCATAAACCCCCCTTCCCATGGTCCGATTTTTCTGGTTTTCGAACTTAAAGTCATGAATGTCATTTTACACATTTGAGCCAAATTTCATCGAAATCGGACGTTTTTTACTCAAGTTATCGTGTTAACGGACACATATATGGATATATATATATCAATTTGAACGAATAGTGTTTTTGGCATCTGGGGACCTCAAAACAAAAAGTTATCATGGTCTCGGGCTTAAGTCTTACCATGAGACCTACGGTAATAGCTTCTTCCCTATAGGGGAAATTCGCTAAAATATATATTTTTTTTATTTTTAAATTTTTTCTTTTTTGTTTATTTGTTGTTTTAACTTGTTTTCATTTTTTGTTTGTATGTATTTTTTATGCATATGCCCATCCTTGGGAAAACTTAGTCAAATTTAGGAAAAATATGATTTTGGAAAATATGTTATATCTAGGTCAAATAAAAATGTGTCACTAACATTTTTTATTTTCACGTAAAAAAATAAATAACCCACATGTACATAATAGTTGTTGGGCTGAAACTTTTTTTGTTTTTTACATGTAACTCCTTTTAAAATTAATGTTTTTTATAAACTATATATATATATATATATATATATATATATATAATATTTACCATACATAAATGCTGTAAATGTATCTTCTTCTTGTAGATAATTTATTTCTCTAAAGATTAGTGCAAAAATTAAGTAAATTGAGCAATAATTGTTGCTATAGTGACAGTTTTAGTAAAAGTCTACATTTATGTAATTTTTCTTAGGAAACTGAACAGTTTGTCAGGTGGCAAATTTCAGGTAAGCCAATGGGTTAATAGAAGATTTTCTGTACATGCTGTCGCCCTACATTATATTTTAAATTTTGAAAATGAAAATGAATTTATTTATTAAAAAGGACTCAAAAGGAAGAAAGATTGTCTCAGTTGTCTGATAGGATACCATTTATTTACTTTCTATCTGCCAGGTTTAAAGCCTTCTTAAAACACAATGATTTTGAGCTAGAGATGTAAAGACTACAGAGTAGCTAGAGCTTAAAATTAAAATTTTCCCAAAGATGTGATGTGAAAACTTAAGAAATTGTGCTATAAAACATGTTTACTTATGTTTCCAAGAATAATGTTACCAACATGCAAATATTCTGTTAGGTCTGTTTACCAAAATGCAGATATTCTGTTAAGTCTGGCAATTTTAAATATCGACTCTCTTTCTAGTTATTATTACAATACACTACATTCCATTAAAAATGTAGATAAACACTTCTGCTACTTTACTAAAAAATTGGTATCTATGTGACTGACCTAGACCCGAAATGTGAAAGAGCATGACTCCACACAAGAAACCATGTGCACAAAATGATGAACATCTCTGGAGACCCGACCCGACCCTCAGACAAAAACTAAAGCCAATAAAATATACCGCAGTTTCTGAGAAACCACCTAAAGCTAGATTACAAATCAGTACTATCATATACTTCACTATGCATCTGAAGGTGTTTACAACAAATTCACAACTTGTCACTTGCAGGTGTTGAAGCACCTCGCCAAGGAGGTGAAGGTGGGCCCGGTGGAGGGGGAGGGGGACGAGGGGGATGGGACGATTGTCCACCCCCCACCCCAGTACTCGTGGACCCCCCCTCGGTCCCGTGGCCTCCAGGTCAAGCGGCTGCCCATCTCCAAGTCCCAGCCAGATCTCTCCCATCTGGGGTCCCACAGCGAGTGCAACGACACCACCACCTTCAGACACACCCTGGGCAACACCAGGTCAGCTGAAACATGGTTCACACTTTATGGAAAGTCAGGGAATTTGAAAAAGGTCAGGAAAGTCGGGGAGGAAGTTGAAAAAATGCCATGTCATGAAAAATGCTTGTTATTTCAAACAAGTTTTTAGCTTAATTGTAAACGCAAAGCAATACTGTTAAAAAATCAATACTTATTTGGTTTTTGTTAAATCAGTTTTTATGGTATAATGAAGAGGATATGAACTGTAACTAGTGAGGCAATAAATGTATCGGATAATAACAAACTATAAACATTTACATAAGAACAAAACAGTAGAGGAGTGTTTGATGGTTATAAAAAAGGTGAAGGGTGGAAACAATTTGTAATTTTTTTAAATATTACTTATTGTAAATAAAGTGTGTATTCCGAGACAAGAGTCAGGGAAAATTAACTTTCGAACCCTAGGACTGCCCTTAGCCGAATATTCGTCTATTGCATGTGTGAGATGGATGACTACCTATAGCCAACATTCGGCTAATTGGGTTTTTTTTCTTCAACTGCTTATAATGCATGGAAAATTATTCAGAAACTTAATAATATTGATACCATTTAAAAGAGGAGATTCTAAACTTCAATTTTCATATATAAACCAACCTCGTAGCAGTAACAGATCAATATAATTGCTATTGTAATCTGAAAAAATTTAGCGTGCGGAACATTTTTGACTCACAATTGGCAAAATCTCGTAAAACACGTGTTCTTAAACAAATCGTATTGTCTTTATTTTGGCCCAAACAGGAAGCGGTTGGTACCATTGGAAACAGCATTAGTTGTTCTTTCTTTTCGTAAAGAGAAATTTGTCATACGACGTCAGAAAGTCTGAGAAATAATTTTTGAAATCAGCTGTTATGTCAGGCCGTCATTTGCCCTATTTGCCGAAAATTCAGCTAATTTATCACTAACGTACTAAAATACAACAATAAAATACAGACTAGGCCTATAACGGAGCAAATAAAAATCACCAAAACGAGTATTTCCAACTACAGGGTCCCCACCCAACCGTGAAAACCGTGAAACCTTGAATAAGCCGTGAATTTCGTATACCGTGAAAAAACCTGGAATAAGCCGTGAATTTCGATATCAAACCTTAAAAATATATCAAACTTGAAAAACAATAAAAAAATATCTTATCAGAAAATATCACATTTGTTTTCAGATAGGGAAATGTACAACAGAATTATTGCCGTTGTTAGTACGTTGTAAATATGGTGAATACCGCGTCGTCTACCTACTTGCAGATTGCAGCTGTGCAGATGATTTAAGATAGTGATGTGCGATACAGCCGTGTATCGTGATACGGCGATACGATACGTATCGGAGCCAGATATCGTATCGGCCGTATCGTATCGGTGCTGTGTATCGCGATACGCATATCGTATCGCTTAACATATTGTGCATAAACGATACGACGTATATTGCACTGCAGTTAAAAATATGGCCATCGAGGTATTTCCACTGGTTTTAATTGTAGTACCACAGAAAGAAGACTTTTGAAGAATTCTTGTCAGATATAAATATAACCTCATTGTTTTACAGCCAAGAAAATAATATCGAAATATCGTCTCTATGTGCCAATACAAAATCGAGTATCGTTTTAGGTGATACGATATGTATCGTTTCAAAAATATCGTAACGAAATATCGTATCGTCCCTAGCGTATCGCGATATTCCGATAGATACGATACGTATCGCACATCACTAATTTAAGATTGGTTCTGGTTTCTACGGTGCAAAGGAACTCGGGCCGACTCGGGCGACAGTTGTTAAGTTGCTGGTGTTTTTTTCACTGTCAACTGACTGCTGACTGACACTTGTGTAAGACCGTTTAAGTGTCTTCTTTACTGTATGTCATTTGCCTATTGTTTTGTATTAGTCGGTGACAGTAGACAACTACTGTATCTAGACTGTTAACTATACAATAGTGATGGGCGATTCGCGAACGAAACGTTCAAATCGAACGAATTATCGAGTGAATCAGATGAATCATGATTCAACTTTTAAAAGAACCGATTCGTGGCGCGAATCAACTCTGGTAAATATGACTCGGTTATGTTGCTCGGTTTCGTTGCGAATCGGTGTAGACCATCGTGGTTCGCGATTCAATTGCGTTTCCGCTGAGAAATGGTTAGGGGGGGAAGTTGAAGCGGAAAGAAGGGGAGGGAAACGGACAAGAGGAGAGATCGCTAAACGCAGTCTCATTGGTTTGTGTATGCGCGGCAAACGTTTTGTAAAATCCCACAATTCCATACAAATCTATTTTGTTTTGACCTCTCTTTCTTTACAATATCATATCTGCTGGTGCTGATTCAATTGGACTATCGGTTCACGAACCGATTGTTGTTATGTCATTCAGCTAACTTGAGTATCAGCTAATCCGTCTAAACGCTTGCTTATTGGTTCTTTAAGGAGTTTGCGGCTGCGCAATAATAATTTTTGATGTTCGATAGTCAAATTTCACTGCATCACTTGGACTATCGGTTCGCATATTGGAGTCGTAACATAACAGGACGGCCAAATAATCTATAACAACCGATTCGTTTGCATTATACGGCGAGGACAGATAATGAATCAAAACGAACAAAATGAGTCGGTTCAAATTTTGATTCTTTTGAATCGAGTTATTCAAATGAATCGGTACGCTAGGAAGAATCGCACTGCCCATCACTACTATACAACTGTCGCGTCAGTAACTCGCCCATTCCGTTTACACGGTGTGTAGTCAGCGTTGCCACTTCGAGAGAAATTACCCTTGCCGGTGATAATTTTGAACTTTGAGGGTAAAAAGGGGTAATTTTACTAAAGCCTTTAAAAATATACAAATTTATATTATCCTCTGATATACACTTATTATACATTCATTGATGTTTATTTATGATTAAATTAGGCCTACTACATTTCTCTACTTTATCGACCCTTCCAATTTTCGTGACTCTGACGAATACTAACGAACTCCATGACAGAAATCAAACTTGAGTAAGGATTACATATACAGTAATTGTCTCATGTTAAAAACGTGAAAGAGCCAAGAGTGCCAGGACGACAAGAAGTCCGTTAAGTTGCAGTAATATCTGGAAGTTTTAACGTCAACCAGACAATAAATAACAAAAATAGAAAATGGGGATAATTGTCACCTGTCTCCGCCTACCTAATCCTAGCAGTTGATAGACTGAAAGATAGACTGAAAGATAGACAGCGTTAGCTGTTTTATAATTGACGTTTAAGACTGTAAACAAAATTGCATCAGCTGTTAATCATTTATATACTGTGATTTTTTAAGCAGTAAAATAAATTCTGAGAAAAATCCTTCATATATCACATGAAAAAATTGAGACAAAAACTGGCTGGCGTATGCAACTTCTATTTTCATTCTTTATTCTAAACTTTAAAATTAATTATACGTCAGTGACATCTATAGGCGGCTCCTCAAACCCATCAAATTTCAAGCACATTTCCTTTATTTCATTAGCACTCTTTACTCAAATACAGGAGTTTAGATTTTGAGGGTAATTTTGACGAGGATCGAGGGTAATTCGGGAAAAAGTGATTGGCAACACTGAGCGAAGTAGAAATCACCAGCAACCGATAACCGATAGACGATGACATGACTTACGACGACAATAAAACAGTAAGAAACTCTAAAATAGTTTTTATTTTTTAAAAGGTTCACTTGGGATTATGGTATGGTTTTATGGTTCTGTGACATCCTAATTGGAATGTTTTAACTAGTATTTGACCGCTGCGCTGTGTCTGCGTTGTTGTTTTGCAACCGGTATAGGTTATGTTTTTTAATATTTCGACTGTGAAATTGACAATTTTTAGACCTTGAAAACCGTGAAAAACCCGTGAATTTGATCATTAAGTTTGAGTGGGAACCCTGAACTACTTTCACGAGTCACATGACGCTCCATACAGGAAGGCAGCGCTACAAAAAGGAATAACTTTTTCCTGGCTACAAAATGGTATGATTTACATCACGCTAAATCAATGATCGATTTATTTATTAGTGATTTATAACAAGTGTATTGTCGTGTAGTGTGTGAGTTATAAGAGTAAGTAGCACCAAAGTAGTCCAATGGAAGTTAATACATTGTTGCCAAATCGCTCTGGTCTAATAAAACATATGGTACAGGATGTCTGTTATCTGTTTTGAAATCCATTCCTATTGTACACAACATTAAAAAATACCCCCGTAGCAGCAAACCTGCATACTCAGCGAATTTCCAATGCATATTAATTTATCTTAATACCACATAAAGCCACATACCAAGTTTCATCAATATACATTCATAAATAAACGATTTATGACATTTTAATTATTCTCCATAAGAATAACATGGCGGCTGAGTATGCAGGATTGCTGAAATAAGGAACACTAAAAATGGGCTTTTATACAAATATCATTATAACTCAACTAGGTAAAGCCACATACCAAGTTCTATTAATTTATGTTCATAATTAAAGGAGATAACACGTTAATTATTCTCCATAAGAATAACATGGGGCTGAGTATGCAGGTTTGCTGCTACGGGAACTATCGGGCAAAAAATGGATTTTTGTGCAAATATCAATAGACCACAACCAAATAAAGCCATATACCAAATTTTGCCAGTTTACGTTCATAAATAAGCGAGATATACAATTTTTCTTTTTCTCCATAAGAATAACATTAGACAACGTACTGTGTTTAGCACTTTCAATATCTCGGTAACCAATTGACGTAGAGCAATGATCAAAATACCAAATTGTTTGTTTTTTTAAGCTGAATTTAATGGTATAAATTAAAATTTGATTTAAATTAAAATTACATGTGAAAACCCCAAAAAACACATTTTTGGGGTACAAAACCCCCCAAAAACCCCCCTTTGGATGGTGCGATTCATCTGGTTTTCGAACTCGTTCAAATAAATGGTACTTTACACATTTGTACCAAATTTCATTAAGATCGGACCTTTTTTACGAGAGTTATCGTGCTTACGGACACATATATATATAAATATATATATAAATATATATATATATAAAAATTTGAACGAATGGTGTTTTTGGCATCTGGGGACCTCAAAATGAAAAGTTATCATGGTCTCGGGCTTAAGTCTTACCATGAGACCTACGGTAATAGCTTCTTCCCTATAGGGGAAATTCGCTAAAACAAGCAGACTGAATCATTGTTTGTGAAATTCGTATGGCAACAGCAACAGTGTCCGATGAGAGGGGGTGAGGGGGGAATCATATGAGCAATTAACCATCGGACCAATTTCATGCGGTCTTCTCTAATAATCTTTATTCATAATACTATGGGTATATATTATTATTTATGTTCAAAGGTGCATTATTGAAAATGTCAGAGTGTTTTCAGATCATAATGGAGAAGCCTAGGGGATAGAATTTTCACTTTTTTTACTTTATATAAAAATCATCCAATCACGTCTTATTTATTTTATTTTAGTCAAATGCTCTGTTCTTTTGTGAACAAAAAGAGTATGCATATTTTTACTGAAATACCGCTATGCTGTAAATTTATGTTCAAAAATAATTTTTTTCACATTTCTGTTTACATATCTAAAATATATACAGCCGCATGTGTAACTCACTCACTCACTCACTCACTCACTGAGGTATACGAATTCTAGACCACTTCTAGACGAGCTAGAAACCTGAAATTTTGCATGCAGGTAGCTTATAGCTTGTAACCACCAGAAAAATTGCCGAAACTGACAATTTTTTATTTTAACCCCCCTAAAAAAATATTTAAACCCCCCCAAAAAAGGCTTATTTTAAAATTACAGTTTTTGAGCTCTAGCAGCCGAACGGATTGACCTATCGAAAAACGGACACCACCACGTGCCACGGATTTTGCAAGATCTACAACTTTTTTCCTATGACCTTTTGTCGTATCTCGCTCCCTTCACCCTTAGGTAGCGCTAGATTTTTCAAATTTTAGTCAATTTTGACGTTTATTTTCGTGGTTTTTAATTTCTTATCACTTTAATTTAGTATTTAAAGGCTTGATATTTGGCACTCAATATGTAGACACATTACCCTTCACGAAACACTCGATAAACTAACATGTTTTAATAATTAAACATCCCAAAAAAATTAAAAACCCTAATTATTCCATAAATGACAAACTGCATTATCGACTTACTCAGGTAATTCTAGATAAGCTAGAAATATGGAATTAGGCCTACATGTAGCTTGTCCATTGAAACCCCCAGAAAAATTGCAAAAAGGTATAATTTTTTATTTTAACCTCCTCAAAAAAAATCAAAATGGAGGAATTTTTGAACATCTCCAAAATAGTGCATTTTTTGTGGCTGTAGCGGCCGAACAGTTGGTCCTATCGAGAAACAGAGACCACCACGAATAACGGATTTTAGACGATCTACAAATTTGGCCCTATGACATTTTGTCGTATCTCGTCTCCTTCACCCTTAGGTAGCGCTAGATTTCTCTAATTTCGGCATATTTTCTATATTTTGTGGCAGTTTTTTATTTCCTATCACGTTAGTATACTTGATGGAGGCCTAATATTGGGCACGCAGTATGTCTACATCACACTTAGTAAATAGCAGCAGAAATATGACCAGTTTTTATTAATTAAACCTGTCGAAAAATGAAAAAATCTAAATATCTTTAGATATGACCGTTTTCTTAGTATAAGTAGTGGTGTATTGGGGGTTCTGTCCCAATTTATAGTATTGGATATACACGTGACACCAATAATACTTGAGCTAGAGACGTGAGATTTGGCATGCATGTGCTTTGCACCTTTTAACCTTACAGAAAATTCCCAAGCATTATTTGTTTAGTTTTAACTACCTCAAAACAATTCATAATAACGGTTATAAACAATCAGAATGTAGTGTTGTTTAAACAGTTCTAGCAGCCAAACGGATGGTCTTATACTTAAATATCTGCTGATGTGTCTGTTTTCTTAGTATAAGTCTTATAGGGGTTCTGGGCCATTTGAAACAACACCTCTTCAACATTAGGCCAAACAGCGAGCTGGGAGCGAAGCCCCCCACAGGGGTCTGGGGGCGGAGCCCCCAGCGAGCGAAGCGAGTCTATAATATATACAGCCGCATGTGTAACTCACTGACTGACTGAGGTATACGAATTCTAGACCACTTCTATATGAGTTAGAAACCTGAAATTTTGCATGCAGGTAGCTTATAGCTTGTAACCCCCAGGAAAATTGCCAAATTTGACAATTTTTCATTTTAACCCCCAAAAAAAATATTTAATTTCCCCCAAAAAAGGCTTATTTCAAAATTCCAGGTTTTGAGCTCTAGCGCGCGAACGGATGGTCCTATCAAAAAACGGACACCACCACGTGCCACGGATTTTGCCTTTGGTCCTATGACATTTTGTCGTATCTCGTCTCCTTCACCCTTAGGTAGCTCTAGATTTTCTCAAATTTTGAGATTTTGTGGCGGTTTTTTATTTCCTATCACGTTAATATACTTTTTGGAGGCCTAATATTGGGCACGCAGTATGTCTACATCACACTTAGTATATAACAGCAGAAATATGACCAGTTTTTATTAATTAAGCCTGTCGAAAAATGAAAAACTCTAAATATCTTTAGATATGACCGTTTTCTTAGTATAAGTAGTGGTGTTTTGGGGGTTCTGTGCCAATTTATGCTATCGGACATACACGTGACACCAATAATACTTGAGCTAGAGACGTGAGATATGGCATGTATGTGCCTTGCACCTTTTATTCCCAAATCCTACTGTTTTTAGTTCAAACCATCTCAAAAAAATAAATAATTGTGAATAAAAAATCAAAATGTAGTATTTTTTTATTTGAGCTCTAGCAGCCGAACGGGTTGTCCTATCAAAAAACGAAGACCACCACGTGCCACGGGTTTTAGACGAACTACAACTTTAGTCCTATGACATTTTGCCGTATCCTACCCCCTTCACCCTTAGATAGCACTAGATTTTTTAAATTTAAACTTTTTTCATAGATTTGTTCGTGGATTTTAATAGTTTGTCGCTCTAATATAGAACTTAGAGGCCTAATACTTATTACACAGTATTCCTACATTACAATTAGTACTAAGCAATACTCCCACGCCCAGATTAAGTATCTTAAACACCCAAAAAATCAAAGTTTTTGAGCTCTTGTAGACTTTTCGTGTTTTTTTTTGGGTACATTTTATGTTGCGCTCTGTCGAGGGTAAAATCTCTTATAAATCATGTCATATTTGTTGCAGAAGGTTTGTAGTTACCCAAAGTCATAGTATTTCAGGTTGTTAACGGTGGTCGTATCTCTTATAAGGTTCAAAATACGCCTTTTAAAGGCTACATTATACAGTAGAAATCCAGTTATCCGAACCCCAATTATCCGAATATCCAATTATCCGAATCGATTTTGAGTGAAATAATAGAAATATAAAAATCAAGAAAATAACAGCGGGAGCGCGTGTAGCGATAATGTGCCGTGAGCGCTAAAATAAAAGCCTGCGCTGTTACCTTCCGGACGATATTTTCGCAGGGAACAATGAGTCATACCCCCTTCCCGCCCTGCTCATCATCAGTCGCTACTGTTCTTTCACCGAGATTATCGTTCGAAATGAGTACAAAAAGTAAACGTGTTGTCCTTTCGCTAAGTGATAAACGCACTTTGCTCGAGATGTTCAAGTGAAATAACCAACATTGAACAGTGAAATGCGTACAGTATGTAGGCCTATTGAAAAGAGCAACTGTATATACTGTATTCAATTTAACTCCTGTAATTTAATTTTTATGACGTATATTCTTAATACAGTTCGCTCACTTTCTGTTCACTACATTTATAATAACTTTGTCGATAAAATTCTGATTTTTTATGTATGGTAATGTTTTTGCTTAATTCCCGAGGTATACCTGATTATCCAAATTTCTGCATATCCGAATTGGCGCGATCCCCAATTAATTCGGATAATTGGAGTTCTACTGTACATCAGTTAAGGGTATAATTTTTTTCAAGCACTTAGGTAATACATGGAGGCTTAAAATTTAACATACTACGTCTCCATACCAATTAGTATTCATCAACAGGCATATGGCCAGATTTTATTGGTTAAACCCTTAAAAATAATCAGAGCCTTGGAACAGCTGTAGAATTTAGGTCTTAAATAGAATTTGGACCAATTTACATTAAACTGTGGCCAAACAGCGACCTGGGGGCGAAGCCCCCCACAGGGGCCTAGGGGGGAGGCGGAGCGATTTTTAAATTGTTGTACCGTAAACCAGGCTAAACCCGGACACTTTTTTACGTTTTTTAGGTTAAAGTGCCTTTCAAACAATGATGTCACCAATAAAAACCATACCATTGTAAAGTGTGTGTATCATTGACTATATCCCTGTACCTTTCTATGTGTTAGATGTAATTATCAAATAAATAAAAAATAAATAAAAGTGTCCGGCTTAACCTCCACAAACGGTCTAAACCCGGACACTGACCTAAATATCATTATAACGCCTAAACTAACCTCTGCTGTCCATAATAGGACGGTATTTTGAGGTTTGCAGATGCCTTTGTACCAGTCAAAGGCTTAAAAATGAAATAACAACAATTTTAAATGGGTTGGGGATGAATAAAGAGTATTCTTACATCACGTTTTCAGCTGTTTATTCTTTGCAACTAAAATTAAACCAAACAAAGAACCGTAAGGGAAAAGGCGTTTAAAATACAGTTTGAAACAAAGAGTAATACTACTTATATATATATTTGTTCAACATGACTAGTGATGACATTTTCTTCCTGTGGGCTGAAAATTGTCTGCTTTCCATGGGGCCCATTATATTTTCCACAGACATGATCACTTATGGTAGACTTAGGCAAAGAATACTTTACACCCACCTAAATAACGTTATAACGTCTAAACTGACCTCTCCTGTCCGTATCGGACGGTGTTTTGAGGTCTGCAAATGCCTTTGTACCAGTCAAAGGCTTAACAATTCAATAAATTCAATATATATATATATATATATATATATATATGTCGTATTATTCTTTGTTTCATTTAAACTCCTTTTCCCCTTATGGTTCTTTGTTTAGTTTCATGTTGATTGTAAAGAATAAACAGCTAAAAACGTGACGTAAGAATATTTTGTATTTACTTAATATTTGTATTTATTGAATTGTTAAGCCTTTGACTGGTACAAAGGCATTTGCAGACCTCAAAACACCGTCCGATACGGACAGGAGAGGTCAGTTTAGACGTTATAACGTTATTTAGGTGGGTGTAAAGTATTCTTTGCCTAAGTCTACCATAAGTGATCATGTCTGTGGAAAATATAATGGGCCCCATGGAAAGCAGACAATTTTCAGCCCACAGGAAGAAAATGTCATCACTGGTCATGTTGAACAAATATATATATAAGTAGTATTACTCTTTGTTTCAAACTGTATTTTAAACGCCTTTTCCCTTACGGTTCTTTGTTTGGTTTAATTTTAGTTGCAAAGAATAAACAGCTGAAAACGTGATGTAAGAATACTCTTTATTCATCCCCAACCCATTTAAAATTGTTGTTATTTCATTTTTAAGCCTTTGACTGGTACAAAGGCATCTGCAAACCTCAAAATACCGTCCTATTATGGACAGCAGAGGTTAGTTTAGGCGTTATAATGATATTTAGGTCAGTGTCCGGGTTTAGACCGTTTGTGGAGGTTAAGCCGGACACTTTTATTTATTCTTTATTTATTTGATAATTACATCTAACACATAGAAAGGTACAGGGATATATATATATATATTTGTTCAACATGATCAGCGATGATATTTTCTTCCTGTGGGCTGAAAACTGTCTACTTTCCATGGGGCCCATTATATTTTCCACAGACATGATGATTGATCGTGATCATTGATCATGAGACATGATCATTGATCACGATCATGACCTTAACTTTCCTCCTTTATTGCCTGCTCTAATATCTTGGCTCTTGAATTTTGTTGTTCATTTTGGAGACTGTACAATCAATTTTTCATAAATTAAAAGCACAAATTTTAATAACAATCACAGATAGGTACCGTATCAGGGCCAAACACCACAATGCTGTTAGTTACGGCAGGAAATCTGCTTTTTACGTCAGTAACGGCAGACGCTAGTCGCAACAGCCGGCCCAACAGTCATATCCACGGTGTATTATTAGTGTCCGGGTTTGTACTGGAATAAGTGATATATTTTTGTAAATATATGTTGTATATAGCTTTAAATAGCATGGCATTATTATGCGCTCTTAAATTTTGAATAAAAATATGCTTTCGCGACAAAAATCAGACAAACTTGACGAAAATTACATATCTTAGTTAGACATACATTTTTTTTTCGAAAAGTCGTAAGTTGGTATACCTGCAAAATAAAACAAAAAACGATCCCACGCAGTTCTAACCTATACAGCTGTGTAGAGCGTCTTCTGCTGTATAGGAATGGATAACGATCGACTTAATAACTATGCAGGTTAGTTTAGAAATATTTATGTTTAAAAACATGTACACCGTGTCCGGGAATACCCCCCCTGTCCGGGATTAGCCTGTTTTACGGTATACACTAATTTTGTACTGCTAGGCCTAAATTTGTTCACTCAATAAGTCTACTTTACATTTTGAGTTTACTTAGGACCTCGGATTATTAGCTTAATTAAACCATGTGCCATAGGTACTACGACAGAGACTTGGGGGCGAAGCCCCCCACAGGGGTCTGGGGGCGGAGCCCCCAGCGAGCGAAGCGAGTCTAATATATATACAGCCGCATGTGTAACACACCCAGACATAGGAATTCTAGACCACTTCCAGACGAACTAGAAACGTGATATTCGGCATGCAGGTAGCTTGTACCTTGAAACCCCCGGTAAAATTGCCAAAATATACAATTTTTAATTTTAAAACCCCTAATTTTGATCTTGAAAATTGGATATTTTAACATTGGGCTTATGGAGTTTCAAATAAAAACAAAAGAAATCGTAACAGCTGTAAACAAATATCCAGTAAACTGTCAAAGCAACTTTCACATGGTAGAGTATAAACAAATTATAGAACTATTGAAAAATGAAAACATCTAGAGTGGATTTAACCATAATGAATCTAAAAAGTATACTATATAAAAAATACTTGAAAGGTCATTGACCAATAATAACTGGAGCGACCCCAAGTGGGGGTCTGGGGGCGGAGCCCCCAGTGAGCAAAGCGAGTCTAATATATATACAGCCGCATGTGTAACTGACTCACTCACTGAGGTATACGAATTCTAGACCACTTCTAGACGAGCTAGAAACCTGAAATTTTGCAAGCAGCTAGCTTATAGCTTGTAACCCCCAGGAAAATCGCCAAAACTGACAATCTTTTATTTCAGCCCCCCTAAAAAAATTTAAAATCCCCAAAAAAGGCTTATTTTAAAATTTCAGTTTTTGAGCTGTAGCGGCCGAACAGATTGACCTATCAAAAAACGGACACCACCACGACCTACGGATTTTGAAAGATCTACAACTTTGTTCCTAAAGGCTTGATATTTGGCACTCAGTATGTTTACCCATTACCCTTCAAGAAACAGTCGATAAACTAACCTGTTTTAATAATTAAACACCTCAAAGCCTCAAATTAAGAACACCTCAAATTAAAAACCGTAATTGTTCCATAAATGACAAACTGCATTATCGACTTACTCACGTAATTCTAGATAAGCTAGAAACGTGGAATTATGCCTAGATGTGCTTGTCCATTTAAACCCCCAGGAAAATTGCAAAAAGGTATATAATTTTTAATTAAAACCACATAAAAAAAATCAAAAATGGAGAAAATTTTGAACATGTCCAAAATAGTGCCTTTTTACTTTAGCTCTAGCAGACGAACGGATGGTCCTATAGATTAACGGAATACCTCCACTTGCCAAGGATTTTAGACGATCTACAACTTTGACTCTATGACTTTAAGTTGTATTTCGTCTCCTTCACCCTTAGATAGCGTTAGATTTTTTAAATTTCAACATTTTTTCGAGGTTTTGTGGTGGTTTTGTATTTTTTATCACGTGAACAGATTTGATGATTTAAACCCATCGATCTAGGGGTGAAACCTCTCACTGGGATCTAGGGGTTGGGGAAGTGGGGCGATAGGGGAGGTCTAGGAGGGGAGAGGGTTGCAGATGATTTGTTTGGGTATATGAGATATAGCATGCATGTGCCTTGAACCCTCAAATCTCCTTAAACATTCTCAAACTCTACTATTTCAATTTTTAACCCCCTCAAATTTAAATAACGGCTGATTTGTCTGTTTGTTTGAATAAATAGTAGTATAATGTCGGTTCTGGGCCACTTAATATGACACCACTTTCACTTCAGCTAGGTACCCACCCGATAGTGACCTGGGGGCGAAGCCCCCCACAGGGGTCTGGGGGCAGAGCCCCCAGCAAGCGAAGCGAGTATATTATATAGTAGCTGGCCTGACAGACTTTGTCCTGTCCTAATGTCATTGAATTTGTTTCATGTTAAATACTCGTTCATTTTCAATATGAGCACGT
The DNA here is from genome assembly GCA_963675035.1 of Allygus modestus. Classification (NCBI taxonomy): domain Eukaryota; kingdom Metazoa; phylum Arthropoda; class Insecta; order Hemiptera; family Cicadellidae; genus Allygus; species Allygus modestus. The sequence goes on from OY776112.1 coordinate 201,287,034, forward strand.
TCGCTTCGCTCACTCGCCTATCGAAAAAAAAAGAAGTTTACGTCCTATTCTCAGACCTGCCGGGTACACAGACAAAATTTCATAAGAATCTATACATATATTCTTGTTCAGAAATATATTTACTAGAAATATATGTACCATTTATTATATTATGATAGAGTTCAAAAATGATATATAGTTTAGAATAACTTAATTTTGGCTTTCAGCGAAAATCAAATTTTGTTTTTCAACTTATATAAAATCATAAAAACAGTTATTACTTTGTACAAAAGTGCATTATTTCCAATAATAATATTGTTACCTAGTAATATAACAGTTTTAGTATATTATTTTTATACTTTTTATTTTATTTTGATTTTTCAATTTTACAGCGTAAGTTTGTTGATTTTCCCCCGTTTCCATAATTCGGGGAAAAAATTGTTTAAAATAAATCAAACACATTTCCACGTAGGGAAATAAATTCCCTACATTTTCTATATCTTTGATTGTCTGTAAAAAATAGTGTAAGAATTAAGAATGCTAGGACTCTACTTTTGAAAATTATTTCAAAGATGTTTATAAAATTTTGGTTTTTCAACTTTTGCGAAAATACCACCAACAGTGATTCGTTTTATTTTATTTAAAATCTTCTTTTTTCTGAACAAAACGAGTATAAATATGACTAGGTTATTAAAAGTAGTTTAGGTACTGCGAATTGTTAAAAAAACATGATTTTTGAGAAACAAGAAAAAACATATTTTCATTTATCATCAATCACTCCCAAGATTTACAACACATACATTGAAATTTTAATTGTTAAATTTGTTCTTTTATTGAATGGAAGGCTGCATTTTTTAATTAATTTTTATGTATTAATAAAACGGGAGTTTTTGTTTATACATTTGAATTTATAACTAAAAAATGTGTTAATAAACAAAACTAATGAGGTAGAAAAGGGACAGTTTTTATGTATTTACTGTTTGGGATTCAGCCCGCTTTGTGTAAGTGAAGGATTTAGTAGATTAAAACAACAATGAATAACTGATTTGAACAATATTAGTCAAAACTGCAGGAAACGACTTAAATATGCCATTTTGGTCGTCGCCATACATGATGCATCTCTTAAACATTTTTCTGAAAGTTTTTTTTATAGAAACAACATTTTTTCAAAGGGTGTAAGTAGACCACATTGATGATGATACAAGATTATTGAAGATACAAGGTTTTGTAGACTTTTAACAAAGTAAATCTGTTCTGAGCTCTTGGTTATTTTTTGTTTCAGGAAAGAAAATAAATACGTCCAGAATATGCTAGAGATTTTGCTGCATGAAAATAATAGCTTAAAACTTGAATTGGAATCATGTTACCAAAAAGTTGCCAAATCGCAGAAGGTAAGAATTTATTTGATTTTTCTGGAAGAAGTTAGTTAGGCTAGCTATATTAAATAACTATAAGCAAATCAAGAGACAGATTGTTTTAAAACCTTAAGTAGAATAGCAGGGTGTTTACTGATCCTGCAAGTCCTGCATAAAGTTTTATTTTATTTCGGTCCTTATTTTTATACACTTTTTCCATCACAAAAACTTTTTATGAAGAAGCAATTTTCCGTTGAATTCTAATTATTTTATTTATATAATTTTTCCTGTTATTAGACTTATTCAGTCTACCTTTTTTCAGGTAGATTGTAAATTAATACAACAGAAATTATATGGCTAGCTTATTTGTGGAAATACTATACAAGTTTTCTAGGTTTATTATCTAAAAATAAAATTTAGCCTATATTTGATACATACTGGGGTTTTCATCAGCTACAAGAATGAAAGGAAACAATTACATTAATTCACAATAGTCAAATAGTTAATATTTAGGTTTTAAGAGCATAGAGTAGGTCTTTTTTGCTTGAGAAAAACTGTTACCGCGTGGCGTGTAGCCGAGCGTTGTAATTTTCTGAAAGCGAGAAAAAACACTTTGCACTGTAATTACTGTAATTGTTCTTACAACTGCAATTTTGGATACATACAACATAATAAAATTTACTTTCATCCATATATATTGATTTCACAAGATTGAGGATATAACTTAAACACCAAGACAGTTAGCTTGGTCCAAAGCAGGAATCAGCTGTTTATCACCGTCAGCATTGGGTTTATATCTACTAGAGGGGACACCTTATGGGAGCCAGAGTTAGTAAAAGCAGTTCTGCGAGCTAGTGTCATATTAAGATAACTACGTGATCTGCAGCGTCGTTAGGCCAAGTTAATTCATCCGCCGTACCCGACCTGTCTAAACAAAATATCACTTTGATGACCATCACAAAAAAGGTTTATCTAAACATTTTAAAATCTTTACAAAAACATTCCTATCTAAATAATATGATGGAACTACGTCGACAAATCTCTCACATTAATTTGCATTGTACGAAAACATTTCTATCTAAATAATATGATGGAACTACATCGACAAATCTCTCACATTAATTTGCATTGTATGTCCCCTCTAATATATAAATCCAATGCCGTCAGCGAATAAGTCGCAATGAACGAAAAAGACTTAACCCTTTCACTACCAGCCATCACACTCACACAGAGGCTTATACAGAGATTCCTCACTGTCGGTAGGCAATGTGTTATGTCTTACCCCACTTTAGTTACTAGCGAGCAAAAGACTTTTTGCTTGCTAAATAGAAAATAGCTGTTTTATGTTGTGTTTTTAGAAAGTAAAGAAGCACTTTAGGCGCGGTTGTAGGGTAATGTATTTTTACCTTGCTTGTTGTGTGGACAGCTGGAGCATGAGGTGGGAAAGGTCCACCGAGCCCACGAGGACCTGGTGGCGTCGTGCGAGCGGCGAGAGCGACTGGAGCGAGCGGCCCGGCAGCGACTGCAGGGCGAGCTGCAGCGGATACAGGAGGGCAGCGAGCAGCAGCGGCAGCAGATAGAGATGCTCACCGCACAGCTGCTCACGGCGCGGGCCTCCTCGCCGGACCACTCACGCAAGGAGCTCGGCAAGCGGGAGGCTCTCATTGCGCAGCTGGTCACACAGAGTGAGTGCAACTAGGAGGAAGACGCAGAAAACGTTTGGTACTGAAAGGTTACTTGGGCTAGAAGATTCTAGCGTGGCTTTGTGAAACGATGATGTGTACTTGGCCATAATAGTTAGCTTGCTTTATCCTCTAGTTATTTTGATAAAATTGATTTTGTTTAAAATATCTGATTTTAGTAAGAAAATGAGAGTAATTTTTATAATTTTGTCGAAACTTCTTTTGTGCTTGCTCAAAGGTTTTGTATAATTTGAGGAAAATAATATGCGTTGAAACAGAAAAGTTAAATGTAGTTTTACTTTAATCTTATTCATGAAGAAGGGGCACCATTTTTAAATGAATTTGTGAACCAATTTCAGCAGTTGAACTATCAATACAAACTGTCCTGATTTGTAGTTGTGCATTTTAAAAGGGTCTTCAACTTTAAATATTTTTACTCTGAAAAAAGGCATGCTGATAAAAAAGACGGTGGGATTAATTATGTCTGTCGTATAATTTGTCATTTAATTACAATTTACAAAGTGGTGTGGAATCGTTTTTTATATCTTATAGTAGGTCTATTATTCGATTTTAACACGTTCAATGCTGACAGACATGTTTAAACATGAAAATCATATAAGTTTCAATGTTAATTAGAGGGCGGGAATTATCGTCCTCCGCATCCAACGTGTTAATATGATTGATAACTAAATTAAACATATCTGTAACTGTTTCAGTATGAAAAGACTGTAACAATACAGTTTAAAGAATTATTGGCAAGTTAGTGATCTCATTTTACACTGTAATACACTTGTTACAGATAAGGAGCTGGCAGCAGTGAAGGAACGACAAGAGATAGAATTGGCCGCGCAGAGAGCCACTCTGCAGGAGCAAAGAACACACATCGATATCCTGGACACAGCACTCACAAACGCACAGTCCAATGTCGTGAGACTGGAGGAAGAGGTGTGGAGCGATTTAGTTAAAAGATATTTATTATAGATAGTGTAGCAACATTTTGCTTAATTAAATATTATTATGTGCATTTGTTACCAAAGGGATACAAACAAATTTTTTGAATAGTGGAGTTATGGTCCTTTGGGATTTTGAAACTATGACAGCGGCCCTTGCATGGTTCAGCTCCTAGTCTTGGCTGACTAACTTGTACTGAAGGGGCTCAACCCTTGAATTGCTGGGCAGCCAATCTGTGTAAATACAAAAATTAAGTATTCCTCATTTTTTGCAATCTTTAACTCTGGGAACAAGTCCATGTGAGTAAAGGTAAAAAAAATGTTTATTGTAAAGAGTTTTATATTAACTAAAACTGCTAAAATTAGTTGTGATTTTTTGGGGGTGTGGGAAAAATATTGATCTGCACTCGCTGTTAAACTTTATTTCCTGATTTTATTTTAAGATATTTAACATTTTAGTTTAAAGTAGTAGGTTTTATTGTTACATCCGATAAGAGAAAGGTAGATTAGTTCTTGTGAGGAACAAAATAATTATCAACTATCTTGTATGAAAATTCACAAAGTAAGGTCTTGTGTCTTACCAACATCTTCCTCTTTAATTTCTCTTTAATTTTACTTCAAATAAATATCTGTAACTGACAAGAAACAGATATTTCTGTTTTGTTCTAACTTGTGATTAATTTACAGTGCCGTAAGAAGCAAGTACATGTGGAGAGAGTGGCCCAACTGCAGAGAGCCCTGCAGGCGCTACAGCTGGCCAGCGATAGGCGGGAACAAACCGAGCGAAAACTGCGGCTACAGCTGGAGAACGAACTGAGGAATGAACGAGCCAGGAACCACTCGAGCCAGGACGCCTTGAATCACGGTACTTATTTCCTTAGCACCTTGATAACATTACAGTCAAAAGCTTCCTACACTATGAATATAGACAATTGAAAATGTGTGCAGAAGTGTGGAAAGCTAGTTTGCCGCTGTTTATGTTTTTCAGTAGATTGTTTAAATTGGCAAATTGTCTCACCAAGTCACTTGTATAGATTTGGCAAAAATGTGAAAGTGGCTTTAAGATTAAACTTTTAAACAGTGATTATTGATGTTTTGCTTACAGTTGCAGCTGATGATGCTTAAAGACTTAAGTTGCTTAAGACTTATTTTCCCTGTAAATGTTCGTGATATTTCCTGTTCCATCTTATATTTGTTGCTAGTATTTGTTATCGACCCACCATATTTTAAATCTTCCTAATGTTTAGTAAGACCACTATTCCAGTTGTTTAGTATTCACTATTTTAAAATACGCTGGATTAACTTCTTTCTAAATCATCAGGGTAGACAATTATAATTATTCCGCTGAAAATTATAATTAACAGAAATGTGTTGTCGTTGCAGGGGAGCTGGGAGAGAGCGTTCCTGAGCTGAAGAGGCGTCTGAGGGAGAAGGACGAGAAGATCATGAGGCTGGAGGGCGAGGTGGCCAAGTGGGAGCAGCGATACCTGGAGGAGAGCGAGCTGAGGCAGGCGGCAATCGACGCTGCGAGCATACCGAAGTGGGTAACTGGTACTGGTAGATGAGTGGCCAACAACGCTGGTAGTATACTGAAGTGGGAAACTGGTACTGGTAGATGAGTGGCCAGCAACGCTGGTAATATACCGAAGTGGGTAACTGTTGTTGAGTGGCCAGTGACACTGGTAGCATACCAAAGTGGACAACTGGTACTGGTAGATAAGTGGCATCAACGCTGGTAGCATACAGAAGTGGGTAACGGGTACTGGTAGATGAGTGGCCAACAACGCTGGTAATACATCGAAGTGGGTAACTGTTGTTGAGTGGCCAGTGACACTGGTAGCATACCAAAGTGGACATTACCAAGTGGCATCAACGCTGGTAGCATACAGAAGTGGGTAACTGGTACTGATAGATGAGTAGCCATCAACGCTGTAGTATACCAAAGTGGCTAACTGGTACTGGTAGATGAGTGGCCAACGACACTAAACCTTAAATAGTTAGATTTTTAATTTCCCAAGAAATGTTAGTGGATTGTGATAATACCCCCTTCGCAACAAACCTGCGTACTCAGCGAATTTCCAATGCATATTATATGTCTTAATACCACATAAAGCCGCAAACCAAGTTTCATAAAAATATATTCACATATAAGCTATATAAACAATTTTAATTATTCCCCATAAGCATAACATTTGTGATGAGTACGTAGGTTTGCTGAAACAAGGAACACAAACAATTGGTTTTTATGCAAATATAAATAGAATTTAACTAGGCGAAGCCACATACCAAGTTTCATCAATATTTAACAACTTTTTTTTAGCATATTACGTGTTGTTATTACTTACGGGATGTAATAAAAGACGTCTTACAACACTTAAGATATATTTACACTTATACTGATTCACATACAGACGGTAAACATATATAAAAGATGGTACTAGGCATACCAGATGGTAGCCTAGTACCATCTTTTATATATGTTTACCGTCTGTATGTGAATCAGTATAAGTGTAAATATATCTTAAGTGTTGTAAGACGTCTTTTATTACATCCCGTAATCAATATTTAATCATAAATAAGCGCCATATATCATTTTAATTATCCTCCATAACAATTAACCCATTGGCTTAGCTGAAATTTGCCACCTGACAAGCCGTTCAGTTTCCTAAGAAAAATTACATAAATGTAGACTTTTACTAAAACTGTCACTATAGCAACAATTATTGCTCAATTTACTTAATTTTTGCACTAACCTTTAGAGAAATAAATTATCTACAAGAAGAAGATACTTTTGACAGCATTTATGTATGGTAAATATTATATTTAACCCTTTGAGTGCCGCGGCATCATGGTCATTTCTTATGCATAAATTGCCGGGCTAATTTCAATGGAAAATGTAGTAGTTTACATAAAATATCATATAAAATAGAATTTTAGAGGTATCCATGTAATTTTTTATTTATTTTGTTTATGAATAAATTCTCTATGAAATAGTATAAAGTAACTATAATCAGAAAATAAATTGGGGCTTAAAAAATATGTTTTTATATAAAACAAATTAAAAATTTGTTTTTTTTTCAACTTTGACTTTCATAAATTATGCTAAAAATTTAATTTGATATTTTTCAACCCAATAGGCAGAAAGAGCAGAAAATGCTGATCAAAACTGATGTATAAATCATCAATATCAATTAATGTTTGCAAAAAAAATAAATGAAAATGTTACAATTCAAAAAAGGCCCTAGGCCTAGGCTATGTGGTTACTAAGCAACGTTGAAGTACAATTTTGTAATATAAACAAATATTATTTTTTAGTTTGTTGTCAGTAAACATGTTTATTATTCCTAGTATATAAGCATTAGGCCTACCAAAGTAAATGAAATGCACAATAAACTAGAAAACAAAATATGTTTGTGTATCTTTTACTTTCACAAAAACTTCGAATCTACAACAATGACACTGTTTCCAAGATCATTGTAAACTAATTCCCGAAGGTTACTCAAGTAGTTGCTATCCATTCTGCTACTTATTTTTATTTCATACGTAAATAGGAAGTAAAAAACACTAAAGTATAACTTCAATAACAATAATTTAAGTGATATTTACGTCAACAACAAACATATAACATTACACAACAACAAATACAGACGACATCTGCGACAGAGATGACTAAATTAGGGTCTGCTAACAGACCAAAGGCAACGAAATTGCTGTAGATCTGATAGCTGGAAGCTTCTGGATCAAAACAAAATACTTTGAAAGCCAGTACCTTGTTTTGATATGAAGTACTACGTAAAATACCGAGAGTCGCTGTCAGCGACGCTCGGCAATTTATGCGTAAACACATCGCGTCGCTGTGAGCGACGCTGTGGCACTCAAAGGGATATATATATATATATATATATATATATATATATATATATATATAGTTTATAAAAAACATAAATTTTAAAAGGAGTTACATGTAAATAACAAAAAAAAAATGTTTCAGCCCAACAACTATTATGTACTTGTGGGTTATTTATTTTTTTACGTGAAAATAAAAAATGTTAGTGATACATTTATATTTGACTTAGTTATAACATATTTTCCAAAATCATATTTTTCCTAAATTTGACTAAGTTTCCCCAAGGATGGGCATATGCATAAAAAATACATTCAAACAAAATATGAAAACAAGTTAAAACAACAAATAAACAAAAAAGAAAAAATTTTAAAATAAAAATTATTTTTTTTTTTAATAAAAAGTGCTATCCCGAGTATACTCGGGGTTGCACGTCCGGGCTACTTTCGGCGGCCACGAGTATACTCGGGGTTGTGAGCCAATGGGTTAAATGGGGGCTGAGTAAGCAGGTTTGCTGCAACAAGGAACATAACAAATGGGTTTTATGCAAATATTAATATAACTCAACAAGTTGAAGCCATATACCAAGTTTTATTAATTTATGTTCATAATTAAGGGAGTCATTACATTTTACTTATTCTCCATAAGAATAACACAGGGGCTGAGTATGCAGGTTTGCTGCTACGGGGATATCAACAACAAATCAATTTGTTGTTTAAATATCAATATACCAGTACTACGTGAAGCCACATACCAAGTTTCATCAATATACATTCATAAATAATCAAGAAATCAAATTTTATTTATTCTCCATAAGGATAACATTGGACAACGTACTGTGGTTAGCACTTTGAATATCTCTGCAACGGTTGGGTATAGAATCATAATTTAAACACCAAAAACTTTGTTTTGTGGAGCTAAACTGATTGGTAAAAGCAAATGTGAAGTTTACATTAAAATGAACTGAGGAAAAGCCAAACACCTTGTTCCCATAAGATAACATGGGAGATTATATGAGTAGCTTTTTTGGTTTTCTCCGCAACCACATAACCTAGGTTAATAATTTAAAATACTATATTTTCTTTTAGCTCTATAACATGGTCAAAATTAAGTTTTTTTTTTAATTTTAGGGTAAAAAATGCAAAAAACTGATTTTTGGAAAACCTAAAACCCCCCTTCCAATGTTCTGATTTTTCTGGTTTTTGAACTAAAAGTCACGAATGTCTTTTTACACATTTGAGCCAAATTTCATCAAAATCGGATGTTTTTTACTCAAGTTATCACATTTACGGACATATATATATATATATAAATTTGAACTAATAGGGTTTTTGGCATCTGGGGACCTCAAAACAAAAAGTTATCATGGTCTCGGGCTTAAGTCTTACCATGAGACCTACGCTAATAGCTTCTTACCTGTAGGGGAAATTCGCTAAAAACTGAAGAAAGTGTGAGAATTTTAAGGAAGCTCTAAAGTAGTGGTTATTTTATGAAGCACTTTGAGATAAAATGTGCTAAACTAATATTTCAAACCGAGTTTAAGGTAATCTAAGATTTAAGATTACAAAGCACAACTTTAGCGAATTTCTCCTCTAGGGAAGAAGCTATTACCATAGGTGGTAACGTAAGACCTAGGCCCGGGACCATGATAACTTTTCGTTTTGAGCTCTCTAGATCCCAAAAACACCATTCGTTCAAATTCATAGATATGTATATACTTAATAACTTTGAGAACTTGAATTTTATATGGAAAATTTCTCCTAATGATGCAACGTTCTTGGATGTAGATATATTTATAAAAGATGTATTCTTAAAAAATCAAATAAATATCAAACCGACCATCAATTTTCAATATTTACATTACCAAAGTTGCCACCCATTATATGTAAAAAAGTCAATACCAAGAGGTCAGTTATTTAGAGCTGAAAAACTTTGCAGTGAGAATGAACACAAACTAGAGTACATATCAACGATGAAGAACGCTTTCCTAAGCAGAGGTTATTACCCAAAGAAGTTATTAGATGAGAAACTAGGTGAAAGGAATATGAACGCTCAACCAAAAGGAGTGCGTTTTACAAATGACGAACCTAAACTTATTTCCCAATTCCATCCCGGTTTACACAAACTTAACAACGTCATCAAGACCGCCTTCAACATCCTTCAAAACTCATCAGTGACTCACTCATTATTTTCATCACCACCAAGGGTCATTTTCAGGCGACCACCTATTCTGAAAGAGATGATTTCACGTCCAAAGCTTCCAACTGGCAAAGAGGTGAACAGAAACACAGGTTCTCACCCATGTCTGAAGCCGAGATGTCTTGTATGTAAACAGATTGAAGATGCGTCCAGTTTCAACAGCACTATGACTTCAAAAAACTACAAGATCCAAGGGAGTTTGTTATGTGATTCCAAAAATATTGTTTATCAAATACAATGCAGAAAATGTCCAAAATATTACATAGGTTCCATGACAAACACTTCGGAAGTAAGAATGACTGGCCATCGTTTTGACTACAAACATCAAGACATGACGAAGCCACTGGTTTTACATGGGCTAGAACATAAAGAAAACATAAAGTGAAACATCTTCGTCAGTTGAATAAGAAATTTAGTGTACCATCTCTGAGGTGCCTTGAACAAGTCCATCAAATCATCACTCGTTCAAAAGCACCTCATGGCGTTAATCTTCGTTCATCATTCTTACACCGCATCATTTTCATATACAATATTCAATTACAGCAAAGATTTCTACAAGTATTTATCCAACATCTGTTTATCAAAAATCAAGAAAGTTTTTTGCGAAAAATTACAAGAATCGTGTTATTTTTAAATTTATAGGTTACAGTATTATTATTCGTTTTTTTAATGTAGTTTCGTCTGAAGATGGCATAAGCCGAAATATTACGAATTTATAAGTAACTTGGTCTTTTTATTTTAATATATACAGTGTGTAAAAAAAGTCAGTCCCCCCCCTTTAATTTTTTTGATTGTGAAAACAAACAAATCACCTTTGGAGAACGATACTAACTTAACCCAAAGTATCTTTTGACGTTATCGGAAATTTTGAGTGTCCCCCAAAAATGGGGGATTTTGGGGGCAACTTAAAATTTTCAAATGTAAACCCCTTTTGAGTGACCCCTCACTTTAAAGAGCTTTAAAAAATAGGCGAATTGTGGAGGTTGGAGGTCTGTAACCTGTTTCTATCCAAAATGGAAGCTTGTCAAAGTTTTGAATACAACTCATTCTTGAAATCTGGCGTCTAAGACTTTTGGAGTTTTAATTTCACCTTTGGTGACTTCAAACTGGAACTACTCTTGAGGCAATGCTCTTGTTTAAGAAATCCATTAAATGAAGAAGTGGTCTCTTTTGGTGATATTTAAAATTTTGAGAACCCGCAAAAATGGGGGATTTTGGTGGCAACTCAAAATTTCCTAATGTAAACCCCTTTTGAAGAATTTAATACCATTAAATTAAGCTTAAAAAACAAACAATTTGGTATTTTGATCATTGCCCTACGTCAATTGGTTACCGAGATATTGAAAGTGTCAAACACAGTACGTTGTCCAATGTTAATCTTATGGAGAGTTAGTAAAATTTTATACCTCGCTTACTAATGAACATATATTAATGAAACTTGTTATGGTGCTTCATATGGTTGGGGTTTACTGATATTTGTATACAAAACCCATTTTCTTTAGTCCCCATTGGCAGCAAACCTGCGTACTCAGCAACTGTAATGTTATTCTTAAGGAGAATAAGAAACGTGTGATATCTTGCTTGTTTATGAACATAAATTGGTAAAACTTGGTATGTTGCTTCATCTAGTGGTGATCCATTGTTATTTGCATAAAACCCTGATTTTTATTTTCCTTGATGCAACAAACCTGCATACTCAGTCCTAATGTTTTTCTTTCAGAGAATAAATCAAATGTCATATCTCGCTTATTTATGAATATGCTTTGATGAAAGTTGGTAAGTAGCTTCATGACTTAGTGAAGTACCATTTTAAATTCGCTGAGTAAGCAGGTTTGCTGCAACGGGGGTATTTTATTTTACTGATGTACAGTAAAATCCGGATTATCCGGGGTAATGAGGGTCTCACGGATAACCCAAAACCACGGTTTGAACAAAGGGATTCAATAAATTGAATATAATAAAGGTTTATTAATATTTTTATACTACAATATTGTGTTTTCATGTCATTTTAGTTATATTTATGTAAATGAAATACTTTCGAAAATCTTTAAATGGTGATAAAATCTACAAACAATCAAGATAATAATGTTAATACTAGCAATGGCTGATAGAGTAATTACTACCCAAAGCGCTGAATAACTATACTGGACAGTATGCTAATTAATTCCGCACTGGGGGAAAACCACGTGAGTGTGAACAGCGGCGGGAAGGGTGATTGTTTTGAAACGTTTCTATTTTTAGATGTCCGCGTCCGACCGTCAGTCCATCCGTTTTTCCGTCGCACTGCCTAGCCAGGTGCATTGTCTAGAGCAGTGTCAAGGTCATTGCTCCCCATCACGCATCCACGGCTCATTTAGCGAGATGAAAGACTCTCAGATTATGTTGTATTTACTAAATTGTTTGTATAGTATTTATACTGATAAATAAAGTAAATTAAATACAATTCTGAAGATAACTTAGCAAAGTAAATTGTTATTACTACTATATTTATGTTTAGAAGGGGATAAATAAAAATAAACCTTTTCGTGACCCCGATAACCCGCTCCCAGATATTTGGGAGTTGACTGAAATAGAATGCTACGCGCAGCTTATATATTTGTTTGAAAACTTGCTCAAAATACTTGTTTAAACTCGGCGTTTCAACCGGTTAAAATGTTGTGAATGTTAAATTGGAGATTTAGTTGACACCCTGATTAAAAATATTTAGTCCTTTTCACCAGTCCAGATTAATGGAAGACATCATAACAAAATTGTTTATTTATTTGACATAGTTTACTAAACTTCTAAACTTTTTTTCCCCTAGCTATCCAGTATTAACACTTTTTTTATAAGTATTTAAGTACCGGTAACTCAGTTTTCATATTAAAGAATGGTTTAGTTTCACTTAAGCCTTCTGCAAAAAAAATTACATTAAGTGTTTTTACAATGAAATAGTTTGTTATGGATTTCTGTGGCATTGAAAAATACTAATCCACAATGTAGGATTGTCAAGCAGTTTTCTTTCAAGAAATAATAATGAACTTATTATATTGTCATTTTAACAATTCTCTCTCACAAAATGAACATGTCATAGGGATGCGAAAATAGCAGCGTTGGAGAAGACGAGCCAAGAGTCGGAGAAGTTGATAGCTGAAGCGAGATCAGACAAACTGCGTCAGATGGACGAGGTTCATGCAGCACAAAAGAAAGTGGCAGATCTTGAAGCTAAGTGAGTTTTGAGTGTGTTTAACTATTGACTAGACTATCCGTGAAAAACTAAGCCAGTAGTCTTTCTTGGAATGCTTACTGCAACATTGGGGTATCAGCATAATTTCTATGAGTGTTTTGCAAAAATCCATTTCTACAGTTATTTGTCTGTCAATCATTCAGAAAGGTTAAAATGGTAATCAGATTAGCTACTATGACTTAAAGGTATTAGTACATTTTTAATTCTTTAAAAGTATTGAAGATGTTGTCAAAGATGAACTTTTATTGATAAAGTGATGTTTTGGACGATTGAAGTTCAGATACATAATTAATTATCTACTAAACCCATATCACACTATTTAAGTTATATTTCTATTCTTTCCGTATGTAATGGTGTTGATTAATTGCCTGGAGGACTAGAGAGGGGTTTATCTTTCCCCTGCTAATTCAGTAGTTAAGGCACTTTTACTACTACACATTATTTAAAAGAGGAGAGATTTTCTTATAACATCATATTATTTAACTAAGAGCTTCAGGAGTAAAACAAAGCAATAACAAACATTGAATTCTATACAAAACAAAAACATGTGGTAAGGTAAAACAGATGATTACCCCAGCAGAAGCTGGAAATATGGTGTAAACATAACATTCCCCCGCCTGTGAACCAATGTGGTTAGCCAAAAAACTTAAGTCCTTTTTCACACATCTTGAATGAGGGGATAAATCGTTGTAATCGGTCTTGAAATTGGTCCTTTAGCAGTATGTAGCTGTACAACCATCAATACAAGACCATCAGGACTAGGTGTAGTGGCGGACACTCTACCTAATTTCCAAGACATCGGTGGCTCGTTCGGCTCATGTATTAATACAATATCCCCTACTTGAATGTTGCGTTGAGGTGTTGTCCACTTTGCTCCTTGTTGGAGAGTGTGTAGGTATTCGGATTTCCACATTTTCCAAATACTTTGTCCCAATGCTTGAACAAGCTGCCACCTGGAAAGTCTGTTGGATGTTATCTTGTCCTATTTATGTTCTGGAGGTGCGAAAAGGGCAGAACCTATCAGGAAATGTCCAAGGGGTTAGACAGTCAAGTTCAGTTGGGTATGATGAGAGTGGAGTGAGAGGTATTGAGTTAAGAATGGCCTCTTCATAAGTTGAAAGAGTAATAAACTCTTCAAGCTTAAGTATTTGATTACCAATCGCTCACCGAAGACAATGCTTTATGCTTCTAACTGCTCTTTCCCACAGACCACCTTGGTGAAGTGCAGCAGGAGGCAAAAAATTAAACTTTATTTCACTCTGACATGTAAATTTGCCAACTGCTTCTTTAATGTTTTCTTGCTTTAGAAACTTCTCAATTTTCTTTAGCTCTGAAGATGTGCCGACAAAGTTAGTTCCAGATATTTTCACAAATTCCTCTTCTAGCTACAAATCGAGTGAGTGCTGCTGTAAACACCTCAGAAGTGAGATCAGTCACCACTTCAATATGTACAGCCTTAACAGCAAAACAGACGAATAAGCAAATATAAAGTTTTAATTGAGTAGCTTTTCTAAGAGAGATTTGCTTGATTACAAAAGGGCCTGCAAAATGTATACCACAGTTACTGAACACTCTTGAAGCAAGTACACTTGCTGGTGGAAGCTCTCCAATCTTTTGTGATACAAGTTTGGGTTTACAGCGAGAGCAGCGTATACATTTAAAAATCCTACTTCTTATGACGCTTTGTGCTGAGAGGATCCAGAAGCTTTGAAAGAGATGCGCTTGTAGGAAGTGGGGTCCTGCATTGAAGTGTTTGCTATGGTAGTAATCGATGATCAAATTGGTGACATGATGAGACTTTGGTAGGATGATTGGATGTTTTGTGTCATGAGAGAGATTAGAGTGCTGTAGCTTACCTCCTAATCTGATCAATCCTACATCATCAATGAGTGGAGACAAGTGACGAAGTCGGAGTGCAAGGTTTACCAGATTTCAGACGATTTAGGTCTTCTTGTAATACCGACTGCTGAACAAGTTTGCAAATGTTTAGTTTTGCTTGATGAAGTTCATCTACCTTCAAATTTCCTTTGACGTTTTCATGACCTTTAGAGTTCTTGATGAAGCGTATGATGTAAGAAAACGCTCTTGAGCAGAGTCTCCCATGAAGAGTACCTCGTGAGGAGTTCATTTTCAGTGGCCTGTGTTGTGACTACCAGCATATTGTGCGGAGCGGTTTCAGGCAGTTCCTCAACTTTTGTAGGAGTGAAACTAGAATTTGTCCATGATTCTTGAGATTGCTGAAGCCACAAAGGACCCTGCCACCAAAAATTATGATCTGGTAGAGAGGATAGAAGAATACCTCGACTGGCACAATCAGCAGGATTAGAGTGAGTGGATGCAAGGGACCAAGCACGAGCTGGAGTGAGTTCTTGTATTTGTGCAACTCTGTTGGCTACATAGACCTTAAGACGGTAAGGTGGAGTCTGGATCCAAGACAAAACAACTTAAGAGTCACACCACGCATTAATCGAGCTAATGCAACAACGTTGAGACAAAATAGGGGCTGTATAATGAAGTAGATTTGCCAAGAGATGAGCTCCACAAAGCTCGAGATGGGTTATTGAGATCCTCTTGAGAGGAGAGACTCGAGACTTAGCTATAAGCAGAAACACCTTAATACTCTTGTTAGGACACACACAACGTACGTAAACTACTGCGCCATAGCTAGCCTCAGAACCATCACAGAAACCATAGAGTTGGATGTCTGAGGCATCATTCAAGGAGATGTGTCGAAGTATCCTTATACTATCCAAACTGGGTCAGGGAGCCCAATTGTCCTACTATTCCTACTTTTTCTACTTTTTAGTAGGAAAGTAGGAATTATCCTGCTTTTGGCAAAATTGTCCTACTTTCCTACTTTTTAAGCAATTAATATGTATTTTTTAGAGAAGGTAAAATGTTAGTGAATTTCCCCTATAGGGAAAAAGCTATTACCATAGATTAAGCATACTCCTTAGTAGATAGCCCATCGTAATGGGAGTAGTGTGCACCATCTGCTTGTACGGTGAAGTGTAAGGTGGACCTAGTTCGTTCCTATGCTATCGCCGCGCCACCGTCGCTGTCCTTCCCCTCCCCCCTTTGCCCGCTCACCCGTCCCTTCAGTCCCTCCGCCACCCCCTCTCAAGCCGAACTCCCAACGGCCAACATACACACGCACACTGCGCAGAGGCACCGCAGCCCACAGCCTCACAACATCCCCCAGGCCGCGGCGCGGCGCCTCGCCGAGCTGGCCTATTGGCCTGTTGCCTGAAGCTGACAGACGCATGCGCCTTTCGATCATAACATTTCTATAAGAATTTAATTACCGATTCTCAGAAAATGTGCCATTCACATTAAAAAACAGCAATGTTATATTCATAATTAACAGATGAAGCCTGAAAAAAATATGTAGGACATTGCCTTACAAATTTGATTTATGATTGTGATTACGATTCTACTGCTTGATTTATAGTTTTCCGCTAAACTCATTAATATGATCAAAGAATCTGGAGTATTTCAAAGCTACAATAACTATAATAAGATATTTTGTTAATGTTTGATTGTAAACAGCTTTCTTTCTGCATTGTTTTTTACTGCTATTTTACTAGCCTATATAATTTTATAGATCTGACTCGGTAGCCGTTTTATTTTGTATTAATTAACTCAAAACTTAAAACTAATGGCATTTCAAAAAACATGAGTGAACAATGTCGATCAGTTTGTTTATAATTAATTATTAAGGTGCATTTACTTGAAATTAATTAATTTTATCGAGATTTGCAACAACAAATTAATTAGCAAATATATATATATATATATTATGTGTGTGTCCGTGAATGCGATAACTTGAGTAAAAAACTTCCGATTTTGTTTAAATTTGGCTCAAATGAGTAAATTGACATTTATGACTAAGTTCGAAAACCAGAAAAATCTAAAGAGGGGTTTTAAATGATTTTTTTATGTTGTGTACGATAGGAATGGATTTCAAAACGGACGACAGGTATACTTTACCATATCTTTTATTAGACCAGAGCGATTTGGCAACACTTTATTATCTTCCTCTAGTAAGGTTATAATTGACGGTCAAAGTACGACAACAGTGAGCAAATAGTGGTGTACAGTACTAATTTACAGGTCAACCCTATATTCGCGTACTTAATTTAGTTTCTTAGTTAATCTCGGGTGTCTTTTTAAATCGTTTAAAATCGCCGTATCTCGGCCGATAAAATTAGTTTCGATCTTAGTTTCGGTAAAATCTTTTTATTCAACGATAACATACTTTGACACCTCCCCGCTGGCATGTTGGCCTTTAAATTCAGGTTGGGTATAAACTATTGCGGTTTTTTTGCCGATAAACCATGTTCACTTGTCATGTTCGGTCTAAAAATGACGGCAACCATGAATTGCGGTCAAATTGCCATTTTTAATCCGATAAAAAAACATGTAAAACTGCTGATTTTGGCTAATGAATTCAATGCAGTTGTCTTTTATAGGCCAAGAACACGCATTTTGGCCAATAAAACACGTTCGGTTCGGCTATAATTCTTTACGGCTAATAACATTAATGATCATGCGGGAAATTTTTAACAAATTTGTGGGGGAGGACTCCCAGATCCCACCGCGTGAGGGATATTCCCTACCCCCAAAACCCCCGGCATTCCCCCCCCATGTGACTATGGATTCGCCCTGCGTCGCAGCAAACCTACACATACTCAGCGAATTTCCAATGCATATATATATGCATACATGTGTGTGTGTCTTAATACCACATTTAAGCCACATACCAAGTGTCATCAATATACACATGCATAAATAAGCAATTTATAACTTTCAATATATTTAATTACTTTAAAATTTGTATAAATGCTTAATGTTTCTTAGTTATTAAAAAAATTACATTTTATTTGAGTTTAATATGGGTTTTCAAAATTAATTACTCTAATCACAGAATTTACTTTCTTTATTTTTAAAAATTTTAAATTTTTCACGGAGATTTTAGCCTGTAAAAGTCCGGTACTATTCTCGAATACGGATTTTTGAGTGTCCATGAGGATTTCATCTTCGGCCGATGTAATCAAAAGGAACAAAATATAAATTGTGATAAAGTATAAATGGGATTTTAATAGAGTAATATTGGTTGTGATTATATCTGAATCATTGGTAATGAATTATCGGTTCAACATATACACCTTTTACACTAATTTGTAATTACATTAGTAAGATCATTTTCGCGAGCTAACCTAAAACATTTATCAAGGGAGAAGCCGCTATGATTTGACGAAAGGAAGGCTGGGGCTGGCGGCTGGTGGACGCCCTGCGAGCAATCCACGGCGAAGCCATGGCAGTGTCGGCGGCGGCGCCGTTCTCTCTCACTCTCTCTCTCTCTCTCTCTCTCTCTCTCTCTCTCTCTCTCTCTCTCTCTCTCTCTCTCTCTCTCTCTCTCTCTCTCTCTCTCTCTCTCTCTCTCTCTCGCACAAGTACTCCCGCTCTCTCGCACACGGATGCCGTCTCCCCTCCTAGCCCACGATTCGTTGGTTCCTCACATTGCCACAAGCTGCGCCACTGCACCGTTGCCTTCGGCACTGATTCTATGCTAGTACTAGAAAATCCCACAAGAGCGCGCCACTATTCACCCGTATTCATCTGGTAGCATGCCGATAAAACATCTGCTAAGGATTATGCTTAATCTATGCTATTACCGTAGGTCTCATGGTAAGACTTAAGCCCAAGACCATGCTAACTTTTTGTTAGCTGTGTGTGTGCGCGTGCGTGCGTGCGTGTGTGCGTGCGTGTGTGCGTGCGTGCGTGCGTGTATTAACACGATAACTTGTAAAAAACGTCCGATTTCAATGAAATTTGGCTCAAATGTGTAAAGTGACATTCATGACTTTGCACTTTTCACACTACAATTTTTAAAACACTCAATTTTGATTTTGAGTATTTTATAGAGATAAAAAAACAAATAATATAATATCTTAAATTATTAACCAGTAATATAATATCTTAAATTATTAACCAATAATATAATATCTTAAATTATTAACCAATAATATAATATCTTAAATTATTAACCAATAATATAATATCTTAAATTATTAACCAATAATATAATATCTTAAATTACTAACCTAGGTTAAGTGGTTGCGGAGAAAATAAAAAAAAACCTGCTCATAAAATCTCCCATGTTAATCTTATGGGAAAGAGGTTTTTCTTCAGTTCATTTTAATGTAAACTTCACATTTGCTTTCACCAATCAATTCAGCTCTACAAAACAATCATTTTGATGTTTAAATTGTGATTCTACGTCCAACCATTGCAGAGATATTCAAAGTGCTAAACACAGTATGTTGTCCAATGTTATCCTTATGGAGAATAAGTCAAATTTGATATCTCGATTATTTATGAATGTGTATTGATGAAACTTGGTATGTGGCTTCACGTAGTACTGGTATATTGGTATTTGCATGAACAATTGATTTTTTGTTGATTTTCCCAGTAGCAGCAAACCTGCATACTCAGCCCTAATGTTATTCTTATGGAGAAAAAGTAAAGTTTTATATCTCCCTTAACAATGGACATAAATTAATAAAACTTAGTATGTAGCTTCACCTGGTTGAGTTATATTGATATTTGCAAAAAACACATTTTTTATGTTTCTTGTTGCAGCAAACCTGCGTACTCAGCCCTAATGTTATTCTTATGTAGAATAAATAAAATGCTATAGATCACTTATTTATTCATGTATTTTTATGAAACTTGGAAGTGGCTTTATGTTGTAGTGAGAAACATATGCATGCATTGGAAATTTGCTGAGTACGTAGGTTTGTTGCAACGGGGGTATTTTATTTTATGGGCAAACATTTTAGCAAACAAAGTTGGAATCCAAATAGATACTTTTCTTGTAGTTAACAATTTTATTTTTTTTCACACCAGGAAATATTTTTGGCAATATTAAAAGTTAAACTCAACACTCCATCCATTTAATAAGATGAATTTCTCCTTACTGGTAAATAGGGGTGTGCGAGTACTCGGTAGTCGTAACGTCGAGTTTTCGGCCGAGTATTTTCATACTCGAACTCGATTCGAAGTTTTGAAAAATACTCGAAAGTTCGAGCGAGTATTTCCCGCTGATTTTCAGATGATCGCTAATGATTGCGACCGGCCCAAACGCGCAGTAACGGGTGCAAAAGGCGATCGCATCATGTAAAATCGGCCGAAAATTACGATCGCTAACGATTGCGACCGGCCGAAACACGAAGTAACGGCCGCAAAAGGCGATTGCATCACGTAAAATGATGATGGTTAAATATTGCGACCGGCCAAAACGCGTAGTAACAGCCGCAAATGGTGATCACATCACGTAAAATCAGCCGAAAATGACGATCGGACCGCGTAATTTTGGCCATAAATAGTGACGGTATACATAATATCGGCAAAAGTAGCTATCGGGCCACTTAATATTGGCCTTAATTAACGATTTCATAATCTTATATTGATTATGAATTCAAGTGATATTGGCCAAATGAGCTAACCTAAAACATTTATCAAGGGAGAAGCCGCTATGAATGTCAATGTGTTTTATCGGCCAGAAACGAATGTTTAGGGTGTCTAACGATCATGGAAGTCCCCGAAAAGTCACGGATTTTTGTATGAGGTCACGGAAGTCACCGAAAGTCACGGAAAAATATCCACGTCAAAATTAAATAATTACGAGAGTGAATAATTTACTGTCAATTAATCATCGATGTTCACCCTAGTGCCAGTGACTTCACGATTTTACCAATTTAAACTGCTGATTGTAGTATCAGTTGTCTGCGTTTTGACGGGACAAAATTATTGTACCCGTCTATGTCTTATGTGCTGGCGCCTCATCAAAGCCGCAGCTCGTCAGTGACTAAACTGAAATAAACTCTGCAACGTAAAAAGCCGGGTAGACTTTAATGATCCTGGTGCCTGGTAAAAGAAACCAGAGCGTTTGGGCAGATTTGTTTACTTTAGCGCCAATCAACAGTCGCCCAGACTGTTACGTCAGAAGACTGTTTTTACGGACTGGCAACACGAGCGCTAGTGAAGCAGCCCATCTCCTGCGCGATCACAATATACCGCCCTACCTGCCTACCTGATACGATATTTTGCCGATTGCATAATCTCACTAACAACTCTCGTCGTTGAGTGGTAGAATATGAAGGTTATGAGAGTGTTAACGCTTGCCAGAAAAATTGTATTGCTTAAGCATTAGATTACATGGTAGTAAAAATCAAATTATTAAATATAAATGAGATTTAATTATAATTAAATTAATTAATTTATTAATTAATTATTGACATCTTTTATAATGACCTAACATGATGCTGACCGCATCAGTTATTGTTTGAAGAGCTGATCAGTATTGAAAGCGAGTCGGTATTTGGAACAGACTCACACTTTAGGATTCAATTCATTTAATTTTAAAACAAATATTTTACTGTTATTATGTAACGGAAACCTTTAAACATTGTGAGCGTTTGACGAATTTAAGAAAGCTAATTTAAAATTATATGAAAAAGTGTTGTGATTAATTAATACAAAATGTACTTAAGGTTATAATTTGGTAGTCTGTTCGTTGATCGTTTTATTGAGTTTGAACTTCCAAGCGATTAGTTCAGCAGTTTTTGTTCGCACGTGATCGTGATCGTGTGATTGTCACTGACGTCACTGTTAGTCTCGCGTCAGAATGTGAGTTACTTAGTATCAGTGATTGTGGTTTTATGATTTATAGTGGCTAGGCCTATGAAAAAAGTGTAACTTTTTATTTTAATCTCAAAATGCTTGGGAAGTGTCAGTTTCAAGATATTTGGATAGAAGAAAACCAGTGGTGTAAGTGGCTTAGAATAAAGGACAAGCTCACAGCATTTTGTTGTTTTTGTAAAAAAAACTTTTGATGTTTCCCACTCCGGAATAACCGAAATTAAATCTCACGAAAAGGGAAAAAACACATGCAGTGTTTTTCTAATCTACACAGTGGTAATCAGATGACCTTACATGCATTCAACCCAGAAGCTCCTTCTACCTCAGCACAAATAGACCTGCAATACAGCAGCCAACATTTAAATGTAGGCTATGTCAAAGTTCTAGTCCAATGCAAGTAGGCCAAGTCCTACCATCCAGCAGCCAGGACTGCTGTATGCCTATAGTAGAATCGTCCACAAATAGGCCTAAGTCAGGGATTGAAAGTTTTTACATGAACCAAGATTTATTGTGCTTGTGTTTTTGTTCACAACATGGAACGGATACAAGGTATGTGGGTCACTTGTGCATCAAGGAAGGACCACTGCAATGAAATATCCCTTAACTTTTTTTTCTTTGCAATTTTATAGGCTATTTAGGGTAGACCCTAACATTGTTGTGCTGATTTCATATTAATGTTTACTAAAGTAGGCTTAGGCCTAAGCATCCAATACTGAATATATAATCACAGCGGTTGTTATTAGTTTGAAGTTTAGTACCATCGTGGGCTATATTCAATTTTTTCTACATAAAACGAAACGGTACAGTTTAATTCCGAGGTCACTGATTTTTACTGATAAAAGTCCCTAAAAAGTCGCCGATTTTTATTTTAGGGAGCTGATAGACACCCTGATGTCAATCCGTGTTTTGTTTGTCAATACGTAATCTAGTTTGATTTTACTGGCCAAAACTTTGTATTGCTACTCATGCATTAGTTAACGATGATTACATTATCAAATCTAGGGTGATATTCAAATGTCATTACACTATTTTAAACTACCAACTGATGGCAAATACTCACTCAAAAATACTCAAAACTCAAAAATAATTGGCACTACTCGACTCGATTAAAAAAATCACTACTCGCACACCCCTAGTAGTAAAGAAGTTCTTCCTTCAGTTAGGTTAGCTTTCAACCAACCAGACACGTAGCATAATATCTAATAAAAAGGTTAATAATATTTAGAACTGTTGTTAAAGCCTAAAATCTAGTTTTATAGAGCTTGTTAATGGATTCTGAATGTTATCCATTTCATGTTCAGAATAATTGAACCTAAGTGTTTTGGTTTTTATAACCCAGCTTGCTTGTATTTAATGTGAAATTAAACAGTAACAGGAAACTGACACATACTTTCTCCCATTTTAGCCCAACTATAATGAATAAATTATTTTTTATTTACTGTACTACCATAGAATTGTAATGTGCTAAATGTGTAGAGGGGTAAAGTTTAGCACATTGAGAGGCCTACCTTAGCCTAGATTTGGTAAACAAACTTTCAACTGTGAGTAGCCTAGGGACCCTCTAAGGTGACGGAATTACATGTTAAGCATGTAACCAGGGATAAATAAACGACAACACTTTTAATAAGATTCACCACTTCGATGAAAATAAACGATTATTTACTTGTTGACCGAACCACAACAATCCGACATAACCTCGCCCCTCATCGACCGTGATTTAGTTTGACAGTTGACAGATGACGAGGTGGGTTCTTCTTTCTCTCTCGGAATTACTTTTGGCTGGTGAAGAAGAAGGTTGCCGGATATGCCCTTGATTTTTGAGTTTAACTGGCCCTTGGCCGATCAGCTGTTGTGATTCATCGAGGCGGAAGGATTGCTCCTCGTGGAGAAATAGCGTCGCTCTCGAAGAGACCGTCATAGTGATAGCATATGCGTTCTGACTACGATTTTTCTCAGTGAAGTTTTGTAAAGTGCGTGACAGTACGTTCGTTCTAACGACTGCTTTTTGGTATAAAGGTACGTCTACGATTCTTACGATTAGTATATTTAGGCTCGATTATTAACTTTTGCCAGTAAAGTGGTAATTTAACATAAGATAGCCTAAATAGGCCTAGCGTCCCGACACGTTGATAGTAACTGGGTAATAAAGATTATTATCCCGGTGTCAACTTTTATCCATTAACTTAATTTTAGTAGCAAACAAATTAAAATCAGCCTGTGAGGCATTTTTATAACTTTTTTTCTTTCTTGAGAGTAACCTCGTTTTCCTGCAGATAGACAGGTGACCACCGGTTGTAACCTGCGAGTCTAATCGGAGTATAGACAGGTGAACACTGGTTGTAACCTGCAAGTCTAACCGGAGCGTAGGGTAACCCTACTCCTGTGAGAAGTATTTCTGGTACTGAGGGTTTCCTTGGAATTCTCTGCTAGGCCCGTACTAAGCCCTAGTAGAGCACCCAGTCCAGTGATAGCGGCAGCAACGAGTCGATCCCGAGAGGTTACTGTCTAAACTTAAATTAATTTTTATTGATTGCTTGTAAATTTCCTTTTTTCTAAATTCTAAATTCTTTCCATTTTTTTAAAATTAAATGACCTTATCTCATCTTGAGGAGTTTGAATTTTAAGTAAACCCCCGGGGAGGTTGATTCAAAATTCTAGGCCCCAATTTTTTCTGTGGGCAAGGATGAGGCAACTCTGAGTTGACCGGCAACCGAGTTGACATAACTGAGCTCTCTGATTTTATAAATCCTATAACCACTGTAACATTCGAACTTCGCCCCCTGGAAATATCCCAGCAGCCGAGCTGAGCGCTTCCTGGGACTTCGACAGACCGTGACGAATTTCCTGGGATTTCGGATTCGCCTGACGGTCCGAAACATTTTCGACCCCCCAGAAAGTTCATCACAGAATAATAAAGTACGGTAGAAAGTACAGAAAATCTTCTTAATAACTTGTTTTCAGAAATGTTCACCCAAATAACTCTTTTTGGAGGCGATACAGAATCCTTTGCTATACACATTTTGGTTTTATGAGGGGAAATGCCCCCTTATCCCTTTATCCCCCCAGGGTTAAGGAGCAAAATGACCCCATTGGACAACATTCCACGCCGCTTGTTTTGGATTTCCCGGCGCAATTTTTTCAAGGTCTCACAGTACGATATTGAGTTGATTGTGTCACAACGAGGCAAAAAATCCACCAGTAACACCCCCTTTCTGTCCCAAAAGACAGTACACATCAATTTTCGGGCTGAAATCGTTTGCTTAAACTTCAGTTTCTTTGGCGAATGTGAATGCCACCATTCCATTGATTGTTTTTTTTGACTCTGGCGTAACATAAGACACCCATGTTTCATCGCCTGTAACAATTTGACTTAACAAATCATCTCCTTTCTCATCGTAGCGCTCAGGAAAAGTCAATGCACTGCCTAGACGCTTGGTTTTGTGCACCTCTGTCAACATTTTCGGCACCCAGCGTGAGCACAATTTTCGGTACTTTAATTTTTCAGTCACAATATCATAAAGGACACTTCTGGAAACCAAAGGAAACTCATCAGATAATGATGAGATCGTAAACCGTCTGTTCTCTCTCACTTTGTCATCGACTTTACGCACCAATTCATCAGTAATGACAGATGGCCGCCCAGTGCGTTGCTCATCATGAACGTTGGTGCGGCCGTCTTTAAATGGCCTTACCCACTTGCGTACCATTCCGTCACTCATAATGTTCTCGCCATACACTTCACTAATCTGCCGATAAATTTCAACGGCTTTCACACCTTTAGCACTTAAAAATCTAATTATAGCGCGCACTTCACAGTCGGCGGCAGTCTCAATCAGCAGCGCCATTTTGAATGCTCGATACCGGATGTAAACACGGCCGATTGTTGTTGAATTTCCGGCGCAGGCTTGCCAATAGATGCACATACACAGCGCAAATGTCCAAAATGCCAATCGCAGCGCTGGAGCGGAGAAATTTAAAAACGGTACTTACTTAAAAAATATGCCCCGTACTATGTATAGGGGGAAAAAGTAAAAATGCAAATATTTTCAGTAAAAAAGACTATAAAATAACCATAGTTGTTCATTCTGTTTTTATACCATAAATGAACGGCACATAATAAAGGTTGCTCTTTTATTGTTATTATTAGCTGGGGCCTTATCCTGCCAAATTGGTTTGGGGGGAAAATTATTTAAAGATTACAAGAGCTATGTATTTGATGTATTTAATAATTATTTAAAAATATATTATTATATTAGTGAGAAATAGGTTTGACATAACCGGTAGTATTTTTTTCCTGGTATGTCTCAACTTTGCGAATTCATCCTACTTTCGTCCCACTTTTCCTACTTTTCAGGGCTCAAAACAGCTGGGCTCCCTGTGATATCAAATTGTTAGCAGTTGGAGTTAGTACATGAGGCAAATCAATTATGCAATTTGCATGGAAACTCAATTTTCCTGTTGTTTTGGTACCTTTCTTTGTGAATTTTCTATGCTACATGGTAGTTCTCGGGGGTACTGGGAAGATTTTTGATCAAGTTTAGAGGTTCACCATGTAATGATGACAAAAGCTACTGCATTTTTTGAGAATCACCAATTTCAGAGTTTTTGTCAACAGAGTCTCAAAAAAGTTGAAAAATGAGAGCCACTGATCAGGAGAGCCGTTGAAAGTTTTCAGTGCGAGGGGAGGTAACTTTAAGCTTTGAACAGAATTAGTACTGACTGATGAAATAGACACATTAGTTTGGGAATTATTATGCTTGTCTGTATATGGCTTGGTAATTATTTGAATTGAGATGAAAATTTCCGATATGTCATCTTTAATAGTTAAAACTTGCTCTGTGTCAAAGAGACCTTTCTCAACATGACCTTTGATTTTATTGATACTGTGAGTACAAAGAGCTCCTTGCCTTTTGAATGTTGAAAACAGCATTATTCCAAAAGTACAACATCTAGTTTTTCAAACATAAGAGTAAGGTTTAAATTGAATTGATTTGTTATATTTTTGAGCACATCCCATCAAATTAATTTAATCAAAAAAATAGGCCATTGCTAAAGAAGGAGAATGCCTACTAAAACTTAATCTCTTCCACAGTGTGGTTCTATCTAGGCCCGTAGGACCAAATGTTCTTTCCGTATGTAATGGTGTTGATGGGAGGACCAGAGAGGGGTTTATCTTTCCCCTGCAAATTCAGTACATAAGGCACTTTTACTACTACACAATTATTTAAAATAGGAGAGATTTTCTTGTAACATCACATTATTTTATTTAGAGCTTCAGGAGTAAAACAAAACAATAACAAACATTGAATTCTATATAGATCAAAAATATGTTTAAGGTAAAACAGATGATTACCCCAGCAGAAGCTAGAAATATGGTGTGAACATAACAATTTCCAAAAATTGTTTATTAGCCTGTAAAAGGAATTAAATATGAATCCTATTCCATGTCTCTCTATATTTTTAATACATCTCGCTAGCGTAACGGTTAGCGTTTTGGACTTCGGTTCAAGGGGTCACAGGTTAAAATCCCAGGGTGTCCACAAAAATTTTACGTTTTTGAACCGCTTTCCCTAAAAGCGTTCGTGTACTCTATTAACAATAATGTCTTTGGCGTTGAAACAACAACAAAAATACGCTACATGCAAACTTTGTAAACATTAAGGCTTTTTTGTTCAAGATTTATCCCCAGATATTATACACTTAAGCGTCTAGGTGTGCAGTTGTAAAAACTGGCTTTAGATTTTAGATTTAGGCCTCAGGGCTCTGCCCCACGGGACTTCCAAGTCCCCATGTTATTCATATGAAGAAGAGATTTATTTGGATGTCACATGTGTTTTTCTAAATTAAATTCAATTAAATATTCAGCTGTTAGGCCTATATGGATTGTATCTAACCACAGACTGTCATTGTTTTGTTTACTATCTAACTATTTACTATTCTCGCTTCTCAAAATGGGATTTACAAGCTGCGCATATAGGTAGTGACGCCAATGTAAAAACGCCAATGTAATTTTATATCTACCCTTACTACCCTTGTTATTATCAATGTGTAACATTTGAAGATATTTTACTGATTACATTTATTAATTATTTTACCAATAAATAAATAATAACATAGAAATTTGTGTAAAAAGACCTGTCAAGCTTACAAACCACACCACTGCCAAACTATGAACATGTTTAAATACGAGACATTCTCTACAAATTAAAAAAAAGCAATTTTGTAACTAGACAAATGCAGAACAAAATCACAATATAATTTAATTTCACTTCTTTTCTTCCAAAACGTTAAATTTATTAAACACTCCAAAAGACCATCTAAGTAGTAAATACCGAGAGATGGGTATTTACCTCGGTCTTGTTCAGAAGTTTAAAGGTGTGGTACCATGTATGTTATACTCTTCAAAACAGTTTTTGTGATAATTTTATAATCTTTACAGTATGGTAATTTCAATGAACCCAGTAAAAATCCCTGATATGTTATAGAAATTAATAATACCCACATTTTGGGTATTTACCTGGGGCATGGAGTAAGTACCCATTTTTTATTCACCTACCCGCTGGGTATTTACCTGGCCCACATCACTACGCATAGGAGATTATAGTTTAATATAGTTGTGGATGTAGTTGTATTTCTTAATTTGACTATTTAATCCTTTTTATATTTGTTTAACAAAGCTAAGCTTTTTCCACTTTCTGTTAAACTTGAACCTTATCTAAGTGCTGTTGAGTTTTAAACAAACTATTCTTGCTTGTGTGAGTAAAATATCTCTAGGTAACCTTTTTAAGGCCAAATTTTGCTTTTAAACTCAACTCCCACATATTTTGAGAGAAAATTTGTAATTCTTAAATGTATGCTGACTGTTTTGCGACTATGTTCTAGACAGTCGATGAATGTGATATAATATCCCTTCGGTTGACAGGATGAAAGAGCTTGAATCCAAGTTGGCAGAAAAGGACGCCATGATTAGAGTGCTGCAGAAGAAACACACGTACGACAAAGAGGTGTCCAGTTCCTACCCCAGCATCTCCCTCAGCCACCACACGCCGCAGACTAGTCTCAACCCCCTCAACTCCCAGGACCTCGGTAAGAGCAGATCAGGCGTTTTAATTGCTATAGCACAACCTGTTCTCAGTAACATATTTTGTATTCAGTGAACACAACATATGCCATTACCTAGGTTTTCTTTATGTGTAAAATTCTCAACTGTGCCTGCCCAAACTTTGCGGTTAGTCAAGTCTGCATTTTGACTATACACCAGTTTGTTATTTTAATTAGTGTACAACAAGTTGTGTGCAATAAAGATGATTGATTGACTGTTTGCGTTCCTATCCAAATCTTTTAAAATGGTCTGGGTCTACTGCCTATTCCGAAAAGCTGACTAGAAAATATGTTATACATTGCACGCTTACATTTATTCTGTACTTTAAATTGATTTACAAACTAAAGGATATTAAGAAATAATGGAGAAATTTAGTGGGACACATCAAAATAGTCACATAACCAAACTAAGTAATGTCTATTAAGAATGTTGCAACTCACGAGAAATGTTTAACAAATTTAGTGGGACACATCAAAATAGTCACATAACCAAACTAAGTAATGTCTATTAAGAATGTTGCAACTCACCAGAAATGTTTAACAAATTTAGTGGGACACATCAAAATAGTCACATAACCAAACTAAGTAATGTCTATTATGAATGTTGCAACTCACCAGAAATGTTTAACAAATTTAGTGGGACACATCAAAATAGTCACATAACCAAACTAAGTAATGTCTATTAAGAATGTTGCAACTCACCAGAAATGTTTAACAAATTTAGTGGGACACATCAAAATAGTCACATAACCAAACTAAGTAATGTCTATTAAGAATGTTGCAACTCACCAGAAATGTTTAACTAATTTATTTTTTTATAAATCTTGAGGTAATTAATCGTATAAAAGTGTCATGTATTAACACATTTAAATATTTCAGCTCAACTGTTTAATTTCGTCTTAGAACCTTGATCAACTGTTACTTTCTGTTATTCGTCATAGTCCATCTTCGTAAAAACTATTTTTCAACTTTGAGTTAAGTGGAAAATATCTTTATTCATGAAGTATAGAATGGTATACATCGAATGGTGTCATTATACACACTGTCACTAACAGCAGTTTTCAATGTTAATAATCTGATAATAAAAAACTAGCTATAGTACATCAAAGTTATAGAGATGTTAAATACCTCTAGATTATCAATGTCCTTTAATTCCACGGGTAGCCTGGATAAAAATGTTGCACCTGTGCTAGATTTTGTTGTTAAAGAATTCAAACCTGTGGGAATCGGTGGCAATTTGATTTCTTAGTGAAACACTAGGCCTATTACTATTAGATACGGCAACTCATTGACTTGAGTTAGTGAACTCCCACCCTAACCTTTCACTGTTATCTATTGTTTTCACAGTTCAGTAGTGACTGGCGAGTAACCTGAATCAAGAGTCAAAAAACTTTATTCTCTTTATAATACAGTACTGTACATGGAGAATCAGTCCAGAATTAAAATGAACTTATACTTAATTTAGAGAAATAAAGAACAAAACTTATCTCAGTAACACAAAAATCGTATTTATTTTCTAAGATAAATAACAAAAATCTGTCTAATGTTTTTTCTTCTGATAATTATCGTTTCCATCAGCCGCTGATTGAGTTTTAATGAGCACTTGATGGTAGTAATATTAATTTACCGGACGCGGTAGCTCAGAGGTAAAGTGCCTGACTAGTAAGACGGACGTGGCTGGTTTGATCCAGATCCCGGCCGACTCCTGTAAGATCATAAGCGGTCACCTCTGGCTTGCCCATGTGACTAACGCTGTTACGGTAACACCTCGCTGTCTTTAGTTCACCGCACAGGATAATAGCCTATGGTGACGGGCAGTTGAGGTTTTTTTCAATAAAAAATATATTTCATCATAAAACTCACTTGAGGAGTAAAATGCTTTTTTTAAGGAATTTCTTAAGGACTCAATGGTTTATCAAATGAGACGTGTGGATTATGCTTTAAAATTTTGTTAATTAGTTTCCTGGTATTATAATCAGAGGATCTTTCAAAAGTTGTTGCTTTATGCACAGGATAAGGAATGTTATTAGTGCTCATTTATTTTCAGAATTGTGTTGGAAATGGGTTGATTTTTATGGTACCATCCACAAAGTTCATAAATATAAAGACTTGGTACAGTCAAAATATTAGAATTTACAAATAGAGATTTGCAGTGGTCCAAAAAAGGTTTTTTATTTATTATTCTTAACACTTTCTTTTGGATTGTAAATATTATTTTTGAATTGCTCATTGTTTGTACGAAACCATGTTTTATAGTGCTAATTATTTTAACTTATAAACTTTATTAACTAGCGTGCACACGTTCAACTAATACATATTACAGTTCTGTACCACTCTCATTGTGGACTATTTTTGTAACCACAAATGATTACCCTATTATATCTTTTAATGTCCAATGTTTTCAACATTCTGTATACAGGTCAAGTGTCCACTACGAGCGTATTCTCGACAGCCAGCAGCGGATACTCGTATTCGGGAAGTGTGGACAGTTCCTATCATAAATACTCACCTCACAAATCCCTCGACGACCAGCTCAAAGAGCTCGACTCTCAGCTACTAAGCAAGGTAACTGTATGGATATTTGAGTTGATAAACGTAACAGGGAATTCGTCATCTGTCCGGTAAGTTGATTGGCGTTAAAGTATGTAGTTTGGAGGGTGATTGGAAAACATTTTTATTGCTCACAGAGAAAAACTGTTTTTTTTTCAGAGGGTTGGAGATAAAATTATACTAAATAAATATGGCAAGGAATTGGTTTTATTGTTAATGAAAACAATGGTTGTAAATTATAATAAACCTGCCGATATCAAACTTCCATTTTCTTCAATCAATGAAACAAAAAACTGAGCACTGGCAATTTATAAAATATGATCCTTTTTGTGAATCTCATGAGAACAAAAGCTGAAAATGTACCCACTTTTATATGAAGCCAGTCTTCAAGCCATTGCTTATTGTTGGTAAAATATAATACATTTATAATATTTACTAAGAGAAGGAAGCTTTACAATCACAGTATTGTAATTAGGGGTGTGTAAGTGAGCGATAATTCAAGCTTTTGATACATTTTGTTAATATTTAAGCGCCCGACTCTGAATTTAAAAAAAAAAATGCTCAACAATCATGTGAGTTTTACTACCGATCGATAATGATTGCAAACTGCTAAACTGCAGTAGTTTCACCTTTAAAAGATGACTGGGAGTTTGTAAAATTGGCTAAAACTTACTAGGGAAAACATATCCACTATAAACAACAGCCGAACCGCGTGATATCAGCTGTTAATGACACCCCGTTCAAATTATTTTGGCTGTATATGATGCTTAATAGTTTCATAATATCGGCTGTAAATATCGCTTTAGCCATGTAACGTTGACCGTAAATAACATCAGGCCCATGAAAGATCACCTGAAAGTGACAACCAGCCCACATAGTGGTGGCCATAAACAAAGAGTTAATCTTTAAGAGTGAATTACGACCGAACAGTGTAATTAATTTAATTTAGTTAGGACCACGAGTTATTTACTATATGGCAACCAGATCACATTTTATCAGCCAAACCACGTTTTGTATTACAACTTGCAATATATATCTTATGGAATATTATTTATGTATAGTTTTTTTGAACCTGCTGTCTGCCTCGTGATCCTAGTTTAACCTTTTGAATGGAAGATGCGTTTCGACGAAAGTTTATTACTTCATCATCTTCAGACCCACACGAAACTTGATATTTTCTTAACACATAATAATCTTGTCACTGTTTAAAGAAACAAGACACTGAAACACGAACACGGGACGAATAAACAATTATGCCGGCCTACTTTTAAAAAATTCAAAGAGTTAAGACTCGGCACATGACATGTACACTTCTTCAACTGTTGGGTTCTTGATTCTTGACATAATCTTTCTCACAACAGGATAAATGAATTACATCTTTAGTGGTTGTCAAACCATATTACACTATTTGGATCCATTTACTAACATATGTACTCCAGTACATTACTCGCTCAAAAATAATTAGCGGTAAAAAAACTCAACTTCACCTGAAATTCATTACTCCCACGCCATCAATATTTATTTAAAACGCTAATTTTGGACTGCATGAATGGATTTAACTAAACAGGAAATCCGCCGTGCCAAATTTGAAGGTGACAAAAACCTATCGTAAAGCACCTCAAGATGAATAAACAGATTTTTAAACGTTTAAATCATCTCAATGGAACTGTAATATTTTCAGGCCTAGTTGCAACAAAAATAAATACCCCCGTAGCAGCAAACCTGCATACTCAGTGAATTTCCAATGCATATTAATTTATATTAATACCACATAAAGCCACATACCAAGTTTCATCAATATACTTTCATAAATAAACGATTTATGACATTTTAATTATTCTCCATAAGAATAACATGGCGGCTGAGTATGCAGGTTTGCTGAAATAAGGAACACTAAAAATGGGCTTTTGTACAAATATCAATATAACTCAACTAGGTAAAGCCACATACTAAGTTCTATTAATTTATGTTCATAATTAAAGGAGATAACACGTTAATTATTCTCCATAAGAATAACATGGGGCTGAGTATGCAGGTTTGCTGCTACGGGAACTATCGGCCAAAAAAATGGGTTTATGTGCAAATATCAATAGACCACAATGAAATGAAGCAATATACCAAGTTTCGTCAGGATAAGTTGATAAATAAGCGAGATATACAATTTTTCTTATCCTCCATAAGAATAACATTGGACAAAGTATTGTGTTTAGCACTTTCAATATCTCAATAACCAATTGACGTAGAGCAATGATTAAAACATCAAATTGTGCGTCTTTTTAAGCTTATTCCAATGGGAAAAAATAAAATTTTACTTTTTCAAAAATTGTATGTAAAAAACTCAAAAAACCCATTTTTGGGGTACAATACCCCCCCAAAATGCTCCTTCGGATAGCTTGATCCGTCTGGTTTTCGAACTTAAAGTCATAAATGCTGCTTTACACGTTTTTAACAAATTTCATCAAAATCTGACCTTTTTTACGAGAGTTATTGCACCCACGGACACATATATATATATATATATATATATATATATATATATATATATACAGTTTCAAACGAATGGTTTTTTTGGAGTCTGGGGACCTCAAAATGAAAAGTTACCATGGTCCCGGGCCTAGGTCTTACCATGCCGACTACGGTAATAGCTTCTTCCCTATAGGGGAAATTCGCTAAAATGATGAAATAATTGTCATATGTTGAACAATGTTCTTTGGTGTGTTTTGGCTGATTTAATAACAACAAAAAACACTTGAATTGTTATAATATTAAGTCAAATGTAATTTTTACTTTCTCCCCCTATACATAGTATATGGAGAAAGTATTGTTTTCGTAAAAATTTTCGAATTTGAGTTGTCAGTGGAAATATTCGTTTTGGTGCTCCCTGAACCCAAAAAAGTGGTTTTTACGTGATGTCTGTCTGTGTGTGTGTGTGTGTGTGTGTGTGTGTGTGTGTGTGTGTGTGTGTGTGTGTGTGTGTCCGTGTGTGTGTGTGTGTGTGTGTGTCTGTGTGGATGTGTACAGAGCTAGAGCCCTAACCTATGGGCCGATTTTTATGAAATTTGGCGTGTAGGTACTAATCCACGATATCTCCAGGCGTTTTTTTCATTTTTTTGAATTTTTGATTTTTAAAAGTAATTATCCCCCAAAAACCGCCAAAAAACATGAAAAATCCAAATTTCTCAAAAACGGCTCTAACGATTTTGATTAAACTTTCGTGGTTTGTAGAACTTTAGGTTTCCAACAAAATGACACCACCCGCATTTCTGGAAAAATGCGGGTTCAGAAATTACAGGACTTAAAACATCAAAAATTCAGTTTTTTGGATTTTTCATAAAAAATCATAAATGTTAAAAAAGATTACTATTCACCATTAAAAAGAGCTCAAAAAACTAAATAAATTAGTATTTTAAATTACTATTCTACGATTGCTAGTTGCGGAGAAAATTGAAATTTTCATTTAGCGGTAAACACAGTACGTTGTCCAATGTTATTCTTATGGGGAATACAAAAATAACTATTTATTTCTTATTTACTGATCAATTTCATTTGATATGCAGGTCAAGTTAGCATTGACCAACAGATGATGTTCGAAATGTGTTGCTATTTAACCCTGGGGGGGGGCAAGGGGGCATTTCCCCTCTCAAAACTACTGTGTGTAGCAACGGACTCTATAGTGCCTCCAAAAAAGCAATTTGGGTGGATATTTCTGAAAACAACTATTTTAGACAATTTTCTGTACATTTATCCATACTTCATATTCTATATTTAGTCAATAACAAATATTTTTGTCATTAAAGTTTGGCTAAAAGGGAGAAAGTATGTGTCAGTTTCCTGATACCGTTTATTTCCATTATTATTAGTAGCAGTCAGTCAACTTCAGAATGGCTTATATTTGAAATATTCGGTAATGTTCTCAATAAACTGATCACAAGCTGTTGAAGTTGTTTGTAGCTATTATGAGATGACACCCGTTGAACGTTCTCAGGTAATGATTGGTGTTTGACGTTTGTGGCCAGTTGCAGTGTCTTTGGTTTGAGTTTAGATCCCGATCATTAATTGTGTGACTTCTTATTTTAGAGTTTCCCTTGTATCAAGCTTTACTGAAAAATTTGTAATCTTAATACAAAGTTTGATGAACCATTAATTTTATGGTAAAAAGGATATCATTCTTCCAAATTTATGTATGAATTTAAATTTATTAATACTTTTACTCTTGTAGATGCAGTTTGAGCAGTCTTGCACAATTTTGGTTTAAAGTAAATTCTTCAAACAAAAAATCATAGCAAAGAGATGTCAGAGATACCCACTGTTAACAAATAACCGTAAACGACAGATCCTTAAGATGTCTGCAAAAGTTGAAGTGTAGCTCATGTTTTTATGTAATAAATGTGTTTTCATCAAATGAAATGTGGCATCAAACATGAATTTGAATTATGTCATTTTGTTTTGAATCGTTAATGATATTTCTGTCCAGGAACTAATAACTCCTAATTGTTTTAAAAGTACCTAATCATTATGTTAATTTTTATTTACTTTCTAAACATTACATTACAGTGGTTTTTGATTTTATGTAAAAAGCACTGGGCTTAGACATTTCAGTGGAGGAAAGAGGTAGGACACAGCTAACTCGCCCTGTGAAAGAATGTTGAGATGAATAGAACACTAAAAACACTCTAAAATCAGTAATATTTTGGCTAGCTGTGTAGCCTTTTTCAAACTTAAGAAGAATGTGTCAGTTACAAATTACAATTATTGTAAAAATTACAAAATATTACTGATTTTTGTGTGTTTTCAGTGTTCTATTCTTCTCATCATTCTTTCACAGGGTGAGTTAGCTGTGTCCTATCTCTTTCCTCCTCTGAAATTACAGTGTTTTTGTGAAAATTAATGCATCATTTTGGGATTAGGTTTAAGTTGGGAGTTATTTGTAACCTTCCCGTTTTGTAGATTATAGTAAGAGTGTACGCCTTTTTCCAAGTCATTTCTTTAAGTTTAGCCTTTATTTTTATTTTTGTATCTGACGATTTAATTTTTCATTCAAGGTTGATTGTTTTTAAATGAACCTGTAAATATTAACCAAAGCTATAGTTTTGCCTTATTTCTTGAAAGCTGAAAAGAACCTGTTACATTTTATATATATTTAAGTTTAGCATTTCAGGTTTTCCTAAATGCACTATATTCCTAAAGCGATTTTACAATGCTTACATAATAGTACTAATTCCCTGTTGTGTCCACCTCTAATCCTGCTTTCGTGTTCCACTCACACCGCATGCGTCGGCGTGTTTAACCCGAGTGACTAATCCTTTCTCTCCGATCCGCAGAATCCTGATTCCCTGGGTTTTTGTTCCTTGGTTTCAGAGAGGTCTTTGCTGTTTTCCAGGATTCTCTCATCCAGGCACTTCGTCGAGAAAAGGAAAAATACCCCAGCCACTATTGGCGAGTGTAGGGGGCTTTGAGGCCGGTGGCTTCCTGCAGGGCCTGGTGACCAGTTCAGGGCAGGGTGGCAACGAGATGGTTTTGCTGGAGAAGCAGGGCCTGTGCTCGCAGCAGCAGCGGGGCCAGGGCGAGCGGTGCGGGAGTCTGCCCCCTAGCTCCCTGCCGCGACCCAAGCGCCACCACAAGACGGCCAACTCCAAGGACCGCAAGTTGGGAGAGTACGGGAGGCTCAGCGATGGAGAAGGCTCCAGTAGTCGCAAAGCCTCTGCCAACTCCAGCACCGATGCCGCAGACAAGACCAGGAGTTCCCCGTCTCGACCGGTGATCCCGCTACCCACTCGGAAACTCGGGGAGTATGGGCGACTCAGCGACGATCGCAAGACTTCAGCGAGCAACTCC
This sequence comes from Allygus modestus, assembly GCA_963675035.1. Lineage (NCBI taxonomy): Eukaryota > Metazoa > Arthropoda > Insecta > Hemiptera > Cicadellidae > Allygus > Allygus modestus. The sequence continues at coordinate 201,324,461 of OY776112.1, forward strand.
AACGAGGATGTTGCAACAGACAAGCCCAGAGAGTCGCCGATGAGGAGTATTCCTCTGCCTCCGAGGAAGCTTGGGGAGTACGGTCGGTTGAGCTCTGACTCAGGGAGGAAAACCCCGACTGACCTCGCCTCCAACGGAACACCGGATAACTTGAGCCTAAACACCAGAAGCTCTCCGGTGCGGAAATTCTCTGAATACAGTAGATACGAAGTTACCAGCAAACCGACTGAAAATAAGTCCATCCTGGAGTTTAATGGGAGGAAACTCTCCTCGGAGAAGACAAGGGAATCGCCCTCCAGGAGTTTGATACCTCCCCCCCGGAAGTTATCGGATTATGGATGTTTTGAGTCGCCTCCTCCCTCCCCGCAGAGTAAGGAGTCCAAGTTGCGTCTCATCGGCCCTGGAACTCTGCGGACTCGACGTGGGTCTCTCAGTCAGCCCCCTGCCCCCAAGCCTCCCTCGGAACCTGGCGTCCGATCCTTACCCACCCCTAACAAGTACAGGATTCAGTTCTAAACTGCTCAATAAAGTGCTCTTTAATTGATATCTTATTTTGATACACCTTGGATTTGCACCAATGTTTACAATTTCAAACATAGGATGTAGTTTTACAGTTATATTATGACTTTTTTCAAGTAGTAATATTAAAAAGATTTAGTTTTCATTACAATTGTATGAATATTTTAAAAGTTTGTAGAAACGTATTTGGTAGGGATGTGCGAGTATTCGAAATTCGAGCTTTTTTGAGCCTAATATTGCAGTATTCGGCTCGGCTCGAGATTTACAAAAAAGTTTGAAGTTTGAGCCGAATATTTTAAACACTGACTATTGAAATGAGTCGTCTACGAAAGTAAATTAAAGCAAAAACTATCCAGAATCAATATTAAAATTATCGTAATCTTCGTCGGTAGAGCTCCATAACAAATATAATTCAGCAGTGCTAATACTTTCGGTCCTTCGTTTAAAAAAATAACCAAATATTAAAGTACTGTAATATTTTTAACTGCCGACCTGATCAACAAACGAAATGGATCTACTTTCTCTACGTTCAATCACATCAAATGGACATATTGGTGATATTATCACACTATTCTGTTTGCAGTGCAGTGTTGCCGTTACCCAGTTCAGTTGTGCAATATTCATGGTTTTGAATAACTAATATGACAATCGTACTGCTCCACAAAAAGCACCCCAGCAAAAAACTAAAATCCATGAAATAGTATATTTCATAACAAGGGTGGAAAGTGGGGTTTTGCATGTTCGAGACCATATGTTTGAAGTGCGAGATTTATCGAGCACTTCAAATACGGTCGAGAATATGCAAAACACTTTCGCTCGTGTTTTGAACAATACTTTTCACTACACTACGGAATAAAAACTCATTGTTGGAATGTTAACTGTTTATTAAATTAGAAACATGTTTTAAAACCAGGTCTACTATTTTAATTGAAAATTCACATTAATTGTACAGTTTTTGTTATTAGAAATAGATATTCCTTTATTAGGAATTTTATTCATTACATTCAAAATATTGGTTTGTTTGATGATCACTTTCCTCTTCTTTTCAATGACGAGGGAACAGGCACTTCCATTTCAGTTGGTGAAACGATAGCAAGAATGTGTTTAGGTTATTAAGTTGTTGACAGTGGAAAATTTTTGGTTGTAAACAATGTTACTTTCGGTAGTAAACAATGGACAGCTGTTGAAAATATGATGTTTCGCAGGTTGTAAACACATAACGAAAACAGCTGAGCTCATAGTAGTGTAGTGGAAACACTTTTTCTAACTGTTGCAGCGGTACAGTCATTTCTGCAACTTACAAATTTGAACATTACACCATAATTATATTCCATGGAGCCTGAAATAATTACATCTGGCAACACTGTTGGCGTACCCACTTTGCGAATTGCCTGAAGACGTTGAGTGAAGATTGTTACAATGAAGATGGTAATAATGATTTAGTGTGACCAATAGCTAGGGACAAGGTTGTAGGTGATGAACGCCAAATAATCATGACGGCATTTTAGTGTGCAGCCGAAATAGTACTCTCCAAAAATTGGATTGTTAAAAAATCTTCAGTTTACGGTAGAATCTAAAGTACTTTGAGATAAAGCGAATAGAAATACAACTGTAATCATAATATAGTTGTTAAAGTTAACAATTAGTGTCACATCACTGTTGTAATAATTTACACTTCAAAATCACTAATTGTGAGGTTCACAAAATCAAAGGATTTTATAAAAATTCTGAATAATTACGTCACGCATGTTTATAATACCGGTGGTCATATTATTTAAAAGGTTGATTATATTCTTATTCTATGTATGCCTAACCAAGACGTGATCAGAATGGCGCAGAGTTTTGTTACGATACAGCTGTGCGATTAAAATCATATTGTTAACTCTGCGGGATTGTTTGAAATTATGAATAAACGTCAGTAGAAAACATATCATTTTGTAATTGTATGTTATCAAATTGTTAAAGCAGTGATGGAAGAAAAATGCATTGACGACCCTCTTCCACCTTCTGCTTCTGAAACCTTCTGCTTCAGAAGCAGATATGATAGGTTAGGTCTCTTAGGTTAGATATGACATAAGCTAGGCCTATGATTATTGGATAACTTATTTCTGTGAGTACAATAAGATATTAAGACTGGTGTAAGACTGGTATATATTTATAAAAAGATAACCTAAAATTTACAATTTATACTCCGATTGTTACGGTTTGCTGCTGGCAGAAGGGTGGGCTCTACTTACACACACGCAGGCCTAACACACACAGACGCAGGGGATTAGGACGGACCACTGACCTGCCGCCTGAGTCATCACTGGCTCACAGAAATTTGACTATCAATTTTTTTAATTTTACCTTCGTTGTAAAATCTATTAATGCTTTTGACTTAAGCTCAAAATGATAAGTAAAATGATACCAAACAATATATATTTTGCTTAAAAAATTTAGAAGTTACGAACATTTCAATACTAGAAGTTACGAATATTTTCACATTAACTATGATAACCGCGGGATTCCTTTCACAAAGGACTTGAGAAAACCTGAGGTCTTATCAACTTGTACGTCGCATAAACCAATACCTACAGGAATGTTGCGTATTCCCTGAGGTTGTACAAATATTTGATGGTTTAAAATATTTATAAAGTTAGTTTGTACAAATATGTATAAAGTTGTGTTGTTTAAGTATTTAAAAAAGTTAATTTGTATAAACAGTACATTTACAATACTGACCAATAAACGTTTCTGACCAATCTGACTTTTTACTATCTCAATCAGTAAACTATTTTTTGTCATAATCATTTCGTGTTTGGACTCATTTTTCATGGAATTAAACAACAAATTTAGTGACACAAAGCTTTTTACTGTATATCTAACTTTAAATTAATTGCGATTTTGAGGTATCATACAGCAGGTGTTATATTTCTAGGTAGTGAAGGGGATCGGGGCTTTCAGGCAATTAGGACGGTGGTGAGTGTGCGTGCGTCAGTCGGGTCCCTTGCAGGTAGAGCCGAGCTCCAGCCGCACTCCCTTAACAATGAGACTATACAAACAGAATGAGAGATAGGCTTACTGGGTTTGGGCAGTTCCCTAGGCTAGGGCCTAAGTGTTTGGTTACATGTATTTTTTTTTATTTATTTATTTATTCCAACAGTTACACCATTTTTACAATTAAATACATTGATTCCAAGATGGCTTATCACTAAAGGTTACATAAGGTTACTAAAAGTTACAAGTTACATGGAGATTACATATTGACATATAGTCTGTTTATTAAGGTTGTTAATAAATACGGTAATAACTGCAGTAGTTAACCATGTGGGTTTATCAGTCTAGTTAAAATGTTGTAGTTCTCTTCCTTTACGTAATTATTAATTTCCTATGTTCCTACTTTATATTGAAAGAAAAATTGTTGGTTACTGTAAACAAGTGGTCTCATATAAATAAATTTTCCTTTTTAGTACTTATTTCCCCACTGTAGGCCTTTATTTATTGAACGTAGGCCTGATGAATATAGAAGAAGCGAATGAAAGATGACAAATACTGAAAGTTATAAATTATTTTACATTACCATAATGGATAAAATGCTTGTTCTTTTAAACATAATTTAAATAAAGAACACATATAGGCCTAATCATAAATGCTCAAAGCTCAAGAACTTTGAAAAATTCAGCATGGCGTGGTTCAAGTCAGAAAATCACTACTGGTATATTGCACACCCCTAGAGAAAATCCCCATCAAAAAAGCTCGGCTCGAGAAAGCTCGAAGCTCGAGTACTTAGAAAAAAGCTCGGCTCGAGCCAGAACTCATTATTCGCACATCCCTTGTATTTGGTTTAAAATCCAAATATCTGTAATGCTTGTAATATTACAAAGATGCGTGTATAGTAGTCAAGAAAATATTTTTCCTAACATGTTATTTTTCTGATTAAAATATTTGATTCCACCATATCGAGAATCATTTGAATTTAAAACAGAAACTAAAGAAAAATTTAACTCATGAGTGAACTTAATCTGTACCTGTTTTAATATCCTAATTTCAGTAATATGTTTTAAGTATTATAAATGTTAATTTTTGTTACCAATTGATTAATTGTGTCATTTTTTGAACACATTAATTTTGTGTTTTTAGAGGTAAGCAACAATAAGGTGTTATTTCTTTCTTCTACAAAGTCCCTTTACTGTCTGTTCTCATAGTGTATGTTACTACTTATATTATTAATTTACTTTAAAGCTAACTATATTATGCGAGATCAAACATTTACAGGTTTACTGATCATTGAAAATGGAATTGTTTGGCTACGGAAACAAACTTTGCTAGCTACAGAAGTGTAGCCAAGCTAAGTAAAACAGTGTAGCTTCCAAACAAAGGAAAATGTGTTGAAGCGTATTTTCATACTTCTTATGACAGTTTTGTATGCCTAAGCATGAAGATTTTAGAAATCTTGCGAATGCGAATCTTCACGATTTAGAAATTAGTTTTGCGATATAAACGAGTTAAAAATAGTTTTAAACTGGCCTGTATAAAACATCTGTTTCTGGAACCAAAAATCTACCTCTTTACACGGTGATCCTTTGTATTAGATGGGACCAATTTGATACTTTCAAAATTAAGTAGGCCTACTGCATTACTATTATATTTATTACAAATATTTTCTGCTTTTTATTTATGGTAAAAAGTAATTTAGGTCTTGTATAAATTTGTTTGTGAACAAATGTATCTGCATATTGTGTACAACTTATCTAATGCTGTTTTATAGTGAATTGTGGTACTAAATAATACCACACATAACTATTAATATTTTTTAGGTAGTCGATTTTACTAATGAATGTAACCTTTTTTACTAATTTACAATGTTTACGTCTTGCCTTGCTTGTGTTTTTGATGTTTTAAGCTTTTAACTTGTGAGTGGCAGGACATTGGTTTATTTTAGAGGTTCGTATTAATATGTGCCATATTTAAAAAACAAACTAAATATGATATTAAAACAAATCAGTAGTTCTATAATTTATCCAAATAAATTGACAAACCACAAACTCGAAAATATCTTTGTGATATTAAATATTTTTGATCAATAACTGTACCCTCTTGACACGTATTCTATGTTAATGTGTGTAATTTCCTTAGCATGATTTTTTCCTTGAATTAGTTTTTCAAGATCATTAAAGCAAGGCTTTTAAAAATGTCCTACAACTGATTTATTTAAAATCAGACTTTCTTTGCAACTTTTTTTATAAATGGTGCTTTACGTTTTCATGCCCAAGGTCAAACCAAACTCTGTGATATGAAGATCCAGCTCATGCAAGTGCTCTTATATACCCGCCAATATTGTATATTGTATTTTACCAATGTATGTACACCGTCATTATGTATATTCAACTATTATTTATTTGTAATCTTTGTATAAAATGTAATAAATTAATATATAGTAGATATTGCAATTGTAACTTTTCTAATTCACCGAAAAAGCCAAATCCAAAGAATAAAATTAATGTTGTTGTTATTTTGTCTTTTATTTAATCTTCCCCATCCGAATAAATGATAGGTCACAAGTTTTGTTGAATCGTGTTGTTATATTGTACAATATTACTGATATCAAAGATGCCATGTATACAAACATTTTTATTTAGAATGACTTGAAATATGTATACTAAATTATGTGTAATTTTGCAAAATATTTTTAACTGTTAACCAAAAGCACCAGCCTTCCATTGTCTCTTGCAGAACAGATTAAGGATGTATAAACAACTCTTGAAATTTTCTTAAAAAAAGCTTTCTTGGAAGGCTTGCCAGTCCATTGCATGTTATTACTAATGTACACAACCCATATTGTACTTGTTGCATTGCTTTCAGAATTCAGAATAGAGAGTCGATAAGTTCACCGTGATGTTGAGGTTTGCTAATGCTGCACTCTCGGTGCTCAGACAGGTTATCTTGGGATATCAGCAAATGAGCATGACTAAGTTAGTGTGAGTAACACAACTTAGCCTGAAGCCTAACCACTGCAGCTCACTATGTGTGTGCATTATAGAACCTACCAGAATGTGGTCTGTGTTCAAATTAATATGAAAGTCTCTTAATGATGGATAAGCTAAGCAGACATACCATGCGAAGTGTGACACTCTTATGACAAGATGTTAAAATACAAAACTTTTGATGTTTGACTTCTCAGTAGGATGAATACTTTACAGCTCGTTTGTTTACTCTCACTATTGGGTTTGAAATGAAAGCCATTTTATACAAAGAATACTGAATATTTATTGCACATATTTTGATGAAGTTACAACACAAGATACAATATACAACTTTACACAATAATTCTCTAACAAAAATATAATACGAAGGTTTTACACTAAGTATTCTCATATCCTAGCTTGTTCGCTAATATAACATTCAATGTAGTTAGTTTTCATTGATGGGAGCACTTTGTGATTGCAGTGCTAAAGTAATGAGTATTTGTCAAGATTACCAAGGCATCAAGAAATTGGCAAGATTAGGCATTAGTGCAGCCATCTGGGATTTGTAAGGTTTCCCATCATATACTCTTCACAGGAAGTCATTCTACTGCTTGAAGTTTATCAAGGGACATTTATCATGTATTCATCCATAAACATTTGTTAACACCACCAAACTTATTTTTTCCAGCGGCCAGCATTGAAATATTAGAATCTGAAGGTTCCTGACTATGACACTTTCTTGTAACAAAACACCAACCTTATCAATAAATTACACTCAACTTTTTCTTTCTCATTAAATTCACTTCAAAACTTATACTTCTGTCAAATAATGAATTAAACTAAAATTCCACACAAGACATCTTGTGCAGCGTACTTCACAAATGATGTGATGGTGTGGTGGATTCAATGTGAGACAATCTCTGGTCATCTGTATTTGCATTAATTTTAATGAGGAACTTCAAAATATGAATGTAATGCACTGGCAATGGTTCATGTGGATGCCCTTATAGTGATCTGTATATTCACTGATTTTAATGTTAAAACATTAAAGCTCTGACAAATTTTATAAAGAAACACTTCAGCATAATTTAATAGCTAAAGTAAAACTCCTAATTAGTACTAAAAATGGGTAAATGATTCAATTTAAATAATTAAGAAAAAATGCAGGTACCAAGTTTGATTGATAAAAGAAAAAGTTTGTAATCAAGCTTCAATAAATAATTATATATATATAATGCAATTTATAATTAGGAATTGTATTTGGTATTATGTATCTAATATAGAGATTAAATGTTTTCATCAAGGATCATTTGAGGAAAACAATAAATGTCAGAAAAATTTAATCTATACAATAAGAACACTAATTTTCTACATATTTTAATTTGCTTTAAGTAGGTTTTAAGATATATCCTTTAAGAATAATCTTGAAAATGAGTGGACATCATGAAAGTGTAAAGCAATTCAACAATTGAGTTTTAAAACTGAAATAGTAAATGAAGGATTTTCAAACCATTAGTAGTAAGGGGTTTTTATAATGAAGAAAACAAGAAGAGTTCCTAAATATATTTTAAGATGTTCCTTAAGTGTACTATAATATTCACAATATTTATTTTCAGTGAATTCTACAGTACTTGATGTTATTTTTACAGCGAACAGATGATTATATTTTTATCTTTATTTACAATTGGATGAGCAAATAAAATATTTATTACAATTCTGAACCGGCAAGCCACTTTATTTCCGTATACTAACAATATACAACAGTAAAGTGATGCTTGGGCGCTGTCTCTAATTTCCTAATTTAAAGTTCATTTTGTTGATTCATAGACTTTGAACCATTATGAGTCTTATGATTTTGATATGTAAATAAGAAAAGTTGTGTCAATTAAGTTGAATTAAGTCTCTCTAGTATTCTTTTAGTACTTTGGAATTTAAAATAATTGATTAGTCTTTAGACTGCCTTTTCTGTAAGTGTTTAAAATAATTCTTACTATAAAGCCTCTGTTAAAATAATTATTACATTTTAAAGTGTTTTATTTAGAAAATATAAATTGACATTTTATTTTCAACTGACTAGGGGTACTCAAAATACTCAAAATAGGTTGACATTTTAATTTATATGGTTTTGTTGAATAAGAAGATTCCTAAAAACAAACCAAGATATGTTTAACATAATAGCTGCCACCTATAATCCTAGCATTCTTACTCTGTATTCCAGATACATGTCATGTTTGCTGTGCTTGGATAGTTTGGTTGTAATGACTTTAAAATAATAAATTTAAAGGTGAGGCAAATGTTGGACCGACAGGGTCAGCAGGAATTTCTTTTAGCTTCGTAAAGCTTCCTGCTGATCTAATCGTAACAGCATGTAAACTTGACTCTCTTGTTATTGGGACCTGAAGTTTTGGAGACAATTTATCTTGGTTATTATTGGGTGGGATTTACATTGGGATTATTTCTATAACATGTTTAAATTAGTGGTCCGGAGGTGGGAACCAATGGGATATAATTCACTATGGCGAGTGACTCAATAACTCAAACAAAGCAGTTAAAAGTTTTCTGTTCTTATAACTGAGAGGCAATGGCGGATAGACTAAGTGATTAAGGGAAGGGGTCAAAAGGGTAATGGGAAGGGAAGATAGGGTTTTGATGAGCCTTCCAGTTAAACTTCCCAAACTTATGGCAGTGACCTAATTTCACTTCTGGCATTAACTAATATGTTGTGATCACTTTCTTGAAAATAGATAAAATGTTCTAGTTTTGATTATCCAACCCAAAAAGTTGTACCGATAAATGTAACATTTATCCTCTTTTATAGTAATTATGTTTCCTCATTTATATTCACTGTATCCTTTAAGAATAATCTTGAAAATGAGAGGACATCATGAAAGTGCAAAGCAATTCAGTAATAAGCAAGATACAACACGTTTACTGTGGCCGACTTATAAAAACATGACAATGCATATGTTTTCTTGTTAACTGGCAACTGGAATCCCAGTAGCCTTGTTAAAATAACTTTTTAATTTAAATTAATTTAGAAAATGTACTTACAGCAAATAAATCTTTATTAATTACAAAAAGTATGTCTTTATCTATAACTGATATTAAACATCATACATCAATTTGCATATACGTTAAACACAATTACAAAATTATAATTAAAGCCCATTGTATTTATGTTATACTATATTGTAACATAAAAAACAAAGTTGCACAAATGAGTAAACAGAAGATTGGGCCAACATAATTTGAGCAGATTGTAACATAACTTTCAACCGGCTGTAAAAGTATTAAGATCTTCATGCAACATTATCTAGTAGGCATGAAATGTGTCTTGCAAAGTGTACATACGGTTGTTGCTAGAGGTCAGGAGAAGGCTTGTAGCGGCAAAGTAGTGACACACTGATGAAGCCCATTCAGATCGGCTTAACTAAAGCAAAATATTGTACCGATATATGTACATTTATCCTCTTTTATAGTAATTACGTTTCCTCATTTATATAAATAACAGAGTACAGTACCCAGCCTCAATATGTCAATCCGATCTGGTCGTCGTGACACATAACATGTTACATTTTTCTCAACTAGTTGAAATTGTTTGAAACAAATATTGGCAACTTGAGCCATAATTTATATTGAACGATAAGAAGGATATATTTGAGAGAGTAGCAAGTTTGACTCATTGAAGAATACAGACAATATTGAAGAGAGCAGTCTAGCAGGGATTTGTAAGGTTATTGGGTGGTTGAGAATTTGATCAGCCACAATTGAGTTGTAAAATATAAAAACAATCTTTAGACATATTCATTTTTACTGGGCACTAAACAGCAACATGAAAATCACTGTTAAATCTAAGATTGGATAAAAAATAAATACCTAGAAACTTTTAGAGACAATGTTAAATTCGGTTAGATGGATTAGAAAACAGAATAAAGAAGAAGAAAAGCACCAAAACCTTAAAGTTGATGAAATTCAACAATTTTGCTATTGCTCTTTGGATTAGAATTACAGATTCTAGATGGTAAGAATAGCAAACTTGTACATAATCATTTTAGATTAACAGGAGGATAAGTTAAAAAAGTTAAATAGAAAAAATACAGTTTATTACTTTTTAGTAAGATATACAATCAACTGTTAGCAATGTAAATTTGAGTTTGCAGTTTGCCCCCATATTTTGTAGCTAGTTTTAAAATAAAAGTAACAGAAGAGAAGGAGAGAGACCACATAAAAAGGTTTACATTAAATATGAATCAGTGAAGTAAGTTGTGAGCCAATTTGAAAGCTGCATAGCACCTCCGATGTTTTTCCAACATAAACAGATTTTGTCGGGACAATTGGTAATTTGTGCTTTAGGCAGATACTTTTATTAAATTGTATATTATTTGCTTGTACTTAACATTCTAATTCTCTTCACAGAAAACCCTATGTCGGGGGAAAATGCTGTATTTAAGAATAACTCAATACGTCCACCAATCCACAATTTATTTTAAAATATAAATAATTGCACTCAGTCAAATTTTACAAATTTGTCTGGTTACTTTGATTGCATAAATTAAGCAGAATTCACAAATTCTGAATTAACCACTGAAAACCACGTGTACGTTTAAAATTAGCATTACTCTTATAGAAAATCGAAGTTAAATGAAAGTATTAAGTTTATATTTCATTTTTAATGCTAGTAAAATATTGTTTTGTCAAATTATATATAGCTGGCAATGTTACCTTGATAAGACTTTAAAAACTGTGTTGGCGAAAAGAAAAAATAGACCAGCAGTCAAACATGTTATGAAATTAGTGTTACTCATTTGTTATCAAGACCATTCTTTCATAAATATTAATTAAGAACAACTTTAAAAAGTATACTGAAAATACCTTTCTCAGTACCACAAACATGAAGCCCACATGGAAACCACATAACTATTTACAAAATGTACATTACGAAACAAAAATGCTTTCAAAACATTTAAAGAGAGCCCAGCTATCTTACAAGAATACATGAGCAATATAAACATCATCTCCAAAGAGCCTGATTCACAGTCACACAAACACACGTAAACATATTTACAACAGGACTAACTACTGATACCTATTCTAACTTAGCATGACTATCGAGTTTGATTACATAAATATAACGCGAGGGGTCGAGTGTTTGGTGTTATAGGAAGCATTGAGCATTTGTCATCAGGTATTTGGCCCTTCACTCCAGCAAGTTGAGGGTGCTGTTAGTTTTCCTCAGCTGAGCTCTCCAAGGAATGATTTGGATCGGTTCTTCGTTCACTGTCGTCGAAACCGGCTCCTTGTGTACTGGAACAGGTTTTTTGTTTTCCTTGTTCTCTTTAACTGGACTATTCTCGATTATTTGGACTGTTTTTGTTTCAATTATCTGCGTTTTCTTGTCATCTATTATTGGAGTTGAGTTGTTGATGGAACAATACGTTCCATTGGGCCTGAAAGTAGAGTTATTTATTATTTACAAAATATAAAGCCGCTTAATATTGTCTTAACTGGTGAGTTGGAATTACATCACCACAACATGTTGTGCAATGTCGGCTTAGTAAGGGCTACCCTTGGGCACAGACTCAACTAAACCAATTGCTTTAAGAAGAAAAGTTAGGTCATAGATCCTACAACAAGATTTCAAGACTCTTGAACCAGGAAATCGATTGTGAGAAGAAATCCATGAATGAACCAAAGTTTCAAATGTGATTAGCCTACTTTATTGTTCTAGAGGAACTTTAACAAAACAATGGTCCTTTTAGACAATTTAGTTTCTAAATTCAGAATACAAAATAATTAGTACTAAATATTAAAAATGTCAGGCTCAATTACACAGGGCGATTTTACAAGCTAGAAGCCGGCTTTTTTACACGCAGCTTGAAAACTAGCCTAGTGTACTTGACATGCTCGCTCTAAAGCTGTGGAAAAAGCTGACTCCGCCGGCGACTTCACATGCCACTAGCCGGCTTTTGAGCGAGCTAGATTGTAAACTAGCCAAGTGTACTCACAGTAGTTTGTGCACTAGCGACTGACTGGCCTTTAAGATGTCGGAGGAATTGGTTCTAGTGGGAGTTGCAGTGTTATAAAAAGAGTTAATTAAACGAGAAACGGTAGAAGAGGAAAGTGTGCTTAATGTCCCACAATGCAGGAAACTGTTGGTGACTTGTAAAAACAATGAAATATTACTAGAATTCCACTTCATTTTAACACCAAGATGTAAGACACTGCAGGGAAACCACTAAGAATTTAACAAATTTTAATAATACAGACAGCAAAATGTCACTGCAAACAACACATGTTTCTACACGCCAGCTACTTGGCTTCTGAGCTAGTGGAAAATTTGTATTGTATAGTCGACAACAAGCGCACTCGCCGGCTTGTAGCTTGTAAACTCGCCCAGTGTAATTGACCCTTTTGGAATCACTTGCATGGAAAAAAATCATTGTAATTACTTTTGTCAACTAAATAAGTGAAGCTAGGCCCATGAAATAAAATTGCATGAATACGCCACTTGTTTTTTTAAGCTAAAAGACAAACAAAATATGAATTACATTGTGTCTTAAAGGCAAACCGTGAATGCATGGTCAGTAATAGTTTGTTTTTCTTCATTTTTCAATGGCCATTGGGCTATCATTACCCTGGCTAAAACAGCCAGTCTTACTCCAGTAATAAGGCTACATTTTTGTCCTGATTCTTTTAAACTCATTCATATTCACATTAAAACACATCAAGTGTATGTCAGAATTTTGAATGGGTATGATGTAGACAACTTAACCCATTGGCGTAGACATACAAGCTAGTCTCGTTCCTTACTTGTAATTTTTTAAACCTATGAATTGGAACAGAAATTTGTGTTTTTAAATGGATTAATGGTTTATTTTCATTAAAATACTGTTTTCATTCAGTTTTTAGAGTCACATTGGCACACATTAGTAGCAAAATCAGTGTTGACCATATGCAACTTACAAAGAATTAACCGATCCCGTCAACTTCCAAGCATGCCTGCCACCATTTGTTTTACTTGGGCCCTCCTACCAACATTGTAACTCATTGTGAGTTGCACGACTGCTCAGTTTTGGTCGTGTGTGGGGATAGAACCCACAAACATCGTATCCACACTTGGCCAAGGTGTTTCCACGACGTAGCCCAACTCAGCTAACACGACCAAGGGTCTAGCGGCGATATTAAGGTTTTCCAGTTAGTCCGCGCCCCTAGCGGATAGAACCGTAGTCGCCCACAGTCATTAGTTACATATTTTGCTACTAGAGTGCAGCACCAATCAAATCCCGTTATAGGCTATTACGAATAGAATAAAATTACTACCTTAACACGTTGACTACCAATCGTCATGTATACGTGACGCAATGTTAAAACAACCTTAAAATAGACCAGCGTCACATATACGTGTCGCTCAAGCTGATTCCAGTGGACCAACGACACGTATATGGGACGCTCAGGCCAAATCCAGACCGACGACACGTATATGGGACGCAGTCACCGTTGAGTTAAATGACTTGCCACGTCCATACGGTACACTACATCGATCTGAAGCCTATAATATGGTCTCAGGGGTTCAACCTCAATTTTTTTGTTTACAGATTTTCAAAGTTGTCCATCCTGTCTGCCCATATGATGCCTGTAGCGTTTGTTTACTTACTCATTCCTCGTGGTGTTTTTGATTGTGTGACACATCGAAACTATTGTCCTTTACTTTTAGTGAATTTTTAGTCATGCAAAGTTTGAAAACTCATGTCACGTATGTGAGACAGTTGGTCTATCGCAAAAAATGTCATATACAATTTTACTATAGACCGACGTGACGCAATAAAAATGCTAAAATAGCACTGAAATAATATTTTATTGCTACTTTTATGAGTTAATATAAATATTCTACTACAAAACATATAAAAATACGGAAAAACAAATTTTGGTCTCTGGGTTACAATTGGTCACGATGACTTGGTCTGTGGTGAGAGTTTCGTGTATTAGGTTTTGTCTGCTGGGAACTCCCGGCGACACGAATTCCGGACCGTCGGTAGCCAACGTGTTAACCCATTGGCGTAGACATACGAGCTGGTCTCGTTCCTTACTTGTATTTTATTAACGTGTGAATTGGAATATAAAATTGGTGTTTTTAAATGGATTAATGGCATATTTTAATTAAAATATTGTTTTCTTTCAGTTTAGATAGTCGCATTGGCACACACACAGGAGACATAAGTAAAAATTAGCAAAATCAGTGTTGACCATGTGCAAGTCTCAAAGAATTAACCGATCCCGTCAACTTCCAAGCAAGCCTGCCACCGTTTATTTTACTTGGGCCCTCCCACCAACGTTGCCACAGACCGGTTAACTCATTGAGAGTTGCACAACTGGTCAGTTTTGGTCGTGTGCGGGAATCGAACCCACGAACATCGTATCACCACCTGGCCAAGGTGTTTCTACGACGTAGCCAACTCAGCTAACACGACCAAAGGCCTGGCGGCGATATTAAGGTTTTTCAGTCAGTTCGCTCCCCTAGCGGATAGAACCGTAGACGCCCGCGGTCATTAGTTACATATTTTGCTACTAGAGTGCAGCACCAATCAATTTCCGTTATAGGCTACTGCAAATAGAATAAAATTACTACCTCAATGGGTTAATGGGTTGAAACAAAAACAAAACTATTTTGTCCTCTTTTCATAGCAATTGACTAAAGATAAATTAACTTTTAGCAGAACCATCATTAAAACTACAATTGAATAACCATGTATGTAAATTCCTATCCTATCCTATACTCTAATATGAGTAAGGTTTGCTTGCTTGCTTGCTTGCGACACGGATCTCAAAAACGGCTCCAACGATTTCCTTCAAATGTTCGAAATAACTAATTTCTGGGATAAAAATAGGTTCTAGACAGGTCTCATCCTCAGGAAAAATCAAATAATGTAAAAAAACTAAAATGAAAAGTTAAAAAAATTAACATTGGAATTATGGAGTTTCAAATCAAAACAAAAGAATTGTAACAGCTGTTCATAATCAACCAAACTGTCAAAGTAATACTCATTTTGTTTATGAGTACCAGGGGGGCTTTGCTCGGGGGAAGGCCAGTCTGTTTAGATGACTTGGAGTAATATTTCACCACTTTCCCCTACTGATAATCAGATCTGTATAACTCATTTGCCTCTTTTCGACATTTGTAAGGTCACTCCAGTTGTTATTTATAGCTCAATGTCCCTTTGATTTATTTTACTACTCTATATATGTAATCTTCACTCAAATCTTTTAATTTCTGCTCTCAGGAAACCACATGTTAACAATCATATACAACATGAGTATTACTTTGACAGTTCCCTGGTTGATTATGAACAGCTGTTACAATTCTTCTGTTTTGATTTGAAACTCCATAAGCCCAATGTCAATTTTTTTAACTTTTCATTTTAGTTTTTTTACATTATTCGATTTTTCCTGGGGATGAGGACTATCTAGAACCTATTTTTACTTTCTCCCTCTATACATAGTATATGGAGAAAGTATTGTTTTCGTCAAAATTTTCGAATTTGAGTTATTAGTGAAAATATTCGTTTTGGTGCTCCCTGAACCCAAAAAAGTGGTTTTTACGTGATGTCTGTCTGTGTGTGTGTGTGTGTGTCCGTGTGTGTGTGTGTGTGTGTGTGTGTGTCTGTGTGGATGTGTACAGAGCTAGAGCCCTAACCAATGGACTGATTTTTATGAAATTTGGTATGTAGGTACTAATCCACGATATGTCCAGGCATTTTTTCATTTTTTTGAATTTTTGATTTTTAAGTGTAATTATCCCCCAAAAATCGCCAAAAAACATCTAAAATCCAAATTTCTCAAAAACGGCTCTTACGATTTTGATTAAACTTTAGTGGTTTGTAGAGCTTTAGGTTTCCAACAAAATGACACCACCCACATTTCTGGAAAAATTCGGGTTCAGAAGTTACAGGACTTAAAACATCCAAAATTCAGTTTTTTGGAATTTTCATAAAAAATCATAAGTGCTGCAAAAGATTACTATTCACCATTGAAAAGAGCTCAAAAAAATAAATAAATTAGTATTTTGAATTACTATTCTACAATTGCTAGTTGCGGAGAAAATTGAAATTTTCATTTAGCAGTAAACGCAGTACGTTGTCCAATGTTATTCTTATGGGGAATACATAAATTGGTATTTCTCTCTTACTTACTGATCAATTTCATTAAAACTTGATATGCAGGTCAAGTTAGCATTGACCAATAGAGGATGTTCAAAATGTGTTGCCATTTAACCCTGGGGGGGACAAGGGGGCATTTCCCCTCTCAAAATCTCTTTGTTTAGCAACGGAATCTATAGTGCTCCTAAAAAGGGATTTTGGTGAATATTTCTGAAAACAACTATTTTAGACAATTTTCAGTTCATTTATCTGTACTTCATATTCTATATTTAGTAAATAAAAAATCTTTTTTTCATTAAAGTTTGGCTAAAAGGGAGAAAGTATGTGTCAGTTTCCTGATACCGTTTATTATCCCAGAAATTAGTTATTTCGAACATTTGAAGGAAATCGTTGGAGCCGTTTTTGAGATCAGTGTCGCAAGCAAGCAAGCAAACTTTACTCATATTAGAGTATAGGATTATTAACATGTGGTTTCCTGAGAGCAGAGATTAAAAGATTTGAGTGGAGATTATATATATAGAGTAGTAAAATAAATCAAAGGGACATTGAGCTATAAATAAAATCTGGAGGGACCTTAAAAATTTAGAAAAGAGGCAAATGAGTTATACAAATCTGATTATCAGTAGGGGGAAGTGGTGAAATATTACTCCGAGTCATCTAAACAAACTTACTGGCCTTCCCCCGAGCAAAGCTCGGCCCCCCAGGTACTACTCTTATATGATCAATGTATAAGCAATTGCTTGGTTGGTTGGTTGCACAATTATCTCGAAAATGGCTCGAGGATTTTCTTCAAATTTTTGAAATACAGTAGAACTCCGATTATCCGAATTAATCGGGCCGATTCGTATATACAGAAATTCGGATAATCAGGTATACCTCGGGAATTAAGCAAAAAACATCACCATACATTAAAGAACGGTGAAAGAACAGTAGCGACTGATGATGAGCAGGGTGGGAAGGGGGTGTGACTCATTGTTTCCTGCGAAGATATCGCGCTGAAAGGTAACAGCGCGGGCTTTTATTTTAGCGCTCACGTTGCCATAGTAACGGAACGGTACATATCGCTACACGCGCTCCCGCGTATTTCTATTATTTCACTCAAAATCGATTCGGATAGTTGGAGATTCGGATAATTGGATTTCTACTGTAACTAAGTTCTATTATAAAAATATGTTCTAGACAGGTCTCATCCCCAGTAGCAATCAAATAATGTTGAAAAACTAAATTGAAAAGTTAGCAAAATCAACATTGGGCTTATGGAGTTAAAAATCAAAACAAAATAATTGTATCAGCTGTTCATAATCAATCAGGGAACTGTCAAAGTAATACCTTTTTGTTTATAATTGTTGACATGTGGTTTCCTAAGAGCAGTGACTAAAGCTGTTGAGTGAAGATTACATATAGGGACATTGAGCTATAAATAACAACTGGAGTGACCTTACAAATTTAGAAAAGAGGCAAATGAGCTATACAAATCTGGTTATCAGTAGGGGGAAGTGGTAAAATATTACTCCAAGTCATCTAAAACTGACTGGTTTTCCCCCGAGCAAAGCTCGGCCCCTCAGGTATCATATTGGACAAAAGATTTAAAGAAGATTTATGACTGAAAAATGTTCTAGTCTTTTTATACAGAAAAAAACATTATTCCCTACAGGAAGGCTTATAGTGAACAACCAATATGACCTTCTAGTACCCTTATAGATCCTTATAATTGTATTTCCCATTCAAATAATATTTTATCATTTCACCCACCCATGTAACGCTCATCGTAATGTGATTGAAGCATACTAATTTAATATTGATAATCACAGGTTCTCCTATCTTCTATTTTTCTTATTTTCCAACACATTATTCAATGATTTTTGAAGTGAGGATAAAGAAATGTATTTTTTTATTTGAGTGCAATAAAGTCCAGCCACCTGAACTTCAAAGCTATTCAAAGTGATTTTGGGAGGAACAAATATTTAAATTTTCTGGTTAGTTCAACAATAATAATAACAACAACTAACGATAATATCTTCTTTGCTGTAAATGTGCAGTACAGGTCATAAGACATGACACAATATTAAATATATGCAACTAATTCTAATTTGACTTCAATTTACAACAAAAATTATGGCATATTAACTGGACACTTCCCTACTAACCAGATTTTAAATTTCAAAGTGATACTGGTCGTTAATTAATTTGGATAATAGTTTTACTGTATAATATCATATATTTTAGCCATTATGGAAACTCAATGAAAAGTTATTACTTATCAGTTTATTTTTCTGTAAATTAGAATATAGTCATGCAGGTTTTTTATCATTGCTGCATTGCAAAGGTGTATTTAAAGCCACTATTTGAGAAGATAAGCAATATCAAAACAAATGCTGGTTCATGACTTTTATGAAAATCTCTCAATAGAACAAAGCATATTCTGAGTCACTAAAGTTGTTTCTTTAGCTTAAACAACTTGAAGGTAGCAATATAAAGATTTATGTTTGTTCCCCAAAAATTATATTTTTTAACAAATAACCATCACCTATCCCAAGACACGGTCAAGCGGGAGTGCTTACTTGTCGTCAGGCTTCTTGGACTGCAACAGCTGCCGCTTCCACGCAGGGATCGACTGTAGCCTCTTCTCCTCTGCTTGTCTCGCTAACTCCTCCTCCATCTCCTTCCTTGCCTTCTCTGCCGCCTTCTTGGCCAACATCTGCCGCTTCCAGGGGGGGATCGGGTTACCTGTGGTGTCCTTATCGGGGATCTAGAGAGGGCAAAGAATGCTTAGTGGAAGTGATCAAAGGTAGAAAGAGGTAGAAAACATTCTTTACAAAGATGTAAAATGTGACTGTACAACTGAAAACAAGGTTAAAGGTTATAAATAAGGTTAACCCTTATTTCCAAATGTGTACAACTGATTTACATTGTGATCTCAGTATCCAGTTTTCAACAAGGCAATTTGAAGGATTTTGAAGTGGGAACAGTCCCAAGATAAACTTGTGTCACCTTCTCTGATAGTGGTCAATTATGAGTCAAGAGCAATATGGTAAATTTCCAGATTACTGGGCAGTGAGTTTAACCATTGATTGCATACATCCTATAGAATGTATAATCAATGGAAACCAAACTATTATATGATCCAGACACATAAATACATTTCACTGTTTCATACAGTGGAGAATTTTGGTCAAGTCTAGATATTTTGAAGTTCAGGTTCAGTTTTTGCTACCAACAAATATATCAACTCGTTTACCAAATCGAGGTCAGATCAATTTGAGCATACAATGTTAACATCATCTAAGAAATATTTGCAGGAATTGTTCATAAATGTTGAAAGAATATTTAACATCTCTAATATCTCAAAATTAGTTAGAAACCTTTTACTGACATAATATAATTTTTCCAACATATTCTTTGTTTTTGTTTTTTATGCTCCAAATATTTCAGCTTCGAAGCAGTTTATTTCCAATGTTTTTTTTTACATACCTTTTCTACAAAACTGTCCACGGACAGCTGCTTATGAATTTCTGTAACTAATTCTTTCTCATGTTGCTCTTCCATTTTGACTTTCTCAACTTTCATCTTTTTGATTCCTGTAATGTCCTTTGATTTTTTCAGCTCCTCTATTAAATCTTGTTTTTGAACTTGGAAGGGACTTTCAACTGTTCCTATAACAGACAGATCACTCCAAAACAGCATCTTATAAAAGAATACATCATTTTAGTCTAAATTTATTTATTTAATATGCTAGAGATTTGCAATTACACCTTTCAGGTTTTAATACCAACACCCACATCCTGAACCCCACTAATCTGGATTTTTTCCAGTTTAGTGTTCTTAATTAATTTTACATCAAAAAATTATCGAAGCAAGGCTAAAAGAGCTAAAGGTTTTAATGGTTTGGAGATTTAGACATTTTGAAACAACCTGTGACAGTGTCCAACATATTAAACTATCTTTAATTTTAATTTGATCTGTTCTTCAACTCTTATTCACAAACATATCATGGGTGAATTCTAGGTGGACTTAAATAAGGTGTGCTATTGCACACGTAGCGTGTTGTCATCTGGAGGCAGAAGCGCGTCACCAATGTATTCTGACTATCCTATGTGAAGGAGTGGGGGACATGGGGTAGTCAGAATACTTTGGTGACACGCTTTTTTAGGATCGAGTATGCAACAATGGGAAACTTCAGCGGCGGCTATAGCCTATCCAAAAAATCAGGTCGGGATCAGAACGTCTACCCTCCCTCCATCCCCACCACACCGTTATCGTTGAGAGGGACGTCATCTATTTTGTATATATGTACATTGCTAGCGACATTCCTCTAGGAAAAAGAAGCTATTACCCTGGGTTTAATCGTGGAAGGGTAAAAATGCAGTATAGGTATAGGGTTCCGTTGGCATAGGCCTTCACTGAAATTTACCTAAAAGTTTCCTTGCACTGGCCAAACCGAAACTCCGAAAAATAAAAACCTTGAAGCAAAAAATGTAAAATAGACGTTTATGTTTAAATTGGCTAGTCTAAAAATGTCCCGTTTACAAAAATAAAAAGTGCCACAGAGGCTCGTATTTTACAATACACAAGTAAAACATGGTAATAGTCTACCATCACTTAAAATAAGCAGTTTTGGTATTTGGAATATAAAACTTATAGCGTTATTAAGCGTGTTTCATTCAGGCCAGGAATATATAAGGGTTTTTACAATTAAATCAGCGTAATTTTGAGTTGTGGCAGTGGGATCAAAACTGCAAGTTTAGTCGCGGCCGCGGTGTTATGGATGGAGGGAGGGTAGACGTTCCGATCCCGACCTGGGTTTTTGGATAGGCTCTAGCCGAGAGTAACATCAGCTGTCACTGTAAACCAGCTGATCAAATAAACACCGTCACCTGGAGACTGCGCAGAACGTTCTCAAATTCGTCCTTCTGAATAGCACACCTTATTTAAATCCACCTAGGGTGAATTAGCCTATGTAATAATTCATGTATTGATTATCAATGAAAAATGAGAGCACTACTTCTTAAGCATGTTACTTTAAAAAAAATTACGACCAAATCTATTATTTACTATTTCAAGTTAAATTTTTGTTAATAGATAATATCTAAATCAGTAGAAGTTATACGTTACCTATCCTTGGGCGTCATACTTGGAATGAAGTAATATAGTTATTTAAAGTTTAAACACAGCCGAGGAAGCTACACATTACAATTTAGTCCTTATAAAGAAGCAATAACAATAATTTAGCAAAATTGGAGTTGAAAATTAAAATTCTAAATTTGGAATATAACACACATATATTTATGATTTTTCCTATGCTCTACTCCAGATATATTTTTGTGAATAGTTATAAAATCAATGTGACATGTGTTTCTTGAAGGAAACTCATTCCCCATTCACTCATTTTCCATGCAAATGCTTTGCCTATATTTGAGGGATATTTCAAAATTTATATTCCTAATATAATTTTTTTTGAGTGTATATATGCAAATGTCATTTTACAACAATTTGACAAGGAACAGTCAAAACCTGGTCTTGATACTGTCTGAGGTCAACGTTTTCCTAGACAGCATCATCATTAATTTGAACAACCGCAAACATATGTCAACTGGGTCCACTATCGCAACATTTTCAGATTTTGCTCAGGATCGATCTCTGATTCTCAGATTAATAGGTTAACACTTCAACCCCGACCCAATCCAGCCAGTTTATTTACATTCCTCCTGTAGATGTAAATAAAGGGTTTTCATTCCTTAGTTTATTCAAATGAAATTATTCTCTTAGTAAATACAAATCAACAATATAAAGAAGAAAAGTTTAATGTGTAGGGGGTAATTGAAAAAAGACTAAACTACAAAAATAAATTTAGTTTAAAAATGCAGTAATGTAGTATCATCACAGAAAATGTTAGTCGAGTGACATGTAAAGGAAGCAAAATATGGACAAATTGAGCGATCAGCACGGATGAAATACCTGTGAGCGAGGTGAGAGGTGCAGACATGGTCTTGGAGAGGGTCTTGTTGGTGCGTCGTAGTTGGACACTGTTGAGGTCCTGGATACTAATGGTGCCCAGGGGCTGATCGGACTTGCGGGGGGAGGTGAAGGTGGCGGGGGGGGCGGCCGGGGGCAGTGGGGGCGGTGGCGGACCAGCCGACACACTCACACCCACAGTGGCCCCCGTCTTGTCTTCTGTTGGGGACTGTCAACATGCATGTTATTTAGGTATTATTACACTGCATTGTGGTCCTTAGGTCCAGAAAATTGAAACTTTAATGGAGAATGTCGTTAGGAAAACTCTCAATAACTTGCCTACCACTAAGATATTATACACTTGCCTACCACAAACGGAATATAAAGCATTTACTATATGTGACATATTTGTCAGCCTGTAGTCAGGCAAACAATATTTACAAATAAACAATGTGGGTTACCCGATTTGTGTGGTTGGATCCTGAATAGGGGAGAAATCATGATTTGCATGGTTATATGATTTACTGATAAGTCCCTCAATTCTTTTTAATTAAATTTTACAATATCTATAAGGAATTAGGAGCAAAAGCAGATATTCTCTTCCTAATTTACTTATATTTTTCGGAACCAATAAGGTTTACGAAGTTTGTCACAGTATGTTTTATGTTTTAACACAACCACTAAGAAGTCAGATCTAATGTTAAAAATTCCGAAACATTTTGATACTTGGATCATTGTAGACAAAATTCTGCATTTAACAAGAAATATTATTAGCGTGAATGATCTGATGCCTCTCTTGTATTATCTCTTGTTTAAGAGCAGAATTACTGCAAAATTGTTTAAGCGCTGGTGAAAATTCTGTCTGAAGTTGCCAGTAACACCTGACCTTGTTTGTGTATTCATTGCTTTAACTATGTAAAAGTACCTGGGGGCCAAGCTTTGCTAAGGAAAAGGTCAGTCAGATTGTTAAGATGACTTGGAGTAATATTTCACCTCTTCCCCCTACTGATAATCAGATTTTTATAACTCATTTGCCTCTTTTCTACATTTGTAAGGTCACTCCAGTTGTTATTTATAGCTCAATGTCCCTTTGATTTATTTTACTACTCTATATATGTAATCTTCACTCAACAGCTTTAGTCCCTGCTCTTAGGAAACCACATGTCAATAATTATAAACAAAAAGTTATTACCATTGACTAATTTATAGTCAATGGTATTACCAAAGATTACACATGCTACGCAAAATTATAATTATAATTATTATAATAATTTGCGTAGCATGTGTAATCTTTGGTATTACTTTGACAGTTCCCTGATTGATTATGAACAGCTGATACAATTCTTTTGTTTTGATTTTTAACTCCATAAGCCCAATGTTATTTTTGTTTTTCTTTTCATTTTCGTTTGTTATCATTACTAGTAAACCTGTCGCGGCTTCGCTCGCGATCTTCACTTATAAATATTGTGTTACCGTTCCAAAGCCAACATGGCCTGCTGATTAACTGTGTTTACTCTATCCAGCTGATTGCTTAAAACTTATAGTTATTTCCCAATGTTAAGCTTATGGGAAAAAACTCAACTTTAAGGGGCTCCAGGGCCTCACTCACAAATTATTTCTCTATAAAAAAAGTTTCCTGCACAACTTCACGTTAAGTTATTTCCAATGACACAAAAAACATGAAAATCGGTTCAGTAGTTTAGGAGGAGTGATGACCACAAAAAACCTGCTCGCTTATTAAATAAGTATAGATTTGATTTTTACTGGGGATGAGACCTGTCTATAACTTATTTTTACACCAGAACTTAGTTATTTCCAAAATTTGAAGGAAATCCTCGGAGCCGTTTTCGAGATAATCGTGCAATCAACCAATCAAGCAAACATTGTGCATATAAAAGTATAGGATATAAGATTAACTAACATTAATATATAAAACTAATATTATGATTGTTATTAATCAACATTTAAAATACTGTTATCCTCTTTTGTTTCTTTAAAATTAAGGTTTATATATTTAGCCTGACTTGCTGAATGAATTCCTACATCATTCAAAAACGTTTTTTAACCGCAGGGAAAACAACGTTATAAAAAACACTGAAACTATTCTATTGTCTCTGTAAGATGCCGACGCAACTAGGGCGTATTTTAAGGTGAATATGAATGAATAATGAGTGAATATATATAATCAAAACAGATCAAAGTAGCTAGAAATATAAATTTTTCAAGGGATTGATGAAAGCACACCAGCAGTTTTAAACAGCGAGGTTTATAAATGTTTAATGATGGTTACGGGTTGTTGAGCGGTGCCGTTTGTAGAGCGCAGGACCAGTTGAGACGCTACGACCTTGGCTCCAGCCGCACTTTCACTCACTGCATAATTCGTTTTACTGTCACTCCGTGTATAAAATGCATTCGTGGAATTAAAGAAGATTTGCCTCTCACAAGTTATTTTAATTGGGGTAGTTTTTATGCTGGAAATTTAATTAAATTAATTTATTGCTTACCCCATTCCAGTTTTTACTACTACATGAAATAAAAGTGGTGAAACTGTCACCTGAGATATAAGACAGAGTTGAATGTGCTTAAAATGTATAAGTTAGAGTGTAAATAAATTTAATCAATTTATTTTTGTACGGATTTTAATTTTCAATGTAATTGTGGAAGCTTTTAAGGGAAGGAGATTTTTTTTGTCACAATAACATAGTTTCACTCTCATAAAAATGTCTTTAAAACTATTCGAATTTAGTATTTTAAAACCAGGCATAAGTAAGACCACCTGAAATGTACCTAATAATTATAATTTATTTTATTTATATTTATTAACCCTATTTGACCTTAGTTTTATTTCCTACTAGCTAAGTTTCCGTAGCTTGACCCGGGGAATGCAACTGTTGTGTGTGCTGCATTCTGTTGTTAACCTTTTGAACTATCTATTTGAATAATGATCGTCTGTTTATGTGATCAGTACGAGAGAGAGAGAGAGACTGAGCCATACTCGGTGATATTTGATTCGTTTTGTAGGTGAAAAAGATGTCCGTTCTATATGCAATCAATGACACTTTACCTTGTGTAAGTGCTACTTTATTTATTTAGCCTTATGTAAGCGTTAATTTATTCACAGCTGTATGATCTGATTGTTTAAATTTGAAACTCTATAAGCCCAATACTAAAATTTCAAATTTTCAAATTAGATTTTTAACAAAATATGAATTTTTTGGGGGTTGAGGTTTTTACCAATCAATTTTATAGATCCAAATAAATCCACTAATTCCAAAGTTTTAACAAAATCGTTACCCTGGATTCTTAGATAAATTTTGCAAACAAACAGACATTGTTCGTATTAGAGTACAGGATTGTTGTGGAGGGCTTTGTTTGGTTTGTTTACAAAATGTCTTGCAGTGAAAGGTCATTGTTTAGCCTAAAGGGCTAAACACTGACCACTGCCTAAAGGGCTAGAGCATTGCAATATTGAGCTCTATAAGATAAAAAAGTTGTTTAACAATAATTGGGGGACCTTTTAAAATCCATTCCGACTTAAAAGCTAATATCCCAAAATCTGAGAGGGGGTCCAGCCCCCCCTCACCTCCCACATTGCTGTTTAAGATTTCTCCTGTACCGGTACTGAATCAGACTATAACATATTGTATAGGAAAAGTAATTTTGATTGGTAATAGGATAATAGATTGATTCAAAATGTGTGCTCTAAAAGATCTCATTGTAAATTATACTGGTAATTTTAAATTTTAGGGGCCATACACATATTACGTAACACATTTTTTCGTTATTTCAGATTCCCCTCTTCCCCATGTAACCCACCATAACGCTTTACCATACCCCCCCCCCCCCAATGTGTTACGTAACTCAATCGTAGTAGGCTTTAAAACAGCTTAATCCTTTTAAACATTGTTTTATTAGCAATTTGGAATAAGGATTTCAATGAATCATTAATCTTTAAATGACTTTCTTTTAACAAAATTTGTCAACTACTCATTTCAAAGCAAAATGTATACAAGAAAACAAGACTATTACTAATAATTATAAACAAAAATTTTAGCTAAAACATAACAAATTTAATTTATAACTAATACAAATACAAAACAACTTGAAAAACTGAAGATGTGGGTGGCATAGCGCAATACTGTTTCAAGTCATGATTTTACACCCTAAAAAAAACAAAACATAGGTGTAAAGCAATACAGAACTTACTCAAAACACGTTATGTATTTATTTTTAGTTTAAAACTGTTATTAAAATAGTATGACAGGAGCAGTTTTTCCTAGGTTCCGAGGAGTCATGAACCGAGGTTTTATTTACTGAAACCTTAATTTAGATATAATTTAATTTATAAATATTTATAACACTTTCAATAGATACGGGAATGTGCCAGCTCTTAGGGTTAATATGTGTAAGTTACGTAACGTTGATCCAAATCCCCCCTCCCCCACATAACGCTACACCATAACCCCCCCCTTAAGTGCGTTACGTAATATGTGTATGGCCCCTTACATGCTGGAAACATTTAGTCAATCTATTTTTTAAACAATGTTTTACTTTTAGTATGGACTTGGAATACTAGAGTTTTGAATAAGCAAACTAATATTGCAATAAAATGCAAACTAGCTGATAGGGAGTGAATTAAAGGAATGAGGAATGCCAACTCACTCACTTGTATTGACATTAAACAGTGTCTTTTGGTACTTTCAAATTGTTACACTGTTGTATGTTAACTGTTTTATATAACTTTAAAAAAGTATGCAATATTACAGTCTTCAAACTGTGCTATACAGAATTCCAACAGCAGAGTTGTCAATAATATATTATGAGTAATCCTTTAAAGCTGAGCGATGTCATTTAAATATTAGTTATAATATTAATATTTAGCGATAATATTTATATGTTAGTTTTTTATATAATGCTTCATTGTTTATATATATATAAATGAATGGTGTAAGAAAAACTAACACATATTTTCAGCCTTTCAGCCCTATTTTAATTACATTTACTAACTACAGAATACTAGAATTTCCTATGCGCTGCTTGCACATCCCGTATTGAGGAGCATCCCGTATTGAGGAGCATCCCGTATTGAGGAGCATCCCGTATTGAGGAGCATCCCATATTGAGGAGCATCCTGTATTGAGGAGCATCCCGTATTGAGGAGCATCCCGTATTGAGGAGCATCCCGTATGGAGGAGCATCCCGTATGGAGGAGCATCCCGTATTGAGGAGCATCCCGTATTGAGGAGCGAGAGTAGTAAATAGTTAAATAGTAAACAAAACAATGACAATCTGTTCTTAGATCTAATCATTGACTATAGAGACTGAAGGAGATAGCCCATCTGTACTGTCCCTCTTTTAGTGGTAGCCAGAATTTGAAGTGGACGTAGTTTGATTAAGTCAATGACAGTGTACTGCTGTCAACTATATATTTTAGTTATTTACGTTGACTTGTAAAGTTTCTCCACCCTAGACAGCAAGTGATAAATAACTTATGTTTGATTCCTGACACATCAACTGTTGTATTATTATTCCCTCTTGAGAGGATGTATACTCTGTTGGTAATTAGTGTAACTACGTCCCTCTTTGAATCCTGGCTCACACAAAAACAGGGACAGTTTTTACAATGGCAATGTGAAGTCTATTCAGTATGTATAGTCAATGATATAATGCTTATAACAGCTGATTATTTTATTTTATTGAATTAAGAAAAAAGCACATGTGACATAAACCAAAAAACCCTCCTACATAAGAATAACATGGGGACTTTCAAGTCCCACGGGTCAGAGCCCTGAGGCCTAAATCGAAAATCTAAAGCCAGTTTGCACATCTGCACATATAGACGTGCATTTAGTTTATATATGTGGGAGTAGATCTTAAAACAAAAAAGCCTTATTTTTTACAAAGCTTATTAATGATATAGCTAAAGTATATTAGAATGTATAGAAAATCTGGTAAACCATTTATTTTTTCAGAAATGTGCCCCAAATCTCTTTATTGAAGACACTGCAGTCATTTGCTACGAACAGTAGTTTTAAGAGATGTCCCTCCTGCTCTCTATCGGTAATGTTAAGTTTACCTACCTAATGACAAGTTTTGATTAAATTAATCAGTACATAATAAATAAATTACTCCCTCCCCCCCAAAAAAAATAAAAAATAATAATAGGCAACATATTGCGTTTACCGCTAAATGAAATAAAAAATTGTCTGCAACCATTAGTTAACTGGTGGATCTGGTGTGTAGTTCAACATTTATTTAGTTGTTTGAGCTTTTAATAATGGTTATTAAGTAAAAAAAGTACAAATTAAAAAATTGGAACTTTTAAGCGCTATAATTTTTGAACCCGTATTGTGCTGTAAAGTCTGATGGTGAGACCTAAATCACTATAAACCAAAACATTTTAATAAAAACTGTTATGAGCCTTTCATCGAAAATTTTAAATCTTGATTTTTGTTGCAGTTTTTGGAGGATAATCATCCTTCAATTTTTTTGGGGTTTCAGGGAGTACTAAAACAAAAACTTCCACTGATAATTCAAATTAAAAAATGTAGACTAAAACAATTCTTTCTCCATAATACTATGTATGGGGGTGTAAAGAAAAAATTAAAATTTTAAAACATAAATCAATCAAATTTCTCAAATAAAGCATATTAGTAATACTAGATTGTAAATAGTTAAGCTTTTATTAGTCCTAACCCAACTTTTTTCACCAAACCTTTATTCAATCTAATTTTTGACATGCTGATCAGGTATACAATTAATGAGCAGGATAGAATTAAATACTGGTTTGCATTAGTGGACAATCAATGACATTTATATATAACGTGTCTTTTGGAGTGTATAGTATACACGCCAGTGGTATTTCTAACTTTTTAAAAGAGACCGGCTTGAACCCTTTAATGTGATATGAAAGGAATTAAATACCCCGAAACAGCAAACCTGCGTACTCAGCGAATTTCCAATGCAAAATATATGTCTTAATACCACATAAAGCCGCATACCAAGTTTCATTAAAATATATTCACAAATAAGCGATATATACAATTTAAATTATTCTCCATAAGAATAACATTGGGGGTGAGTACGCAGGTTTGCTGCAACAATGGACACAAAACAATGGGTTTGTATGTAAATATCAATAGAACTCATCAAAGTGAAGTCACAAACCAAGTTTCATCCATATACATTCATAAATAAGCGAGACATAACATTTTAATTATTCTCCATAAGAATAACATGGGGAGCGAGTACCTAGGTTTGCTGCCACGGGGACCATATGCGAAAAAAAATTTTTTTGTGCAAACAACAACAAACCAGAACCAGATGAAGCCATATACCAAATTTCGCCAGTGTATGTTAATAAATAAGCGAGATATAAAATTTTGATTTTTCTCCGTAAGAATAGCATTAGACAACGTACTGTGTTTAGCACTTTCAATATCTCAGTAACCAATTGACGTAGCGTAATTATCAAAATACCAAATTGTTTGTTTTTTAAGCTGAATTCAATGGTATAAATTAAAATTTGATTTAAATAAAAATTACATGTGAAAACCCCCAAAAAAAACATTTTTGGGGTACAAAAACCACCAAAAACCCCCCTTTGGATAGTGCGATTCGTCTGGTTTTCGAACTCGTTCAAATAAATGGTGCTATGCACATTTATACCAAATTTTATTAAGATCAGACATTTTTTACGAGAGTTATCGTGCTTACGGACATATATATATATATACATATATAAAAATTTGAACGAATGGTGTTTTTGGCATCTGGGGACCTCAAAACAAAAAGTTATCATGGTCTCGGGCTTAAGTCTTCCCATGAGACCTACGGTAATAGCTTCTTCCCTATAGGGGAAATTCGCTAAAACTTTTTTAAGACAAACAAATGTAGTGTTGAAAAATTATCAATTAGACTTATACCACCACTGATAAAATTCCGAGATTCGACCTAGTGGCCCTCGGTTTCTGGAACACCCTGTATTTTTAGCAAATATGTTATTTCTTGGGGTCAGTTTAGTTGAAAATAATTTTATTTCACCCATCTAGGTCAATTGGTTCGTCTACAATCGGTTTGAGACACCTTAGGTGAGACACCCTGAATGTATACACCTGTAGGTAGGAGAAAAAGAAAGGAGTTGTATTTTTTGCTGCATTATTCTTTGGCAATAATAACGTGTGGAGCGAAGCCCATTGACGATTTGTTAGTTTGGATGGGTGATGACATAGCTAGACATAATTACCTATCAGTTAACAAAGTAGTCATAAAAATCGGCCCAGTAGAACGGTCTGACGGACTGGACTAATACATTTTGCATTTTTTTAAATATATATGATAATTTGTTAATTAGAAACCACTGATACTGTATTTTACGGGAAAAGGGTAGACCTACACCAAAATTAAATTTTTAAACATTTGATTATTTTTATCTAAGTAAAATAAATATAGATTTACTGAATAACTAGCTTTTCCCAACAGCTTTGCTTTTTCACCTGATTTCAGGTTTAAAGTCAAATCAAATCACAGAGCTCATAAAATTCAATTTTCTAAAAATATATTTTAACTTGACACTTTTACTTAATTAGGCTTATGGCCTTAAAAGAGGTTTTATAAAAAAGCTAATATTTCCCCTGCAATTTCCTTGCCGATAGCTATCTTTTAAGCATGTGGTTCATGGGTGCCAGAGGTATGGTTTCTCAAAAGTTCCCGGGACGATTTAACTACTGTATGTGTAAAACTGTAGACTTAAGTTATTTTAAGAAAGTTGATAACATATAATAAAATATAAAA
The DNA here is from genome assembly GCA_963675035.1 of Allygus modestus. Lineage (NCBI taxonomy): Eukaryota > Metazoa > Arthropoda > Insecta > Hemiptera > Cicadellidae > Allygus > Allygus modestus. The sequence continues at coordinate 201,355,827 of OY776112.1, forward strand.
ATATATAACTAAGTTAATAAAATAAAAACCTTTAAACAATCACAGCAATAGTGTAAAAAATATGTTCAACTTACCGAGTGTACAGCAGGAAGCGTATCCACCTTGGCGGGCGCTGAGGGCGGTGAGGGTGCGTGGGTGAGGCCGCGGGAACCGAGGGCGCGAAGGTACTCCGAGGGTTTGATGAGGGAATGTTCGTCGCCGTCGCCGCTGCTGGGGAACTTTGGCGGGATGAACGGCAAGACCATCTGCTTGTTGACCAGGTTCGGCCCGTGAGGCGGCGGGGAAGAGGCACTCTCTTGTGTTGGCACCACTGACACAACTGACGCACTCTCCACCACTGCCACTGCCACCGGTATCGCGGCGTCTGGAGAAAGTATACTGTAATTAGTGCTCGTTATACCCGATGTGCATGTAGGCTAGGCGATCACTGCCATTTTACTTTCCGCGCGCGAGCTTATCAGAGTGAATCGCCCCAGATATTGGTGGCCACCCAATATACCCCCCCTCCCCGGGTAATTGGGGGAACGCCGTCCCGTGTAGTCCGGCAACACGCACTCCGTGCTCTGCCGTGTGGAAAATTAATTAATTTGCTAGGTGTTAACTAATGTCATTATAATTACACGGATGATCAACTATATATCTCAATAAACTTGGATGACCTTGATGTTTTGGAGAAAATAAAATAGTTTCTCATCGTCATAACATTTACTTTTTGCCATCGTTACCCAATTATTGTACCTTTCGTAGATTGTGTATTTAATTTAGCATCAAAAATACATGGTTTAGGCTTACAACAAAATAACTGTTAAATTAAAAAAATAGAAAATCGTGTGCACGAAAAATCACTCTGCATTTATCTAAAACTTCGGACTGAGGTAACAAAGCTGTATTTATATGCACTTAGTGCACTCCAACCCGTAAGAGTGCACCGCGCCGGCGCCGCGAGGATTGTGTTTGGTTAGTTTAGTCGTTTAGTTTATGACAGGTTTTGTTGTCCGTCAGTAAAATTGCTGTGGAGAAGTACTTAATAACAATCAAATATATCAAATTCGTTTTTCATATAGTTTCTTTTCAACGTTCCTCAGAAATTTTTATTTTGAAACTGTATTTTATATTACATTTTTATTTTTATTTTAATACTTTTTTTACTGTTTTCAAATTAATGATTGGAATGTTTTAATGCCTCCAGTAAAAGTATACGTTTCAGTTCTATTTTTAAATAAATAATAATGAATACCGTAATATCCTGTTACAAAATTCTTTGTAACAAGTCATTCCTTTTGTATATTTGCGATATAATCAAAATGTTTGTAAAATAAAGCACATTCATATTTGTTTTGAAAGTCGTGTACAGAAATTAATATTTTGAATACTCTAAAAAAGTACTTAAATTGTTATCAATTGACCGTATAATGTTTTTCTGGAAAATATAGTCACTGCATGACAAATATAAATTCCTGAACGTAAACAAATAAAGAGAAACATTTTTCCTCACATTTCAGTCTTTTTTTAATAACAAAATGTGTTAAAAGTACTAACGCTAATCTTCATTACATTAACAAAACACATGTTGGAGAATTTAAAGTGAGGCATAACCTTCTGGCCAAGACCTGTTGTCAGTTTTCAGGTCAACACACCCAGCAGCAGACGCTCGTATGCAGACGGACAGACGAAAAATCGCTCCCCCGCTTATTACCTATATATTATGTGGCAACACACACCGAACTTCATACGTCTGTGAACGTCTGATACGTCTGAAAACAGACATTTCGAATCGGTCCGAGGGCGATTTTTTAAACGTCTGTATACCTACGTTTTATATTACGCATGTGCAAACTCAATTTCTTATAATAGTCCCGCTTGCGGCTATAAAGGTGTGTTTACTAGCAACTGTCTGCTTTGTGATAAACACGTGGTTGTGTTGCATTAAGTCGCATATTGCATTTGTTACACCAATTTTGTTGTAATCGACGTGAAACAAGTAATAGAAGCAGTGAGAAGTCACCGGGTTCTTTGGAACCCATGTTTGCCTAAATACCGTAACACTAATGCTAGAGAAAATGCTTGGAGCGAGAGTGCAACCGGCTCAACCCACGCGTCCGTGTACGGCTGTGTGCGTTGACCGAAAAATCCGTCTGCCTGCGTACGTCCGTCTGCTGCAGTGTGCGCTGGCCTTTAACTAGTGCATCTGACTCGACAAGACCTTTCGTCTACTTGTGTAGCCGAGACAAACTGTTAACGTGCGTTTCGAAACACGGTATCAGTCTGAGTTTCAAAGGTTATATGGATTTTGCCGGGAATTGAACCCGGGTCTTTTGGTTGGTTGGTCACTGCGCCAGTACTCGACCCACTCAACTATGACTGCCACTTTTTACTTGTTGGAGAATGCGATTCTCAGAAATATCACGAATTAAACGACGACCAAACGTCAGTGACGGCAGGACCGTTAAAGTGGCTGACGAGTTAAACAACGACCAAACGTCAGTGACGGCAGGACCGTTAAAGTGGCTGACGAGTTAAACAACGACCAAACGACAGTGACGGCAGGACCGTTAAAGTGGCTGACGAGTTAAACGACGACCAAACGTCAGTGACGGCAGGACCGTTAAAGTGGCTGACGAGTTAAACGACGACCAAACGTCAGTGACGGCAGGACCGTTAAAGTGGCTGACGAGTTAAACAACGACCAAACGGCAGTGACGGCAGGACCGTTAAAGTGGCTGACGAGTTAAACAACGACCAAACGGCAGTGACGGCAGGACCGTTAAAGCGGCTGATCATGTGTAATTTGACCGGTTAAAACTGAAACCACAAATAATTTAATATTATCTACTGCGTTTAGTAATGCAAATTACTTACCTTACGAATATAACTTTTACGATATCTATAATTCTTTACTATGTAGCTAGCCGCATAGTAACACATTAGAGTTCGTAAATAGTGTTAAAGTATACTTAATTACCGTACGTTTATTATACAATATTTCACTCAAGAAGACAACTCAAACCATATCAACCAAGGTTTCCGTTTATGGAAGTAGTTGAAAGTTGTAGCATCACTTGATCACGTGCCTCGCGATGCGACATCTAGTGGCGTTCAGGAGCACCGCACTCTCTAGAATGACTGCACGGGGAAGCATTTCTTTTCCATTAAAGACTCTCTATAATTACTAACGTACAAGACAGCCACAGCCAATTTGTGTTTGAATTATTGTTCCTGGGGAAAACAATGTATCCGGGGATTTGAAAGCCCCATTAATAATGTAATGTGATTTATCTTTGGTATTCCAAGATTGCGAGTACTCGATTGTTTATCTCCAATTTCATTCTTAATATATGTTTTAATATCAATTCTACATAGCATACTTCCCCTGCACGTTATCGCTTTAACTAAAGATAGATGTAATTGAAGCTATATTTTAATTATTGTGTAAAAAGGTCCTTAATTATTTCATTACTGCATTTGATCTACCCCTTTGGTTTTAGAACCAATCACACGATTGTGTGGCGGTGTGTGAACCTACTATAATGGTTTACACGTTTTGATTGGGCCATTTAAAAAATAAAACCTAGGTGTCGAAAATAAGAAATTGATTCACACGTACATTTCAATGTGGAATATAAAGTAGTTGATGTCAGGCAACCGGAAGTGGAATCGACGTTATAAGTGACGTCACAAAAAGCGGTCCACTTGCACCGGTCAGACACACAACCGGTGAACACTTTTTCGTTATGTTGTCTAGAACAAATGTGGTACGTTTGCAACGGGAGTTGTACAATTTTATAAACTTTCTAGGCTAATAACTTTCTTGCGCACACATAAAATGTAAAATAAATTATAAGACAATTCGATAAAACTAACTCTGAAGGAACAAGTGAAATAATTATTATGTGTATTTAAATAAAATATTTACATCATCTCTCAACTATTTTACACGTTTAGAGATAATCCAACCGGAACCGGTCACCGAATATAACCGCTTTCATAAGTAGCTGGCCTCAGAGTACTAAGTATTGTTTAACAATATATAGACTAGTAGCTATGCGTCCGCCGCTGGTTAAAGCTAAGTGCAATGCATCGGCACCATCCCGTATCAGGGGAGGTGTGGATACTTGGTTTATTTTGTTTAACTTTGATAATTCACAAAACGCATCAATTGAAAAATATCTAGGCCTATACATAGTAAAGGAAGAAGATTCGAGTATATTAAAATCGGCAAGCGAAATCCGAGCAGTCTGCAAATACTGCCGGACATCTTTGGTTAATATCATAGAAGAAATGTAATAAACAGAATCAAAACATTTTCTATAGCGTTATTTAATATCGTCAGACTGAATTTAATACGTATACATAGTAGGCCTATTCATCATGAACTAAGTCTTCCCAGTTACGATTTGTATTGTACATATTCAGAGTTTTCCGTCATTAAAGTATTAAAGTTATTTAAAGAAACTATAAACGATACCTATAATATTTCCACATGGTTGCCGAAGGACTAATAACTTAAATAGGGTGAGTGCACCAGTGAATGACCGGTTAGGGTGATATATCGGATCAACTTAAGAAAACTCCCATACTAAATAGTGTACGATGTATTTTACGTTGCCTAACTCTTACCTAAGATTTAAAGATTAACACACAAGTACCTGGGGGCCGAGCTTTGCTCGGGGGAGGCCAGTCAGTTTGTTTAGATGACTTGGAGTAATATTCACCACTTCCAACTACTGATAATCAGATCTGTATAACTGATTTGCCTCTTTTCTACATTTGTAAGGTCCCTCCAGTTGTTATTTATAGCTCAATGTCCCTTTGATTTATTTTACTACTCTATATATGTAATCTTCACTCAAATATTTTAATCTCTGCTCTCAGGAAACCACATGTTAATAATCATCTACAACATAGTATTACTTTGACAGTTCCCTGGTTGATTGTGAACAGCTGTTACAATTATTTTGTTTTGATTTGAGCCATAAGCCCAATGTTAATTTTTAACTTTTCATTTTAGCGAATTTCCCCTATAGGGAAGAAGCTATTACCGTAGTCGGCATGGCAAGACCTAGGCCCGGGACCATGATAACTTTTCGTTTTGTGGTCCCCAGACCCCAAAAACACCATTCGTTCGATACTGTGTATATATATATATGTGTGTCCGTGAGCACGATAACTCTCGTAAAAATGATCCAATTTTGATGAAATTCGGTATAAACGTGTAAAGCAACATTTATGACTTTAAGTTCGAAAACCAGCCAGATCGCTCGATCCGAAGGGGTATTTTGGGGGGGTTTTGTACCCCAAAAATGGGTTTTTTGAATTTTTTACATATAATTTTTGAAATTGTAAAAATTTTAGTTTTTACCATTGGATTCAGCTTAAAAAAACACACAATTTGGTATTTTGATCATTCCTCTACGTCAATTGGTTCCCGAGATATTGCAAGTGCTAAACACAGTACGTTGTCTAATGTTATTCTTATGGAGGAAAAGAAAAATTTTATATCTTGCCTATTTATGAACGAATACTGACGAAACTTGGTATACGACTTCATCTGGTTGTGTTCTATTGATATTTGCTCAAAATAATAATTTTTGCTAAAGGCTCCCGTAGCAGCAAACCTGCATACTCAGCCCCATGTTATTCTTATGGGTAATAACTAAATGCTATGTCTCCCTTAATTATAAACATAAATGAATAAAAACTGGTATATGACTTCACCTAGTTGAGTTATATTGATATTAGCATAAAACCCCATTTTTTGTGTTCCTTGATACAGCAAACCTGCATACTCAGCCCCAATGTTATTCTTATGGAGAATAATTAAAATTTGTATATAGCGCTTATTTGTGAATATATTTTTATGAAACTTGGTAAGTGGCTTTATGAAGTATTAAGACATTTATATCTCCATTTGAAATTCGCTGAGTATGCAGGTTTGCTGCTACGGGGGTATTAACTTTTAGCGAATTTCCCCTATGGGGAAGAAGCTATTACTGTAGTCGGCATGGTAAGACCTAGGCCCGGGACCATGATAACTTTTCGTTTTGAGGTCCCCAGACCCCTAAAACACCATTCGTTCGAAACGGTATATATATATATATATATATATATATATATATATATATGTGTGTGTGTGTGTGTGTGTGTGTGTCCGTGAGCATGATAACTCTCGTAAAAATGATCCGATTTTGATAAAATTTGGTATAAACGTGTAAAGCAACATTTATGACTTTAAGTTCGAAAACCAGCCAGATCGCTCTACCCCAAGGGGTATTTTGGGGGGGTTTTGTACCCTAAAAATGGGTTTTTTGAATTTTTCACATATAATTTTTGAAATATTCAAATTTTAGTTTTCACCATTGAATTCAGCTTAAAAAACACACAATTTGGTATTCTGATCATTTCTCTACGTCAATTGGTTACCGAGATATTGAAAGTGCTAAACACAGTACGTTGTCTAATGTTATTCTTATGGAGGAAAAGAAAAATTTTATATCTCGCAAATTTATGAACGTATACTGACGAAACTTGGTATATGGCTTCATCTGGTTGTGATCTATTGATATTTGCTCAAAAAAAATATTTTTTTTTGCCAAAGGATCCCGTAGCAGCAAACCTGCGTACTCATCCCCATGTTATTCTTATGGATAATAATTAAATGCTATGTCTCCCTTAATTATAAACATAAATTAATAAAAACTGGTATATGACTTCACCTACTTCAGTTGTATTGATATTAGCATAAAAACCCATTTTTTGTGTTCCTTGTTGCAGCAAACCTGCGTACTCAGCCCCAATGTTATTCTTATGGAGAATAATTAAAATTGTATATATCGCTTATTTGTGAATGTATTTTTATGAAACTTTATAAGTGGCTTGATGTAGTATTAAGACATTTATATCTCCATTGGAAATTTGCTGAGTATGCAGGTTTGCTGCGACGGGGGTATTCATTTTAGTTTTTTCCATTATTTAATTTTTCCTGGGGATGAGGACTGTCTAGAACTTATTTTTATCCCAGAAATTAGTTATTTCGAACATTTAAAGGAAATTGTTGGAGCCGTTTTTGAGATCAGTGTCGCAAGCAAGCAAGCAAGCAAACCTTACTCATATTAGAGTATAGGATATTAAGTATAACTGTAAATATAGAGAAACAAGTTTTAGTAGATTTGTTAGAACACCATGTAACTGTTTCAGTGAATGACTGGATTAATTTCGACTAAGACAAAACAATGTACAAAATTTAATAATAAAATTTGAAAACAATGGTAAAAATACAAAAATAACAATATTTTTAATACGTTACTTCCTATTCTAATAATAAGTACATTAACTATTTGTGTTTGAACTCTTTTAGCCTTTATTTTATTTCTTTGTTGTTTTTTTTTGTTGAAGCCAACTCTCAAAACTTTCGCGTGCTTTCTTTTGTAATCACGAAAAAAGATTAATTATTATTATTTGTTGGAATTTTTAGATTATTTAACGAATTTAGGTTAATTCAGTAAATGACCGGACTGATCAATTATGTGATTGTACGTGCCCAGCCAAAAATATTACTAACCCTTTGCACCCCGGTCATTTGCTGGATAGGACGTGAAAACCCCTTAAATTTTAACTGGAATCATGACAAAATGTGAAATATTACTGTTTGCAGTAATTTTGAGTTCATTTCAAGAATTCAGGTTATAATTCAGTTAATGTCAGGACTGGCCATTCACTAGTTTTGACCAAAATTTGAATTCAGTAAATTACCGGTTTTGTAAATGTGATTAATATTACTTAAATATCATGTGCAGACAGTTTAAACACGATATAAATTTTTCATCTACAATATTAAACTATAAAATTAACATTTTAAGAACTATTTAACCGTAATTTTTAAAATAAAATGTGGCTTACCTAGAGTCACAACATAGTGAACGAGGCGCTGATGACAATATTGGAAACAATAAAAAGTTAAATCATCAAAACATACAACAATAATTATTAACAAACCCAGCAGAGCTGGTAATTAAATAATAGTACAAAGTAACAGCTGCCTTTTAAATTTATTTTATTTTGATTTAAACTCTTATTATGTGTTTTTTTCAGCAAACCGGTCATTCACTGAAGGTGATCATTAACTAGTACCATTGATTTTGAGATGTATAATCAATGCTAGTACACTCACCCTACTGTTTATTTAAAATACCCGGTCGCAGCAAACCTGTGTACTCAGCGAATTTACAATGCATATATACGTGTCTTAATACCGCATAAAGCATCTTCCAAGTTCACAAATAAGCGATATATAACATCTATATATTACTCGTAATACTCTAGGGGTTTTTTCTTCACAGTCATAACTCGATAACGGATGGACGGATGTTAATGTTTGAGGTGCCAAATTAAAGGTATTTTTACGTAGATTTGCCAATATGTCTCAGAATTTTTAGAAAGGACATCACTTAAACACAGTAAAGGGCTGAATTTTCGGAACAGTGGCACTATCCGACGGCGGAAGTCTAAACTGCGTGATGATTGAAAGTACGTTGTTATCATCTGTTTTAATATCAGATGTTTTGTTATGTTTGTTTACATCTAAAGAAACCTTTCGTTGTGTACAGATTTGCTCGGATTCGAGCAACAACAGGACAACTAGTTTTAATTATTCTCTATAAGAATAAATATGGGAGTTGAGTACGCAGGTTTGCTGCAACAAGGGACACAAAAATGAGTTATTATGCGAGTATAACGCAACTAGGTGAAGTCACGTAGTTTCATCAGTAAACATTCATAAATAAGTGATATAAGCCATTTTAATTATTAGTGAATTTCCTATGAAAATTGAAATATTAGTATGACCCGCACGGTGAAACTTAAGCCCGGGACCACCATAGAAGGTCCTAACGTGATCCCCTGAACACGTTTTGGGTGGGGGTCGTTCAAAATTATATATATATATATATATATATAGAGAGAGAGGGACATATATATATATATCCATATCTATAATAAACGGTCAGGAAACTGACACATACCTTCTCCCTTTTAGCCCAACTGTAATGAATAAATTACTTTTTATTACCTAAATATAGAATACAAAGCACGGTCGAATGTACAGAAAATCTTGTAAAAAAGTTGTTTTACAAAACATCCACCCAAATCCCTGCTTTGGAGGCACTACAGAATCCATTGCTACACTCGTGGTTTTAAGAGGGGAAATGCCCCCTATTCCCCCCCAGGGTTGTTAAGGGGCAACATATTTCGAATTTCCTCTGTTGGTTAATGCTAACTAGACAAGCATATCAAGTTTGAATGATATTGATCAGTAAATAAGAGAGAAATAGTAATTTTTGTATTCCCCATAAGAATAACATTGGACAACGTACTACGTTTACCGCACAATTAAAATTTCAATTTTCTCCGCAACCAGCAATCGTAGAATAGTAATTAAAACTACTAAATTATTTAGTTTTTTGAGCTCTTTTTAATGGTGAATATATTTTTTTTATATTTATGTTTTTCTATGAAAAATAAAAAAACAACTGAATTTTTGATGTTTTAAGTCCTGCAATTTCTGAACCCGAAATTTTACAGAAATGCGGGTGGTGTCATTTTGTTGGAGAACTAAAGTTCTACAAACGACTAAAGTTTAATCAAAATCGTTGGAGCCGTTTTTGAGAGATTTTAATTTTTCATGTTTTTTGGCGGTTTTTGGGGGATAATTACCCTTAAAAATCAAAAATTAAAAAAAATGAAGAAAACTCCTGGAGATATCGTGGATTAGTACCTACATTCCAAATTTCATAAAAATCGGCCCATTGGTTAGGGCCATTGGTTAGCTCTGTACACATCCACACAGACACACACACACACGCGCGCACGCACACACACACACACACACACACACACACACACACATACACACAGACAGACATCACGTAAAAACCACTTTTTTGGGTTCAGGCAGCACCAAAACGAATATTTCCACTAACAACTCGAATTCGAAAATTTTGACGAAAACAATACTTTCTCCATATACTATGTATAGGGGGAGAAAGTAAAAGGCAAAGCCCTGGCTGACTGATTCACTGACTCACTCATCACTAATTCTCCGCCTTCCGATGTTGGTAGAGAGCTGAAATTTTGAACACTGATTCTTTAGGCATAAAATAGGAAAACTAAATAGTTTCATCCTGATCTGACCTTAGGGCTCCGCCAGAGACCCCGACAAAGTTCCCATGTATTCCTTGTGGACATTCAATTTTGTTTGAGCTCATGAAAATACAAACAGCTGATCTTGATTAGTAGTAGTTCCACGGGCTAACCACAGACTGCAGCACACACAACTGTAATCCTATACTCTAATATGAGTAAGGTTTGCTTGCTTGCTTGCTTGCGACACTGATCTCAAAAACGGCTCCAACGATTTCCTTCAAATATTTGAAATAACTAATTTCTGGGATAAAAATAAGTTCTAGACAGGTCTCATCCCCAGGAAAAAACAAATAATGTAAAAAAACTAAAATGAAAAGTTAAACAAATTAACATTGGGCTTATGGAGTTTAAAATCAAAACAAAAGAATTGTAACAGCTGTTCATAATCAACCAGGGAACTGTTAAAGTAATACTCATGTTGTTTATGATTATTAACATGTGTTTTCCTGAGAGCAGAGATTAAAATATTTGAGTGAAGATTACATATATACTGTAGTAAAATAAATCAAAGGAACATTGAGCTATAAATAACAACTGGAGGGACTTTAAAAATGTAGAAAAGAGGCAAATGAGCTATACAAATCTGATTATCAGTAGGGGGGAGTGGTGAAATATTACTCCGAGTCATCTAAACAAACTGACTGGCCTTCCCCCGAGCAAAGCTCGGCCCCCCCAGGTACTAGTTTTTATAAATCGTTAGCGGGGCGAAACCTGCGGCCCACAGCTAGCGCGCGCGCGTGTGTGTGTGTGTGTGTGTGTGTGTGTGTGTGTGTGTGTGTGTGTTTGTGGGGTTTACAATTTTCCAAAAATCAGTTTTTTGAACTTTTCACCCCAAAATTTTTGAAAAACTTAATTTTGGTTTCGACCATTTTATAGAGCTTAAATAACAAATAATATAGTATTTTGAATCATCAACCTAGATTAAGTGGTTGCGGAGAAAATCCAAAAAACGTGATCATAAAATCTCTCATGTTAATCATATTGCAAAAATGTTTTTAGCTTTTCCTCAGTTCATTTTAATGTAAACCTAACATTTACTTTTACCAATCAGTTCATCTTTACAAAACAATCGTTTTGGTGTTTAAATTGTGATTCTATGTCCAACCATTGCAGAGATATTCAAAGTGTTAAACACAGTACGTTGTCCAATGCTATCCTTATGGTGAATAATTAAAATTTGATATCTCGATTATTTATGAATGTATGTTGATGAAACTTGACATGTGGCTTCACCTAGTACTGGTCTATTGATATTTGTACAAACAATTTTTTTCGATTTTCCCCGCAGCAGCAAACCTGCATACTCAGCCCCCATGTTATTCTTATGGAGAATAAGTAAAATGTAATGTCTCCCTTAATTATGAACATAAATGAATAAAACTTGGTATGTAGCTTCAACTGGTTAAGTTGTATTGATAAATGCATAAAAACACATATCTTGTGTTCCTTGTTGCAGCAAACCTGCGTACTCAGCTTTCAATGTTATTCTTAAGGAGAATAAATAAAATGCTATATATTACTTATTTATTTGTGTATTTTTATGAAACTTGGTGAGTGGCTTTATGTGGTAGTGAGAAACATATACATGCATTGGAAATTCGCTGAGTACGCAGGTTTGCTGCTACGGGGGTATTTTATTAGTATTACCTTATTCAGAGCTAAGCAATTCAATCATTTAGGTATACAATGTGTTTAAGAATGTAGTAATTTTACTGCCATAAGCTATAAAACAGGAACTAAATTTATAATAATTTGGACAATTCCTTTTCTAGACTTTACAAAATAGTCCAGTCAAATTCCCTCCTGCAAAAGGTAGCCTACAGAAGTAGCCTACGGTACTTCTGATTTTTGGAAATGTTGTTAGGACTCAAATGAAGAGGAAAAAAACAAGTTTCAGAAATAAAAACCAGTTGGTTATACACCATAAAACAATTTTAGTCATTCTGGTGTATTCTAAAAAGCTATTTTCGTCTTGAGATAGATGATGGTATTCACCAAATCCGCCTATGCACATGACAATAGGATGGACCGCATATTTTTAGGCTAAGAAAATCTACTAAACACTAGTCTTTTCAAGATGGTGTTTTCAATATGTTATCATAACTTATTTCGCTTCCCATCATTACTGTAAATAAAACACTAATTATTCTCCAAAGTATATTTCAAGTTCAAATCTGATCTCACCTTCAGCCTAGTTCAACATATTTGAAAAAGTAACCAAACAGACTGTAAAAAGCAACAAATTATAGTATGTTTGGTTACATTTTCAAAGTATATTGAAGTAGGCTGGAGATGAATTCAGATTTGAACTTGAAGTATACATTTTGGAGTATAATTGGTATTTTATTTACACTAGTGATGAGAAACGAATTGTTATGATAATATAAATACCATCACGAAAAACACATAGGCCTACCGGAATCAATAGAGTTTTCACTTAACACAGGTAGCTAAACCAACTCGCTCGGTTATGCCATTTTAATGACTGATTAATATAGTGCTATACTGCCGCGCTAGTGCGACAAAATACGACGCTCGTATCCTGGCCAGTCCCGCGCAGCGAGGTGGTCCCGCGTAGTCGCGTCGCCGCTTTGCCGCTCGCCGCTCTCCCGCTCGTATCACGACCGGGGCCTTATACTGGCCCAATGCCGGTTCATACACTACATAAATTATAGTAGGCATTATATAACCTTTTATAAAGATCGGAGAGGAAACTGAGAAAGGCATGTTTATAAAATATATTACGTATTTCAAAGGATCGAATTAACTGTCCTTTAGTAATATGAAACATCATCTCGTGTAACAAACATAGTCCAGTAAAATAATGACCACCTTTTTGGTTAGAGAAAAACACAAAAGACAAACTCACTGTCCTAAAAAAAAGTCGAAGAAAAACGAATCACATAATTAATTAATATTTAAAAACCCGTTCCTCAGAAAAAAAATAATTAAATTGAATATCTAACAGAAAAAAGTATTTCATGTTATAAACAGGTCAATAAACTAATATTTAAACAAGCCCTTCCCCAGGGAAAAAGTATAATAATAGATTGAATGTACAACAGAAAAATGCGTTTCCTATCATATATATCTATAATACCCCCGTCGCAGCAAACCTGCATACTCAGCGAATTTCCAATGAATTATAACATAACACATTAAGCCACTTAACAAGATTCATAAGAAATATATTCACAAACAAGCAATATTTAAAAAAATAATTATTCTCCATAAGAATAACATTGGGGATGAGTACGCAGGTTTGCTGCAACAAGGAACAGAAAATAATGGGTTTTTATGCAAATATCAATAGAACCCAGCTAAGTGAAGTCACATACCAAGTTTCATCCATATACATTCATAAATAAGCGGTATATAACATTTTAATTATTTTCCATAAGAATAACATGGGGACCGAGTACCTAGGTTTGCTGCTACGGGAACCATAGGCGAAAATTTTTTTTGTGCATACAACTGTGACGGCCCAAAATCCGTAGACTGTTAAAAGCCATTAATACGACACTGTAATTAAATAATTACAGTTTACCGTTCCTAATAATTAAATTTCTACCGTCACTAAAATCCATAATTGGAAGGAGGAACGGTGTTCTTAACATTATTTCAATTATTTCATTTATTTTTTCATTTTAAAGAGTTGGTTGGTACAAAATATTAAATCAACCTCCAGACGCTAGGATATTTGCTCCAAGCTAATCTCAGCTTAGATGCTCCCACGGTCCCGGCCGGGCGTTGATATCAGCAGGAATGTGCGACGTCAGCAACTTGACGCTCTGCATTGGCCTTAAGTGCACGATTCCTGTGCCTCTTGTTTGAGTAATGGCGTGAGTGATCGTCAGGGGCAGCACTGAACAACGGAGTGTTCCCGTGACGTCACGTGCTGATGCCGCCGCTCATTGGATGGGCAGCTTCAGCATTGGGGAAGAAGACGTGAGATTCGCCCAGTCCCTAGGAAGTCACGATGTAATTAACACGCGTAGCGTCGCCTCTCCCTGTTAAATTATTGATAGGCGTTGTTTTTCTAAATTCAATGTAACCATAATTATTGTATTTTAACCGCGGATATACCTATTGTTAATAACGTTTAAATTGTTCTAAATCAGTTGTTGTAAAGTTGTAAAGTTTAATAAATAGTAATTTTGTTTCCCAACCGGCATTATTATTATTTAATCCCGAAATATCGGCCTGTGGTATACAACAATAAACCACAACTAGATGAAGCCATATACCAAATTTCGTCAGTTTATGTTCATAAATAAGCGAGATATACAATTTTTCTTTTTCTCCATAAGAATAACATTAGACAACGTACTGTGTTTAGTACTTTAAATATCTCAGTAACCAATTGACGTAGAGCAATGATTAAGATACCAAATTATTTGTTTTTTTATGCTGAATTCAATGGTGAAAATTAGCATTTGATTTTAATCAAAGTTACATGTGGAAACCCCAAAATACCCCCGTAGCAGCAAACCTGCATACTCAGCGAATTTCCAATAGATATGAATGTCTTAATACTACATAAAGCCACTTACCAAGTTTCATAAAAATATATTCACAAATAAGCGATATATACAATTTTAATTATTCTCCATAAGAATAACATTGGGGCTGAGTACGCAGGTTTGCTGCAACAAGGAACACAACAAATTTATTTTTATGCTAATATCAATATAACTCAACTAGGCGAAGTCATATACCAGATTTGATTAATTTATGTTCATAATTAAGGGAGACATGGCATTTAATTATTATCCATAAGAATAACATGGGGCTGAGTACGCAGGTTTGCTGCCTTTGGCAAAAAATAATTTTTTTGAGCAAATATCAATATACCACAACCAGATGAAGCCATATACCAAGTTTCGTCAGTATACGTTCATAAATAAGCGAGATATAACATTTTTCTTTTCCTCCATAAGAATAACATTAGACAACGTACTGTGTTTAGTACTTTCAATATCTCGGTAACCAATTGACGTAGAGAAATGATGAAAATACCAAATTGTGTGTGTTTTTTTAAGCTGAATCCAATGATAAAAACTAAAATTTGATTTTTTCAAAAATTACATGTAAAATATTCAAAAAACCCATTTTTAGGGTACAAAACCCCCCCAAAATACCCCTTCGGATAGAGCGATCTGGCTGGTTTTCGAACTTAAAGTCATAAATGTTGCTTTACACGTTTATACCGAATTTCATCAAAATCGGATCATTTTTACGAGAGTTATCGTGCTCACGGACACACACAAATATATATATATATATATATATATATATATATACAGTTTCGAACGAATGGTGTTTTTGGGGTCTGGGGACCTCAAAATGAAAAGTTATCATGGTCCCGGGCCTAGGTCTTACCATGGCGACTACGGCAATAGCTTCTTCCCTATAGGGAAAATTCGTTAAAAACCATTTTTGGGGTACAAAACCCCCCCAAAACCCCCCTTTGGATGGTGCGATTCGTCTGGATTACGAACTCGTTCAAATAAATGGTACTTTACACGTTTGTACCAAATTTCATTAAGATCGGACCTTTTTTACGAGAGTTATCGTGCTTACGGACACACACACACACACACACACACACACACACACACACACACACACACACACACACACACACACACACACACACACACACACACATATATATATATATATATATACATATATACAAATTTGAACGAATGGTGTTTTTGGCATCTGGGGACCTCAAAATGAAAAGTTATCATGGTCTCGGGCTTAAGTCTTACCATGAGACCTACGGTAATAGCTTCTTCCCTATAGGGGAAATTCGCTAAAAGGCAAAGCCCAGGCTGACTGACTCACTCATCACTAATTCTCCACCTTCCCATGTAGATAGAGAGCTGAAATTTTGTACACTGATTCTTTAGGTATAAAATAGGGAAACTAAATGTTTTTCATCCGGATCTGACCTTAGGGCTCCGCTAGGGATCCAAACAAAGTTCCCATGTATTTCTTATGGACATTCATTTTTGTTTGAGTTAATGAAAAAACAAACAGCTGATCTTGATTCGTAGTAGTTCCACGGGCTAATCACAGAATGCAGCGCACACAACTGTCATAGTTTTAGCGAATTTCCCCTATAGGGAAGAAGCTATTACCGTAGGTCTCATGGTAAGACTTAAGCCCGAGACCATGATAACTTTTCGTTTTGAGGTCCCCAGATGCCAAAAACACCATTCGTTCAAATTTGTATATATGTATATATACATATAAATAAATATATATATAAATAAATATATATATATATATATATATATATATATATATATATATGTGTGTGTGTGTGTGTGTCCGTAAGCACGATAACTCTCGTAAAAAAGGTCCGATCTTAATGAAATTTGGTACAAATGTGTAAAGTACCATTTATTTGAACGAGTTTGAAAACCAGATGAATCGCACCATCCGAAGGGGGGTTTTTGGGGGGTTTTGTACCCCAAAAATGTGTTTTTTGGGGTTTTCACATGTAATTTTAATTTAAATCAAATTTTAATTTATACCATTGAATTCAGCTTAAAAAAACAAACAATTTGGTATTTTTATCATTGCTCTACATCAATTGGTTACCGAGATATTGAAAGTGCTAAACACAGTACGTTGTCTAATGTTATTCTCATGGAGAAAAAGAAAAATTGTATATCTGGCTTATTTATGAACATAAACTGGCGAAATTTGGTATATGGCTTGATCTGGTTGTGGTTTATTGTTGTTTGCACAAAAATGATTTTTCGCCTATGGTTCCTGTAGCAGCAATTCTAGGTACTGTACTTGGTCCCCATGTTATTCTTAAGGAAAATACTTAAAATATTATATATCACTTATTTATGAATGTATATGGATGAAACTTGGTATGTGACTTCACTAAGATGAGTTCTATTGATATTTGCATAAAAACCCATTATTTTGTGTGCCTTGTTGAAGCAAACCTGCGTACTCATCCCCAATGTTATTCTTATGGAGAATAATTAATATTTTAAATATCGCTTGTTTGTGAATACATTTCTTATGAATCCTGTTAAGTGTTTTAATGTGTTATGTTATATATTCATTGGAAATTCACTGAGTATGCAGGTTTGCTGCGACGAGGGTATTATAGATTATTTGTGGGGCAAAGCCTGCAGGAACAACTAACTAGTATGTTATAAATATTATTTATTTTACAGAAACACTGGCTTTACAATCGCTTTGTTTCTCTCTTGGTGCTACTGTTATGAGCCAAAAGGAGAACAAACGTCGCCACTGAGATGTAAGTGTGCCCAACCAGTGACCATTTGATGGCTCTAGTGAGATTACCAATCAACAATATCAGGGTAGAGAAGTGAATCTCTTTCGACATCTAGTGGCACCGGTCCTCCCGACAGCAGAACTCGCGGCCAATGTATATATGCCGGTGCGCCTCCAAAACACTCCTCCGAGAACTAAAGTATATAATCGTTTTCTGTAAAATTAAAAGCACTTTATCACAGTACATAGCCCAATGGTATACATATGGAGAACAAGTTAAATGTTTTGTCTTGATTATCTATGAAAATAAATGTATGAAACTTATTATTTGGTATCTGGTTTTAATCTTTTGATATTTACCTACATAAAATCCGAGGCAGGAAACCTGCATAATCAACTCTAACGTTATTAGTGAATTTCCTATGGAAAAGTGAACCACCATAGAAGTTCATAACGTGAGCCCCTGAACACGTTGCGGGGTCGTTCAAAATGGAGAGAGGGAGAGAGAGAGAGAGAGAGAGAGAGAGAGAGAGAGAGAGAGAGAGAGAGAGAGAGAGAGAGAGAGAGAGAGAGAGAGAGAGAGAGAGAGAGAGAGAGAGAGAGAGAGAGAGAGAGAGAGAGAGAGAGAGAGAGAGGAGTGCGTGTGTGTGTCCAGTTTACTTCAAATGTTATAGGAACATTCCTTTCTATAATCAGTTGGATAAGTTCGTTGGGCAAAGCAATCGGAAGACTCTAACCCCCTTTATGGGATTTAATATGTCAAAGTTTGAGTTTTTGGGCTCAAAAAGGGTCAGAAAAGCCACGGATGTAATATTAATGCATGAATTTAAAAATATGGAGGTTAGTAAGGCGAAAGTTTTAGCCCTCTTTGATCATTCTAGCATAAATAGTTAAGGAGTTATTAAAGAAAATGTATAGGTATCGACTAAAACAGAGCACATTGTCTTATGGGGGATTTACATTACAAAAGCCTGGTATTCATATGTTGGTGCATTTTAGCGAATTTCCCCTATAGGGAAGAAGCTATTACCGTAGTCGGCATGGTAAGACCTAGGCCCGGGACCATGATAACTTTTCGTTTTGAGGTCCCCAGACCCCAAAAACACCATTCGTTCGAAACTGTATATATATATATATATATATGTGTCCGTGAGCACGATAACTCTTGTAAAAATGATCCGATTTTGATGAAATTTGGTATAAACGTGTAAAACAGCATTTATGACTTTAAGTTCGAAAACCAGCCATATCGCTCCATGCGAAGGGGTATTTTGGGGGGGTTTTGTACCTCAAAAATGGGTTTTTTGAATTTTTTACATATAATTTTTAAAAAAGTCAAATATTTGTTTTTACCATTGGATTTAGCTTAAAAAAACAAACAATTTGGTATTTTGATCATTTCTCTACGTCAAATGGTTACAGAGATATTGAAAGTGCTAAACACAGTACGTTGTCCAATGTTATTCTTATGGAGAATAAGAAAAATTGTATATCTCACTTATTTATCAACTTTTCCTGATGAAACTTGGTATATTGCTTCATATCGTTGTGGTCTATTAATATTTGCACTAAAAAAACATTTTTTGACCGATAGTTCCCGTAGCAGCAAACCTGCGTACTCAGCCCCATGTTATTCTTATGGAGAATAAGTAACCTATTATCTCCCTTAATTATGAACATAAATTAATAAAACTTGGTATGTAGCTTTACCTACTTGAGTTATATTGATGTTTGTATAAAACCTCATTTTTTGTGTTCCTTGCTTCAGCAAGCCTGCATACTCAGCCGCCATGTTATTCTTATGGAGAATAATAAAAATGTCATAAATCGTTTATTTATGAATGTATATTGATGAAACTTGGTTTGTGGATTTATGTGGTATTAAGATACATATATATGCATTGGAAATTCGCTGAGTACGCAGGTTTGCTGCTACGGGGGTATTTATCATCCCCAGTATCGTCACGCATAATTTCAATCTTGACTGGACCTTCTCCTAACCTTATAATGGGTAACATTGTATTCCCAGCATTGCAGGTTAATGGAACCAGGAGCATAAGAACAGCAAAAAAACATGCTTTCAGATTTCGATAAGAATTGGAAATTTTAACAGTTATAATCACTTCCCTCACGTCAGCATGCTGCGTGGGAACTCTATTTTTTATGATATCAAAATTGTACACCTCCCCAATTATGATTATACATTGATAACACTTGGTATGTGACTTCATCTGGATGAGGTCTATTGATGTTTGTATAAGAAACCCATATGTTGTGGTCTCCGATATAGCAAAAATATATATTATTCTAGTCTTCCTTAATGCGTTTTTTTTAGAATAAATAACATGTAAAATCTGAAAATTATTTTTGAATATATTCTGTTGAAACTTGGGTAAGAGGCTCCATAGTGGTAGAGAGGAACGAACATTTGAATTGGAAATTCGCTGAGTACATAGGACTACTGTGACAGGGGTATTTATGTTAAGATTGTAAGATAGTTCAAATTTACTTCTTACGTGGCCAAGGCTAGATCGCATAATACACAAAAATAGTGTCTGCAATACATAATTCTCATCCTCCACATCTCACAAATCATTGTAACATTTGTATCTGAACTTGTTTGTTCACGACTTAATCTGATAGGGAAAATTCTCTTAATCAATGAATAGACCCATTATGATCGGTAGGCCCTATGACTGGTTGAAATCTATTACAAAACAGAAATCAAAAGTAACTGTAATTCAAGTTCAATATTTGAACATCCAAAATGGGATCAAATTCCGCTACTGAGGTGTATGGTTGATTTTGGCTAACCAGATTACCATTGGACGGCTCTGGCTTGATTTACAAATTATCACAAAGGTAGAGAAATAAATCTCTTTTGACACCTAGGAGCTTCGGTCCTCCCGCCGGCGGGTTCCCGCGGCCCGTCTATATATGGCGTTGCGCCGCCACAACACTCCTCCGAGAACTAACTTATTATGGTTCATTCATTTTTTTAAAATTCAATCACAGAAAAAAATATATAACATAGACAAAATAATGGATTTTATTAATTTTTGTTTAGATTTCGGTTGAATGCCAAAAAGTTTAATTGTTTATCAGGTATATTTTTGTATTTACATTTACTGTTTTATGTGAGTTAAAATAATTAATAGAGTTTTATGGTTCAAATATCAATGGTTTTGAATGGATTTTTTCAAAGAAAAATTTTAAATATTGAATTTTAAAACATTTAAAGTTTATATACCTGAATCACTATGAACCACAAACTTTTGTAATCAAATTCGTTAGAGACGTTTTAGATAAATTTAGATTTTAATGTTTTTTCAGTGGTTTTGGGGGCAAAATTACTTTCAAAATCAAAATACTGTTAAATAAAAAAACGACAGGAGATACCGTCGGTGGATTAGTACTACCAAGTTGATTGAAATTATCAAAATCGGCCCATTATTGGTGTGGTCTCTAGGTCTGTACACATCCATACAGACAGACATCACTTCAAACGCAACTTTTTTGATTCAGGGAGCATCAAAACAAATATTTCCACCAATAACATTACGCAAACTCTAAAATTTTGTCGAAAACAACACTTTCTCCATATAGCTTACTGTACTCTGTATATAGCAGGAGAAAGCAAACACCCCCATAGCAGCAAACCTGCGTACTCAGCGAAGTTCCAATGCATATATATGCAACTTAATACCACATAAAGCCACATACCAAGTTTCATCAATATATATTCATAAATAAACTATTTATGACATTTTAATTATTCCCCATAAGAATAACGTGGCGGCTGAGAATGCAGGTTTGCTGAAGCAAGGAACACAAAAAATGGGGTTTTATACAAATATCAATATAACTCAAATAGGTTAAGCCATATACCAAATTTTATTAATTTATGTTCATAATTAAGGGAGATACAAGTTACTTATTCTCCATAAGAATACCATGGGGAATGAGGACGCATGTTTGCTGCTACGGGAACTATCAGCCAAAAAAGTTGTTTAGTACAAATGTCAATAGACCACAGTGATATGAAGCAATATTCCAAGTTTCATCAGGATAAGTTGATAAATAAGCGAGATATACAATTTGTCTTATTTTCCATAAGAATAACATTGGACAACGTACTGTGTTTAGCACTTTCAATTTTTCTGTAACCATTTGACATAGAGCAATGATCAAAACACCAAATTGTGCATCTTTTTAAACTGATTCTAATGAAAAAACTAAAATTTGACTTTTTCAAAAATTATATGTAAAAACTCAAAAACCCCATTTTTGGGGCACAAGCCCCCCCCCCAAAAAATACCCCTTCGGATAGGTCGATATATCTGGTTTTCGAACTTAAAGTCATAAATGCTGCCTTACACGTTTATACCAAATTTCGTCAAAATCGAATTATTTTTACGAGAGTTATCATGCTCACGGACACACACACACACACACACACACACACACACACATATATATATATATATATATATATATATATATTAGAGAATCAAATCCACAGTAAAGGGCTACTATAATATAAGTATAAAAACATGAAAATAACCATGAGTACCCTGTTGAACAACAGGGTAATCATGGTTATTTTCATGTTTTTATACTTATATAAAAACTATGTTATGTTTTTATACTTATATATATATATATATATATATATATATACAATTTTGAACAAATTGTTTTTTTGGCATCTGGGGACCTCAAAACGAAAAGTTATCATGGTTCCGGGCCTAGGTCTTACCATGCCGACTACGGTAATAGCTTCTTCCCTATAGGGGAAATTCGCTAAAATGGATTTGGATTTATATTTCTGGAAAAAAATGGTTCATTAGAAGATTTTACATACATACTGTAAACATGCATGTATGCAGTGGCGTTACGAATTTTTTTGGGCCCCCCGCAAATTTGTTTTCAGACCCTCCCCCCAATATAAAATAATCTTACAGTTTCACCCTATCCCTTTCCCCTCTCCATTAGGCCTACTCAGGCGTGGATCCACGGGGGGAATGGGGGAAATTCCCCCCCCCAAGACAAAGGTTGGAGTTGTCCGCGCACCCCTGCACCTGCGTTATGTCTGCCCGGCAGCGTCACCACGGCTTGTCGCCTGATTGATGCGTCGTCAGTCAGACTTTATACTTACTTGCCTGTAATACTACTACAGGGTGTCCACAGACCGGAAATTCCAGGAAAATCGGATAATTTCCTGGAATAATACGGGAATTTCGGCGAAAATCCGGGAATATAGTTTAACGCCTTTTTTTACCGTTCTCGTTCGTGCGGCTGGGTCGTCGTTTCCAGCCAATAAAACACGTTTTGGATGTAAATTTAAACCAATAAGAAACGTTGCCGATCGTCATTTTCGGGCTATTAAATGCAACTAAATTCCTGTTTTTTACTCATCCGACGCGGAAAAATAGGCGTTCATTGGCGATAGGATGGGGTCGAATCGCCGACTGTATTAGTAAAAATACGTTCCGGTTGTCGTTCGGGCCAATAAAACGGGATCTGGCTTTATGTTTTGCTGGGAAAATGTGGTCCGACTGCCAACTTTTTATGATTAATCACGGTTAGATTGTGATTTTTGGAAAATATTGACGCTTGGTCGTTATTTTCGGTCATTAAAACACGTTGCGGCCATCGATTTTGGACTTAAAAATGCAAGGAACGGTTGCTTTCGGCGAATAGAATGCAGTGAAATTGCCTATCTTGTTGTATAAAATATTTTTTAGTAAGTAATTTTTTGCTGTAAAATGCAGTCTGCAAGTCTTTTCCGCCCGATAAAATGCGACCCTAAATTGAATTGTGGTCGATGGTTTTGCCCTACAAATCGCAGTATGGGTTTGTCGGTCAATTGCCTTTTTTCGGACGCTAAAACAAGGTTATATTGCTATATCCATGGATAATATGCGGCTCGCTTGCCGCTTCAGGCCAATCAAATGCGGTCCAGTCCATTATACCAAAAACATTTTGGTGTTTTGGACCACCAAGTCGCGGCAAAATTTATTTTTTTCCCCGATATAACACGGACAAATCTCTCATTTTGCCCGATAAAACGCGTTTCGGACGTCGTTTTTGGTATATAAAACACGACCCGTTTATTTATTGCCGAGAAAATGCGGTCCGATTGCAGTTTTTGAGCGATTAAGTACATTTCTGGCATAAAATACGGTTTGTACTCAATTTTCAGCTGATAACAATCTTTGCGGTTGTAGTTTTTGGCTAGTATTATCACTTATAGTCAATGGTATTATGCAGTAAAATTGCCGGTTTAACTACCGATTTTGGCTGATAACACACGCCCGGTTGGTAAATTTGTCTAAAAACACAGTTTGACCGTTTTCAGGCTAAAAATGCGGCCCGATTGACGTTTTAGACGGCAAAATGAGAATATATTGCTATTTTAGGCCGATAATATGTATCTCGGGTGTCTTTCAAAATTGCCGTATCTTGGCCAATACAATTTGTTTCGATCTTAGTTACGTTAAAATCTTTGTTTTCGACGATAACATACTTTGATACTTCCCCGCTGGCGTGTTTGCCTTTAAATTGCGGTTTAAGGGTATAAACTATTGGGGTTTTTGGCCGATAAACTACGTTAATTTGTTGTTTTCGGTCTAAAAGTTGCGGCGACCATGAAATGCGGTAAAATTGTCATTTTTAGGCCGAAAAACAGGTCAAATTGATGATTTTGGTCAATAAATCCATTACAGTCGTCTTTTAGGCCGATAACACACACTTTGGTCAATCAAACGCGTTCGGCTATTTTTTACGGACGATAAATTTTATTGATCTGGAATTTTTAACAAATTTTCGGGGAAGGACTCCCGGACCCCCCCCAGGGGTATTTCATACCCCCCCCCAACCACCAGCATTTCCCCCCCCCAATGTGACTCCCTGGATCTGCCCCTGGGCCTGCTAGATTATAGGATAAGGTTGCATAAGCCAAGGACGTTTCGTAACCTCCAGATGCATAACATTAGTTCCAGGATTGTTTAATTTTAGTGATTAAGTTTTGATAACTTTCAAAACGTAAAGAAAGCTTCATAAAGTCCAGGACCTAGGTCAGTAACTCTCTCTCTTCCTGTCCAAAAATTTGTAACAAGTATTTGGAGTGGATCCAAATTCAGTATGAAGTGAAATCGCCGCTATAAAGCGTTTACGGTTGTACCTTGAGGTTTTGAAACGGATCCCATCATGAGCCAAGGTCCATAGATACTTAGTAAGGTCTTTGCAGTCGGTATATTTAAGGTTTTCTAGCTACCCGGAAGAGACATCGTAAAAACAGCTGTAAGGTCACAATCACAATCACAATCTGATCACAAATACAATCTGCAGTGTTGCTGGAAACACGATATTTATCGAACGCGTACCATATATTTTCCTCATCATTGTAATTAAAATACACATTGTTTAACTAATTACATAATTATATCAGCTGTTATTTTATGAAACTAATTATTGTTTTGATTTATTTGTATTATTGGATTATGGATTTAAACTTTCTTTCCGCATGTTCAGTGACAATTTAAAAATAGCTGTACCATTATTATCCCCTGTTAGGTTGGCAATACTTATACCATGTTGTTGATTTATGCATCAGCTGGACGCCCTCGTAAAGGTCTGTTTTGATCGCAGCGGCTGTTGCGGCTGTTGCTCGGAGCGACTGTTTGCAGAGCGTTCGACGCTGAGCGACAGATGCCGGGCGGTGATTGTTGTGTTGTTTTCTACCACTACAATCGCTAGCGTCCCCGTCGGCAGTCGTGCTATCATATCACTATAGTGCGGTCTTGTGTGAGCTTGGGGCCAGACACATATTACGTACGGTAACGCAATTTTCATCATCTCAAGCCCCCTCCCTCCACCACATAACACTCCGTAACAGCTGAGCTTACTCCCCCCCACCACATAATCATTTAACATAATGATAGTAAAAATTTTAAAATGATGCAATCTTAAACATAACAATTTTGCAAACATTCCAACAAGGTGTTGTTTATAATTTCTAAAACAAATCTATTATACCATTCATAAAAAATTAACAAAAAAAAATAAAAAAAACATATTCTTTAAAATAAAAACCAATAAAATATGATAAAGCTCAAAACGATACTGATAAGGTTTGAGGTAAACAACAACATAGAAGTAACATTTACTCCATCTTTTTCTTAAGGGTGCGCCCTACCCCAGATTGAATGATCCGCATATTGTTGTTTAACGGCGCCACCACCAAGCAGGGTCATGCATATTTATACTTGAAGACCTTCTTGTCCTCCTCAATCAACCTGTTATTTTACAGATTTCTACCAAACTATTTGCAGTTTCACACTTTTCAGATTTCAATCTAGGTGTTGTACGGTTCCTTTTTTCCAAAATAATTTTTCGCCTTACATTAGGAAGCTTTAGAAAAACGCTTTATTTGAAAACTTTACTAATGGCCTACCATTTATTTTGAATTAAAATCACGATTTTTAAATTGTATGATCCATAGATGAACATTTAGTGAATGAAATAACAACAAATTATTTTTAATTGGTTAACAATTGAGCCTAAAATGTTGGAGATGCAAAACCCTTGCTTTAGCGTGCGGAAGGCAGGTAGGGTGCACCCTTAAGGAAAATTTTTGAGATTCAGACAAGACAATAAACAAAACCAGCTGAAACGTAAAAAATTTTAATAACTGACATAAATTCAAAATGAAATTTGTTTAATGAAAAAACTAAGTAAATAAAAACATAATAAACAGTAAAAAGAAAACACTACATCAGATCATGAAACACAATTTTATTTGTAACTCCTACATTATATTTAATATGTGTGAGTTAAGTAATGCTGAGCCTGACCCACCCATATAACGCAGAGTAACGCTATGCCGTACCCTAGACCCCCCTGTAGTGCGTTACGTAATATTTGTATGGTCCCTTTGATAGCCTAGTCACTGAAATGAGTTTCTTTTGTATGGAAAAGGATATGTACTGTGACTCAATTGCTCCAGCAGGGGTCTTATTGTAATTGACTTCATTTTTTATTTGATATAGAAGCCATGCATATTTTTTAAATGGCTAATGAAAGTGAGGCTTAGGTTCTAGTATAATAAAATAGTTTTCTAAAGTTAGCAGTATCGATCGGCAAAACGAAAAAAACGGGACACCGTCACATGGAGGGTATGAAATTATCCCCATGCAAAAGGGCTGGTCCAGGTCCGGTGGAGATTCTCCCCCGGGATATTTGTAATACTTATAAAGTATTTTTGTAAATACATTAATCAAGTTTATTCTCTTAAAAATTAGACATCAACTTATTAACACGATTTTATAATTCTGCGTATCCCTCGAATTATTGATTTAATCATTTTGGTGAATACATAGATGAATTCGTCATTTTATCAGTTCCGACGGAGATTTTCGGCAGAATGGGACATACCGCAAAATCGGTATGAGACCGTTCAAATTTCGTTTTTCTAAGACTCTGGTACCCAAATAATACCCTTGTCTCGCCAATCTTTGTACAGAAAATTAAAAAATATAAACTGCAGGGTGAGGTACTAACGCCTAAAGCAATTTCTCATTTGTTTGATAAAATAAAAAGTAAACATTTCTACTTTGGGAGCACTTATTTTGCGCTGAACCCACGTACAAAGGCACAACAGACGCGCGGCTGCAGCGTCTCCAACTGGTCCGAGAGCAGTCGGACCTGAGTCTGACGCTGAAGACACTAGAGCCACTAGCATCAGCCGCTCGGAGGAATACAGAACCATGGAACTCAGGTAAGAGCAGTAGCGCGCGATGATCGCAGAGCATTGATCACTGAACGATTGTCGCAAAAGCCGCTCCGAGCAAAACAGACCTTAAGACATCTTTGCTTCGAACATTACTCATAGAAATAATCATACCAGGTCTGAAAGCTCTACGAACCTTGATCATGATCCATCACGATTTATCATTATTTATCACTAACACATTCTTACGCTGATTCACTCTTGAAAAATGTTTATTTGACAGAATTGAAACTACACTGTTCAAAAACTCCACTGACTGACACTATTGGCAACTGTTTTAAAATTGCTATGCAAAATGGTGAAATATTGATTGTGTGCAAATTGTTAAAATAGTTCACTTTAAATTTTAGTTTTAATGTCACTATTTGTCCTGTTGCTCGAATCGAGCAATTTTGTACCTAAAGAAAGGTTACTTCTGTTGCAAACAAACATAACGGTAACACAAAATCTGATATTAAAATGGACTATCCATTACCAGCCCGTCAAAAATGACGGGCTTAAAACACAAATCAAAAGTTTTCATTAGTAATCAAATAAATGCAGTGGTAAATCTAAATACCTTTAATTTGACACCTCAAATGTTAAAATCCGTCCAACCGTTATTGAGTTATGACTGTGAAGAAAAAACCTCTAGCGTATTAATATACAGCATAGGATTATAATTGGGGGAAATTAAAATTATACAAGTTTTGAAGTTTTTATAATATGCACAACGAATTAAATATATTATTACCAGCCAAAAAGTTAATTCTTAAAGTTTATTAACAACATTATTGCTGTTTTAAAATGCTTCACTTATCATACCAAAATATACAACTGCTTTGAAGTATCAGTGAGACGTCTACCTTCAGCCAGTTCTTCAACATGTTTTTAGCGAATTTCCCCTACAGGGTAGAAGCTATTTACCGTAGGTGGCATGGTAAGAGTTAAGCCCGAGACCATGATAACTTTTAGGTTAATTTAATTTGTTTTACAAATTTGAACCCGATGAACAAACTTTTGAATACTTACTAACATTTTAACTGCAGGTTTTAAGAAATAAAATTTGGCTTGAAGTGACACCATAGAACTCTATTAATACACCTGGAATGCTAGCGCAGTGGAGTTTTTGAAGCGAAAAACGGTCCTTCCCCATCCACTTAATGGGCAACTTCGTCAACTGAGGAATTTCTGCCGGAAAATATTTTGATGCGCGCAATCATTAACACAATCCTCCATCGCACAGAGATCATCCGATTGTAATGAAACTTATATATTTATTATCTGGAAGAACTGAGGATTCTAACGGAGTAAACAACTGACAGATCAGTCAGTTAACAGAATTACAAAATTAAAAAATATAATTACCTAACAAATTGGAACATGAAAAAGTTAGTAAGCATAAACTTTTTTTAATTTTTGGGGTAGAAACAAACTTCAAGCGAGAAAAATTTTGGAAATTAGTTGAATAAAAACTTTTATTTGAAACCTTTGTTTATACCGTCTTTAGTTTTCTCACATTTAAAGGGCAAACGCACGCTTTTGATATCGCCACCACCACCGTCGCATCACGTTGCTGTCCCGCGCCGGAAACAACCTTTATTCCATAATATCCTATTTTTCTTAATTTTGTCAATCTTATAATAACAAATACTTTTTCTTCTGAAGGACGGGCAAGCTGTGTGACACTTGGTTTAACAAGTACTATTTTATTGGATGGAGCACACTTCCCGTTCCATGATTTTTTTTGTTGAAATGAAGTTTTCAACATTATTTCGAACTCGAGTACCAGAATTTGTACTATTTAAACTAAAACTCACCTCACCTTCATTTCAAAGAAAATTTTGAAAATAAGATAGTTTTGATAAAATAAATAAGTAAAGACTATGCAAAAATTAACAAACTTAAGAACATGTGTTAGAAAAAAAATCGATCCCCACTAAAATACTACTACTGTATATTACGTTCTACACACGTTTCAGTTTGTAAAGATAATTTATGGGAAATCCGGTATTATGGAACAAGCTTAACTAATAATTAAACTTAACTCACTAAAATTTCTTACTCATTATTTCCCATGGTTTATTTCCAGTTTACCTTCAGACCAGGGCCTTAAAGAAAAATGTGTCAATTTATACGGAAAGACTTTTTCCATCAGATTCAAGTAGACTATGTAGTCAGCACTTCAAACCAGAGTAATTTAAATTGGTAGCCTTAGAAGATGATTAAAAACAACGCAGTGCCTACAGTTTTTTATTTTCTCGGGAGGCTTCTCCTCATTTTGTAAACCTGCTGTATTCCTCATTTTGTAAACAGTGAAATAAATTACTTTGGTGGCAACATATTTTGTTCAAATCCGATCACCTCCCATTAAAATGATCGGCAAGTGTTACAACTTGTAAAAATGATTTGCTATTATTTTGAAAATACTATGCCATGATTTCAGCTGGACTCAATCCAAGGAACAAAATAAAGCATCAATGAGCCTAAGGCAGAAATTAAATAAGTTAATTTTATTTAATAACATTTAAGAAGTATAAGAACAACTTTATAATCTTATATTATAATAAAATATCATTTTAAATTGGATTTCAAATTAATTTTGAATAATAACCTGTCCCCTGTGTCATTTTATATGCTACCGTATATGTTGGTTGCGCTTGTGATTCAGTTGTTTTAATACAAAACAGCGGCAATGAAACAAATATCTATTTCCAAAATAAAAACGAGAGTAGCTACCATAGACCATTTATTGCCTGTAAAATATTAAGTCATAGTTCAGCTTGTTTATATAATCAAATTTGTGTTGTACAACAAAGTGTTGCGTCAGTCAGCTGGAATGAGTGGGGCACGAATTTGTTTGAGCGCGGGACACGTTGTTACCATCTTTCCAGAAGAAATAAATCAACTTATGAAAAAATGTTTGGGTTACAAATCGTGGATCAACTAATTATCTACAATTTTTCTGCTGGATTTTTCTTTTTAACCCCAAAACAAAAAAGTGTACGCTTAGTAACTTTTTCGTGTCACACTTTTAAAACACTAAATAGTTTTCATTACTACAAATAACATAAATTACCAAACTAAAAGAAGCTTATTTATTATTATTAGATTCCGTAGCTCATGCAGATAAATAATATATAAACTTTATTGTAATTACATGAATCTGGCGAGGCGCAAAAGAGTGTAAACGATAGGGCGCACAATGCTTAAACCCACTGAGTGGCCGTGAGTGCCATTGAAGGGGTGGGGGTAAAGACCAATTTCTTGACACAGCCCAAGCGTTCCAGGTGTATTATAATAGAGTTCTATGAGTGACACCAAAATGTGTTTGATTCAACATCCAAAACTAAACTAACAACAAAGTTTAAACTAAACCCTTTTGGGCTATTGCATGCAGGCGTAAAATGTATTTCGTAAAAAGACACTTTTTGAATTTAGACTTGTTCTAACAAATATTTTAATATGCATTATGTTGGGGCTTTATTACAATAACACCTTTAAATTTTGTACAGCGGATTCATTTTGTTACATGCAATTCAAAATTAGCTTTTTAAAAATTTGTTTTATAACTAGTGAACAATACTTTTTTAGTTTATTAGCCTGTCATTTTTGACGGGCTAGTAACAGCTAGTATAGGGTGGTCTGGACCTAGCGTTAAAAATTTTGTTGGGTGATAGAACTACATAAATGCAACTTAAATACACAATTAAAAAAATTATACCCTACACATCCACTAAAAAAAATAATTTTGTATTATATTTTTTAACCGTACTTTTACCCAAAAATTTAGAATTTGTGGATATTTCGAAACATTTGTCAAACTGTAATACTACCATCGTATTCTAAATTAAATTTCAAGTTAGGACAAATAGGTTTTAATGAGCAAGACACTACATAATCACTTATTAAATTCATTAGAAGTGTAAAGTTATCATTTCCTTTAAAAAATTAAAAATGAATATTTCATGCACAATTCTTTAAAAAATTTGCTAGAGAGTAGCAAATGCTATAAAAACTGCTTCAAAATGTGGGCTTTCAGAAGATATGATACAACACTAAATTCGTTACCATTTTAGTACAGTAATGCGTGTTTGAATGGTGTAACACGTGGTTTAGGAAAATAATAATTAAACTCTGTCATACTAAAAAGACACATATATGAAAATTTGCATTATTACAGCTATATCATGAAGTTAAAATTCCTTTTTTACCTGCAAAAGTACAAGATAAAATCATAAATGTTAGATGGATCATACGAGATTACAGCTTCATTTCAGTTTATTTTCGAAATGTCCTCCGTTCTCTCTTATACAGGCTCTGGCTCTTTTTCGCATTGCACCAACTGTCACTTTATGGCTTAGTTTTTCCCTAACTTTCTGTGTTACATCTTGGATCCTGTTCAGAAGTTCCTCTTCACTATTTACAGGAGTTGCGTACACATCAGACTTCATAAATCCCCACACAAAAAAGTCCATGGTATTCAGATCAGGAGAGCTTGCAGGCCAAGGTACAGGACCTCCTGGGCCAATCCAAGTTGAGTAGTTAGCACTCAGCCAATCTCGGACGTCTGTAGTAAAGTGAGGAGGTGCACCATCTTGTTGATAAATAATATGTTGACGATGCGCAGGGTCAATCATATCCAACATTTGAGGCAAATCGTGTTGCAAAAAGTCAAGATACATAACTCCATTTAAACTTCCCTGAAAAATGTGAGGTCCCAAGAAACGATTGCCAACCACACCAGCCCAAACGTTTATGTGAAATCTTCTTTGAAAGGACATTTCTCTTGCTGCTCTTGGGTTTTCATTATCCCACATGTGCATGTTGTGGCAGTTGAATACACCTTGTCTTGTAAAAATAGATTCGTCTGTCCATAAGATCTTTTTTGAAAAAGTGGTATTGTTCAATATCAGAATTTAGTAGATAGCGACAGAAATCTCATCTAGCAGCATAGTCATTACGTTCAAGGCCTTGAACTTTTGTGAAATGGTAAGGGTAGAATTTATTTTTGTGTAAAACCGTCAAAACTGTAGTTTTACTCACGCCTGTTTCACCTGCAATTTTTCTGCTACTAATCCCCGGGTCTTCTCTAACTCAGTCCAGAATTTGCTCTTCAGTGTACACATCTAAAGCTGCTGCACCCACCTCACTCCGCTCCTTGTGCACAGATCCACGTTCTACCAAACGCTGATGCAACCGCGTAAACACTTGCGTACTGGGAACGCGCCGACCAGGATAGCGGACAGTGTACTCCCTTTGAGCCGCACTCGCGTTTCCATTACAGTAACCATACAAAAAATGCATTTCCGCATATTCTTGATTTGAAAACGACATCTTGACATCACTGCCACTGAGTAAATGGCCAAAATCCACTAGAAATACTTTGTCCAAACAAAACATAACATTGGTATCTGTGTGTGATAACTTATGATAAGGTGGGCATTTATTAGATATTTGAATTATTTCAGATATTCTTCTATAATGATTTGTACATGACAATCACTATCCCTAAATTATTATTTTTTTTTTAATGAGGATTTCATTGTCTTTTTTATCTGACCTTAAATAATGCTGCAAGTTAAGTTAGTGGTATTTTAGTTATCTAAAAATCCAGACTTTTAACTAGTGTAATTTTGGCCTAACCTCGTTTTACTCCACTCAAACTCGCATAACTGTACTAAAATGGTAACGAATCAAATGTTGTATCATATCTTCTGAAAGCCCACATTTTGAAGCAGTTTTTATAGCATTTGCTACTCTCTAGCAATTTTTTTAAAGAATTATGCATGAAATATTCATTTTTAATTTTTTAAAGGAAATGATAACTTTACACTTCTAATGAATTTAATAAGTGATTATGTAGTGTCTTGCTCATTAAAACCTATTTGTCCTTACTTGAAATTTAATTTAGAATACGATGGTAGTATTACAGTTTGACAAATGTTTCGAAATATCCAACAAATTCTAAATTTTTGGGTAAAAGTACGGTTAAAAAATATAATACAAAATTATTTTTTAACGCTAGGTCCAGACCACCCTATATATTTATGTGTCTGTAAGCACGATAACTCTCGGAAAAAGGTCCGATACTAATGAAATTTGGTACAAAAATGTGTAAAGTACCATTTATTAGAAAGAGTTTGAAAACCAGACGAATCACATCATCTGAGGGGGGGAGGGGGTTTGGGGGGTTTTGTAGGACAAAAATGTTTTTTTTGGGGTTTTCACATGTCATTTTTATTTAAATAAAATTTGAATTTAAATCAATGTTTGTTGTTGTTTGCACAAAAAAACAATTTTTCACCTTTGGTTCCCGTAGCAGCAAACTTAAGTGCTCGGTCCCCATGTTATTCTCATGGAGAATATTTAAAAATATCGCTTATTTATGACTGTATATGGATGAAACTTGGTATATGACTTCATTTACATGAGTTCTATTGATATTTGCATAAAAACCCATTATTTTGTGTTCCTAATTGTTGCAGCAAACCTGCATACTCATCCCCAATGTTATTCTTATATGGATTTTTGTAATTCTTATAAAACATATTTTTTATGAATCCTGTTAAATGGCTTAATTAAGACAAATATTCCATTGGAAATTCCCTGAGTATGCAAGTTTGCTGGGACGAGGGTATTCTTACTTTGGCTCAACTCCCCACTGTTGAGCAAGGGTTGTCGCTATCGCTGTCGCTGTCACAATTGCTGTGCCATAATTATTTTTTATATCTATCAGCTGATTTTTTTTTATTTCATCAATATTTTTATTGCTTTATGGAGGTCTGTGCCATCTCATTTAAAGACCTTCGATACCAAGTTCGAAGGCTCAAGTAATAAAAGAAGGTATGCAAAATCACTTGAAACACAAATTCAAAGCTTTCCATGTTCATTTTTAATGAGGTGGCTTGAGTTTTCTCTCTTTATTTAAAGGAATTTATGAACATTTTTGTCAATGCTCTTATGATGTAAACGTGATTAGTTATGCCTTAAAGCTTTCAAAGAATCAATCCGAGATGACCAGTGTGGCTGGCAAAGTTTTTTCTAACTGTACGTAGTTGAACTTAAAACGTCCCACCTTTTAATATTTTGACTAGAAAAAATACATTACTATCAAAAAGTTTTGTTTTCATGAATATTTAAAAATTGTATAATTTAAAACAAAGTTTAAATTGTGGGCAGCATAATGAACATATATTGCTATTTTCTGTTTTTTTTTTTTTCTAGACGACTCTTATACAGCGAACAGCAGCATAACAAATTCAGAATGACTAAAGTTATTAACATTTATCAAATATAAAAATGTCATCCCAAAATGCGGGCCCGCCAGAGCTTTTTACCTTGGGGCGCGGGGCCCCTCGGCTCAAGGGCCCCCCCGCACTGCGGGCACTGCGGGCTTGGCTGTTACCCCACTGCATGTATGTATGAAAACTGTAGTTTATATTCTATATTTAGCAAATATAAAGTAATTTATTGATTAAAATTGGGCTAAAAGGGAGAAAGTATTTGCCAGTTTCCTGATACCATTTAATCCATTGAATACTTTTCACGGAACGGTTCCGTGATGGCCGTTTTGGCCCAAAATCTTTATCACGGAGTGGTTCCGTGATGATGTAATACCATATGTTTTTTCAAACATTTTTTAAATTTTTTAATATTTTAAATTATTTGTTAAAATTGTTTTTACTTCAAGCTTATATCCATGAATGATTTGTTTAGGTAAAATATAACATTGTGATCCATTTTTGGCAAATGGGTAAAAATATAAATTATTCAAGAAAAAAGTGGTTTTGCAAAAAATAATAAAAAATTAGTTTCTGTAGATAAAGTAAATACCCCCGTCGCAGCAAACCTGCATACTCAGCGAATTTCCAATGGAGATATAAATGTCTTAATACTACATAAAGCCACTTACCAAGTTTCATAAAAATATATTCACAAATAAGCGATATATACAATTTTAACTATTCTCCATAAGAATAACATTGGGGCTGAGTACGCAGGTTTGCTGCAACAAGGAACACAAAAAATGGGTTTTTATGCTAATGTCAATATAACTCAACTAGGTGAAGTCGCATACCAGTTGTTATTCATTTATGTTCATAATTAAGGGAGACAGAGCATTTAATTATTATCCATAAGAATAACATGGGGCTGAGTACGCAGGTTTGCTGCTACGGGAGGGTTATGCAAAAACAATTTTTTGGAGCAAATATCAATAGACCTCAACGAGATGAAGCTGTATACCAAGTTTCGTCAGTATACGTTCATAAATAAGCGAGATAAAAAAATTTTCTTTTCCTCCATAAGAATAACATTAGACAACGTACTGTGTTTAGCACTTTCAATATCTCGGTAACCAATTGACGTAGAGGAATGATCGAAATACCAAATTGTGTGTTTTTTTAAGCTGAATCGAATGATTAAAACTAAAATTTGACTTTTTCAAAAATTATATGTAAAAAATTTTAAAAACCCATTTTTGGGGTACAAAACCCCCCAAAATACCCCTTCGGATAGGTCGATCTGTCTGGTTTTCGAACTTAAAGTCATAAATGCTGCTTTACATACTTATACCAAATTTCGTCAAAATCGGATCATTTTTACGAGAGTTATCGTGCTCACGGACACATATATATATATAGATATATATATATATATATACAGTATCGAACGAATGGTGTTTTTGGGGTCTGGGGACCTCAAAACGAAAAGTTATCATGGTCCCGGGCCTAGGTCTTACCATGCCGACTACGGTAATAGCTTCTTCCCTATAGGGGAAATTCGCTAAAAACTAAAAAGTTTTATCTAAGGAAATAGTTTTTGCACTTTACTAGACATCTAATTAGACATTTATTTTAATTTTTTATTTTTACTATATTATTTTAAAAAAAATAAATAAAAATGTTAATTTTAATTTTTATAATAAAATATTTTAAATATTTTTTTATTTTTTGTTTTTTATTAATGTATTAAAAATAAATGTATCCAGCTTCAAGAAAAACACTATGTTTGCCCAATTACTAGCAAAAATATATTTTGTACAGTTTATTTACTAGAACACAGCAAAATATTGAAATTTAATTGCCATACAGTCATTAAAAAACTAAGTATCCAATGGGTTAATAGAAAGTATTTATACATTTATACTATAGCCTACTAACAAAGTTTTAAAAATACATTAAAACTTATCAATTTTACTTGTATTTTGCAAATTGTTTAGTGTCATTGATATATTTGCCATTCTAGATTATTTTTATAAAGTTCTCAAAAGTAAAAATAATTTGTACATCAATTATTGATATTTGTTTACCTTTTTTAGCCTTGAGTTCTTGATGATTAAGTTTTCCCTAAAGGCTTTACCTTTCAAGGCTAAAAAAAGGTAAACAGATGTCTTATTCACATTTCTTGAAACTGGAAGATTTACAAAATTAATTGATGTTACATTTTTGACATTAACAACTTCTTTTTCTTTAAATGACGCCAGTGGCATTTTTTAACGTTTTGATAGGGAATGATCCAAACCCTGGTCTTGTTGCTATCTAAGGTCGACCTATTCTTAGAAAGCATCATTAATTAATTAATTAATAGCCCAATGACAAATGACAGCTAGGTCCAGTTTCGAACCTTCCCAAAATTCAGCGATTTTGATCAGGATCGAACTGGTAAACCTCGGATTATGAGGCGAGCACGATAACCATACACTACCCAGCCAGTAAAACTTGTAAAAGTTATGATTAAAAATAAATGGTATCAGGAAACTGGCACATTCTTTCTCTCTTTTAGCCCAATTTTAACATATATCATACGTAGCTAGTATTCTAATGGACTTTTTTTAATAATCACCATAATCCCTTTTGGATGCACCACAGAATCATTTGCTACACACAGTTGTTAGTTAAGGGGGAAAATGCCCTCTCTCCCCCAGGGTTAGGTGGCAACTTGTTCCGAATATCCTCTATAAGTCAATGCCAACTTGACCAACATACCAAATTTAAATTAAGTTGAATAGTAATTAAATAGCAGAGAAAGGGTATACTGTATTTACCACAACATAAAAATTTCAATTTTCTCTGTAACCATTACTCATAGAATAATTATTCAAAACGCTAATTTATTTAGTTTTGAGATTTTTTTAATAGTGATAAGTAAAACTTATAAAATACCCCCGTAGCAGCAAACCTGCGTACTCAGCGAATTTCCAATGCTATATATGTGTCTTAATACCACATAAAGCCACATACCAAGTTTCATCAATATACATTCATAAATAAACTATTTATGACATTTTAATTATTCTCCATAAGAATAACATGGCGGCTGAGTATGCAGGTTTGCTGAAGCAAGGAACACAATAAATGGGGTTTTATACAAAAATCAATATAACTCATGTAGGTAAAGCCACATACCAAATTTCATTAATTTATTTTCATAATGAAGGGAGATAACACGTTACTTATTCTCCATAAGAATAACATGGGGCTGAGTACGCAGGTTTGCTGCTACAGGAGCCTTTGGTAAAAAATTGTTTTTTTCAGCAAATATCAATGGTCCACAACCAGATGAAGCCGTATACCAAGTTTCGTCAGTATACGTTCATAAATAGGCGATATATAAAATTTTTATTTTCCTCCATAAGAATAACATTAGACAACGTACTGTGTTTAGCATTTTCAATATCTCGGGAACCAATTGACGTAGAGAAATGATCAAAATACCAAATTGTGTGTTTTTTTAAGCTGAATCCAATGGGAAAAACTAAAATTTGACTATTTCCAAAATGATATGTAAAAAAATTCGAAAAACCCATTTTTGGGGTACAAAACCCCCCAAAAATACCCCTTCGGATAGAGCGATCTGGCTGGTTTTCGAACTTAAAGTCAT
Source organism: Allygus modestus (assembly GCA_963675035.1). Lineage (NCBI taxonomy): Eukaryota > Metazoa > Arthropoda > Insecta > Hemiptera > Cicadellidae > Allygus > Allygus modestus. Next base: position 201,393,952 of record OY776112.1, read on the forward strand.
AAATGCTGCTTTACACGTTTATACCAAATTTTATCAAAATCGGATAATTTTTACGAGAGTTATCGTGCTCACGGACACATATATATATATATATATATATATATATATATATATACAGTTTCGAACGAATGGTGTTTTTGGGGTCTGGGGACCTCAAAACGAAAAGTTATCATGGTCCCGGGCCTAGGTCTTACCATGCCGACTACGGTAATAGCTTCTTCCCTATAGGGGAAATTCGCTAAAACTAATGGTTTTATGAAAAATTCAAAACTGAATTTTGGTACTTATTAAGCCCCGTATTAAATGAACCCGTTTTATTTGTGTTTTCTTTTTCTTTTTTTTAATTTGGGAGGTATAATTTTATTAGAGACCTGTAATACTATAAGACACCACATTTTAAATCAAATAATTAAAGCCTTTTTGAATTTTAATTTTTAGCGAATTTCCCCTATAGGGAAGAAGCTATTACCGTAGTCGGCATGGTAAGACCTAGGCCCGGGACCATGATAACTTTTCGTTTTGAGGTCCCCAGACCCCAAAAACACCATTCGTTCGAAACTGTATATATATATATATATATATATCTATATATATATATATATATATATATATGTGTCCGTGAGCACGATAACTCTCGTAAAAATTATCCGATTTTGATGAAATTTGGTATAAACGTGTAAAGCAACATTTATGACTTTAAGTTCGAAAACCAGCCAGATCGCTTTATCCGAAAGGGTATTTTCGGGGGGTTTTGTACCCCAAAAATGGGTTTTTTGAATTTTTTACATATAATTTTGGAAATAGTCAAATTTTAGTTTTTACCATTGGATTCAGCTTAAAAAAACACACAATTTGGTATTTTGATCATTTCTCTACGTCAATTGGTTACCGAGATATTGAAAGTGCTAAACACAGTACGTTGTCTAATGTTATTCTTATGGAGGAAAAGAAAAATTTTATATCTCGCTTATTTATGAACGTATACAGACAAAACTTGGTATACGGCTTCATCTGGTTGTGGACCATTGATATTTGCTCAAAAAAACAATTTTTTGCCAAAGGCTCCCGTAGCAGCAAACCTGCGTACTCAGCCCCATGTTATTCTTATGGAGAATAAGTAACGTGTTATCTCCCTTAATTATGAAAATAAATTAATGAAATTTGGTATGTGGCTTTACCTAAAGGAGTTATATTGATATTTGTATAAAACCCCATTTTTTGTTTTCCTTCCTTCAGCAAACCTGCATACTCAGCCGCCATGTTAATCTTATGGAGAATAATTAAAATGTCACAAATCGTTTATTTATGAATGTATATTGATGACACTTGGTATGTGGCTTTATGTGGTATTAAGATACATATATATGCATTGGAAATTCGCTGAGTATGCAGGTTTGCTGCTACGGGGGTATTTATGTTTTTTAGCTGTTTTTGGGGAATAATTACCCTTAAAAATAAAAAATACCTGGAGGTACTGTGGATTGATACCTAACTACATATTACATTTTATCAAATCTGGCTAATTATTGGTGTAGTTTATAGGTCTGTACACTTCCCTACAGACTGGCTTCACTCAAAAATCAAATTTTGGGTTCATGGAGCACCAAAATAAATATTTTACCATGAAATTGAATTTTGGAAATTTTTACGAAAACAATACTTATTTCTCCATAATATACTGTATACTATGTATAAGGACAGAAAGTAAAGGAGACTAAATTCTTGTATCCAATGTACACCTACATAAATAAATTTTATAAAATTGTCGTTTGGTGTTAATTTTTTGACATCAAAAATTTTAGAAAATGTTAACAATTAGATTTAACTTTATCTTTGTTAAAAACTATATCTTTTACAAATTTAAATTTAAATAAATTGACATTTAACTCTTATCAAACTTTTGGCATTTAAACATTTCCGGAAATTTTAAAACGGATGATATAAACAAAATTTAATGAAATTTCAAACATTTTTAGTTAAAAGATTTGACCAATTTGGCATTTCCAAATATATATATATACAGTTTCGAATGAATGTTGTTTTAGGGGTCTGTTTTTGGGGTTTGGGGTCTGGGGACCTAAAAACAAAAAGTTATCATGGTCCCGGGCCTAGGTCTTACCATGCCGACTACGGTAATAGCTTCTTCCCTATATGGGAAATTCGCTAATAAATAATATAGTATTTTGAATCATCAAACTAGGTAAAGTGGTTGCAGACAAAATCCAAAAAAAGTGTTCATAAAGTTTCCCATGTTAATCTTATGGGAAAGCTTTTTCTCAGTTAATTCAACTTAAAGCTTTACATTTTTTGTTTTAGCGAATTTCCCCTATAGGGAAGAAGCTATTACCGTAGTCGGCATGGTAAGACCTAGGCCCGGGACCATGATAACTTTTCGTTTTGAGGTCCCCAGACCCCAAAAACACCATTCGTTCGAAACTGTATATATATATATATATATATATATCTATATATATATATATATATATATATATATATATATGTGTCCGTGAGCACGATAACTCTCGTAAAAATTATCCGATTTTGATGAAATTTGGTATAAACGTGTAAAGCAACATTTATGACTTTAAGTTCGAAAACCAGCCAGATCGCTTTATCCGAAGGGGTATTTTTGGGGGGTTTTGTACCCCAAAAATGGGTTTTTTGAATTTGTTATATATAATTTTGGAAATAGTCAAATTTTATTTTTTCCCATTGGATTCAGCTTAAAAAAACACACAATTTGGTATTTTGATCATTTCTCTACGTCAATTGGTTACCGAGATATTGAAAGTGCTAAACACAGTACGTTGTCTAATGTTATTCTTATGGAGAAAAATACAAATTTTATATCTCGCTTATTTATGAACCTATACTGACGAAACTTGGTATACGGCTTCATCTGGTTGTGGACCATTGATATTTGCTCAAAAAGACACTTTTTTACCCAAGGCTCCCATAGCAGCAAACCTGCGTACTCCGCCCCATGTTATTCTTATGGAGAATAAGTAACGTGTTATCTGCCTTCACTATGAAAATAAATTAATGAAATTTGGTATGTGGCTTTACCTACATGAGTTATATTGATATTTGTTTAAAACCCCATTTTTTGTGTTCCTTGCTTCAGCAAACCTGCATACTCAGCTGCCATGTTATTCTTATGGAGAATAATTAAAATGTCATAAATCGTTTATTTATGAATGTATATTGATGAAACTTGGTATGTGGCTTTATGTGGTATTAAGATACATATATATGCATTGGAAATTCGCTGAGTACGCAGGTTTGCTGCTACGGGGGTATTTATCAATGAGCTCATCTCTACTAAACAATCATTTTCGTGTTTAAATTGATTCTACGTCCAACTCTTCAGGTATATTCAAAGTGCTAAACAAACACAATACGTTGACCAATGTTATCCTTATGGAGAATAAATAAAATTTGATATCTCGATTATTTATGACTGTATGTTGATGGAACATGGCATGTGGCTTCACCAAGTCATAGTATATTTATATTTGGACAAAAATATAATTTTTGTTGACTGTTCCCGTAGCAGCAAACCTGCACACTCAGCCCTAATGTTATTCTTGTGCAGGATAAGTAAAGTTTCGGATCTCCATTAATTATGAACATAAATTAATAAAACTTGGTGTGAAGCTTCACATGGTTAAGTTATATTGATAAATGTACAAAAACACATTTCTTATCTTTCTTGTTGCAGCAAATCTGCGTACGCAGCCTTTAATGTTCTTGTTGTGGAGAATACATAAAATGCTATAATCACTTATTTATGAATGTATTTTTATGAAAGTTGGTAAATGACTTTATGTGGTAGTGTGAAACATATACATGCATCGGAAATTCACTGAGTACACCGGTTTGCTGCGAGGGGGGCTATTTATAGCTTTAGGTTTTGTTGCAAACTAAATAAAATAAAATGTAATAGTTCTAACCATCCAATCCCAAACTTAATTAGCGACTATTACAATAAAGTATGTAACCTTTTGAGTGCAGGGATTGTGAATGGAGCAATTTAATCTGCGTTGTTTTGATATTTTATTAACACTTATTGGATGCCTGACCATTTCAAAGTATAAAATATATCCCCATCCCAGGCCAACCTACTTACACATAGACCTTTCAATACTTTCAACACACATATATGTACTTCACTACCACATGAAGCCACTTTCCGAGTTTTGTTTCATCTCTATATCAATACTATACTAATAAAGCAGTCAGTAGTGGTTGTGTGTGTCGTCTAGGTGATTTTGGAAACTGCTCCTCAAAACTGTGCAAACCAAAAGACTTATTTCGATACCTTTTCATGACTTCAGAGGTCTGCCCCACTGGCAACTTTTACTTATGTTATTTTTTACATATGTTTGTTTTATTTTAGTAAATTTTCATTGGTAAAACGTTTTTAGTATTTTTTATTGCCAACCCTAGGCCTTATGGCCTTAAAAGTTGCCATGTTATTCTTATGGAGAAAAGTGGTTTCTTGAAGTGACAATTGGTGCTTGGTCTAGGTACTATTCATAAATAAGCGAGATAAACATTTGATTTTTTCTATAGAAAGAACATTATGACTGAGCATGCAGGTCTGCTGCAATGAGGGCCACAACCATGGGATGTTTTAGTGTAAATATCAATAGATAGACAATCAAACTTTATCAAATTATGTTCATAAATAACGGAGATAATTTTACTTTTTCTCCTTAAGAATAACAATGGACAACGTCCTGTATTTAGGACTTTCAATATACCAGTTAACAATTGATATAGAGTTAACATATGTAAAAAATAACATAAGTAAAAGTTGCCAGTGGGGCAGACCTCTGAAGTCATGAAAAGGTATCGAAATAAGTCTTTTGGTTTGCACAGTTTTGAGGAGCAGCTTCCAAAATCACCTAGACGACACACACAACCACTACTGACTGCTTTATTAGTATAGTATTGATATAGAGATGAAACAAAACTCGGAAAGTGGCTTCATGTGGTAGTGAAGTACATATATGTGTGTTGAAAGTATTGAAAGGTCTATGTGTAAGTAGGTTGGCCTGGGATGGGGATATATTTTATACTTTGAAATGGTCAGGCATCCAATAAGTGTTAATAAAATATCAAAACAACGCAGATTAAATTGCTCCATTCACAATCCCTGCACTCAAAAGGTTACATACTTTATTGTAATAGTCGCTAATTAAGTTTGGGATTGGATGGTTAGAACTATTACATTTTATTTTATTTAGTTTGCAACAAAACCTAAAGCTATAAATAGCCCCCCTCGCAGCAAACCGGTGTACTCAGTGAATTTCCGATACATGTATATGTTTCACACTACCACATAAAGTCATTTACCAACTTTCATAAAAATACATTCATAAATAAGTGATTATAGCATTTTATGTATTCTCCACAACAAGAACATTAAAGGCTGAGTACGCAGATTTGCTGCAACAAGAAAGATAAGAAATGTGTTTTTGTACATTTATCAATATAACTTAACCATGTGAAGCTTCACACCAAGTTTTATTAATTTATGTTCATAATTAATGGAGATCCGAAACTTTACTTATCCTGCACAAGAATAACATTAGGGCTGAGTGTGCAGGTTTGCTGCTACGGGGACAGTCAACAAAAATTATATTTTTGTCCAAATATAAATATACCATGACTTGGTGAAGCCACATGCCATGTTCCATCAACATACAGTCATAAATAATCGAGATATCAAATTTTATTTATTCTCCATAAGGATAACATTGGTCAACGTATTGTGTTTGTTTAGCACTTAGAATATACCTGAAGAGTTGGACAAAGAATCAATTTAAACACGAAAATGATTGTTTAGTAGAGATGAGCTCATTGATATTTAATACCCCCGTCGCAGCAAACCTGCGTACTCAGCAAATTTCCAATGAATAATATTTGACTTAATACCACATAAAGCCGCATACCAAGTTTCATAAAAATATATTCACAAATAAGCGATATATACAATTATAATTATTCTCCATAAGAATAACATTGGGGATGAGTACATAGGTTTGCTGATACAAGGAACATAAACAATTGGTTTCTATGCAAATATCAATATAACTCAACTAGGTGAAGCTACATACCTAGTTTCATCAATATTCATACATAAGCGATATATTCCATTTTGATTAATCTCCATAAGAATAACATGGGGGATGAGTACGCAGGTTTGCTACAATAAGGAACGAAAAAATGGGTATTTAGGCAAATATTAATATAAATCAACTAGGTGAAGTCATATAAGAGGTTTTATTAATTTATGTTCATAATTAAGTGAGACATAGCATTTTAATTTTTCTCCATAAGAATAACATGGGGGCTGAGTACGCAGGTTTGCTGCTACGGGAACCTTTAGCAAAAAATTGTTTTTTTGAGCAAATAACAATAGACCACAACCAGATAAAGCCGTATACCAATTTTTGTCAGTATACGTTCATAAATAAGCGAGATATAACATTTTTCTATTCCTCCATAAGAATAACATTAGACAACGTACTGTGTTTAGCACTTTCAATATCTCGGTAACCGATTGACGTAGAGGAATGATCAAAATACCAAATTGTGTGTTTTTTTAAGCTGAATCCAATGGTAAAATTAAAATTTGACTATTTCAAAAATTATATGTAAAAAGCTCAAAAAACCCATTTTTGGGGTACAAAAGCCCCCCAAAATACCCCTTAAGGTAGAGCGATATGGCTGGTTTTCGAACTTAAAGTCATAAATGTTGCTTTACACGTTTATACCAAATTTCATCAAAATCAGACCTTTTTTACGAGAGTTATCGTACCCACGGACACACACACACACATATATATATATATATATATATATATATATATATATATATATACAGTTTCAAACGAATGGTGTTTTTGGGGTCTGGGGACCTCAAAACGAAAATTTATCATGGTCCCGGGCCTAGGTCTTACCATGCCGACTACGGTAATAGCTGCTTCCCTATAGAGGAAATTCGCTAATAGGATAAAATATTATCAAAGCAAGCTGAATACAAGAGCGGATATAACGGACATTTATATATGAATATATAAATAACTATATTATTTTCTAAAGCACAGTGTTTTGGCATCTGTGGACCTCAAAATTAAATTTTAATATAGATTTACGCTCATCAGGTCTGACCATGCCGACTACGGTAATAGCTTCTTCCCTATACTGGAAATTTGCAAAAAAACATGCTTTCGGTGAACGTGCTTAGTAGGGATGGATAAAAAGTAGCTAAACCCCTAATCAGATGTGTAACTCGCAAAGAATCAACCCATCCCACCATCAGTTTGGAGCTGGCCTATCCACCCTTTGTTTAAGGTCCGCCCTTCAGTTCTGCCACAGATAGGCAAACTCTAGTTGCACATAAAAACACTGTCAGAGATAGGATTCGAACACTCTATCTGAGTGCTACCTTCTGGTTGGATAGCGCCTTAGACCACTCAGCCACTTCAGACTACCAGCTGTATCTCACTGCATGTTTTTACAGTGCTTCTAATGGCACAATTGCTTATACCGTAATTAACCTTGTTTTTCGGTAGCTGAATCAATTGGTACTCAAAGGGTTATGCTTGAATTTATCAGTATGCCACCTGCCACCCGCACACAATATTTAATGTTACAATAGGTAAATTGTTTATTTTGTATATATTTTTCAAATGGAAAAATAAATATCAAAAGTTCCATTTATTTACAGGTCCCTGAATGTGTGAATCCAAACACCTAAATATAGTTGACTCCCTCTAGACCAGCCTCGGATAGTTCGGCCAACTTATGGGAATTGACTAACCTATGCAAGGAAGGATTTCTCATTGCAGAAATCGACAGGAATTAATGTGTCTGGTTTAGTTTCTGGCCACAGAAATGTGTCTGGTCTGGTAAAGAAATCATCTCAGTTAACTTGGTGATTGCGTTCGTTACAGCTGTGCATTCTTTGCTTACGGATTTTAATTTATTGTTATTAGTATCTCTTAAGTTAGTTTAAAGTGAGTAAGTTTCTTCAAACTCATCTTAGAAATTGATTTTTATTCACAGGAGTGCTATTATAGGTTATAATTTACATGTTTAAAAACCGCTGGATGGTTTGGCCATTCACTTTGGCCGGGTGTCCGGTCCCGAGGAGGCCGAATTAGAGTCAACTGTAAAACAACCAGGTTCTAAATACCCAAAAGGTTTAATGTTTTATCAGCTGGGGGTTTCCTATAGATACTGAACAACTACAGTTAAATCCTGAGGTGGCTAAGAACATTTTTATTTAATGAAATTATGATTTTTGCAATGTGTTACGAGTTCATCAATCCTCAAGTCTCTTACCTGTAACGGAGTCAGGCCTCTCAGAAGATTCAGGTTTGGGGGAAGATGCAGAAGATGCCCTCAGTGTGGATGTCTCCTCACCACTGTTGCTGCCACTGCCACTGTCTGCAGACAGCTGACTGTCTGAGCGGGGGGACTGGGGGGGTTCCTGGTCGGGGGAGGGGGAGAGAGAGAGGTCCTCTGGTGGCGGAGGAGGTGGGGGTGGTGGAAGTGCTGACCCAGGCTCAGAAACTACTCGTTTCAGCGCTCTGAAACCAAAGGAACGAGATTTGGTAGGTAATTTTTTAGTTTTTAGGGCCAAAGAAATCAAATATGCATATTATTATATCTTCCCTTCTCTGCTTTTTTGTGTACAAGGGGATGAAAAAGTCAGCCTTGTTACTGACTAAAATTGACTGTCTCTTAGTCAGAACCATTAATTATTTTAATTTTAATTTTATTTATGTTACAATCTAGCATTATATTATACCTTGTCGTATTTGTGCCTTCATGGTAACAGTTTAACTGTAATAATGAATTTTGGTTTTAAATTATAGGGTCATACTACTTGGCAATATATATTAATACTCATTTTCAAGTGGGAAAAATCTTTCTCTTTATACTAACACAACTTATCTCTCTTTTACTATAGTTTAATTTTTGTTGCATGGAGGGGATATTGCTTCTTTTATCCATTGAGGAGTATAATATCTTTCTCGTCATACTTCTTCAAAAACAACTGTTTTTCAACACATGCGTTGAGGTGCTAAATTTGTTCTTTTTATTCCTAGGATAAAAAGTATCATATTGATGATGTTTTTTGTCCTATGACTAATTGGATGACACTTTTTGGTCAAGGTCAGCTGTTAATATGAATTGAACGAATTATTCACTTTGTCAACAATGAAAACCTGTGTAAACCTCGTGCGGATCTTCGTGAAGCCTGGTTGTTATTTGTAAAAGTGGTTTAAACCGGTTTTTTTAGGGTGGGGGTGAGTGATTGACATCTGTTCTTAGTCTGTTGACTAAAAATCGCTTGTGAGAATCAACTGTTATGTGCCAAACCAAAAACATTGCAACAGCAAAGTGATTGTTATGCAAAGATCTTAGGTTAAGACTGTCCCACTCATCTCACAAACTGGCCTGAACATTCAGCCGAACATCCTCCCAGATGTTCAGTGAACATTCCGCCCCGTATTCATGCTACCAGTCAAAATACTTTGGCCCATCAAAGGCGAACTAAGGCAAGCGCGATAGTGTACTCAGTGTGCTCGTGTATGTTCGGGATCGTTCGCCTCGCCATGATTCGTGTTCCCCTGTGTTCCTTTTTTGTCGTTCATTTGGCACGAATCAAAAGAGACGAGTGGAAGCGAATGGGCGAGCATGGTATTGGGAGAGCGTGTACTTGGTTAGTTTGTTATGCACATTCGGATTCGGTTGATTTGGTGCAAGACTCGTTGTCGCGACTCGTTCCAAACATTCGGCGGGACACTCGAGCGAATCATTCGGCAAAAGTGTACTGGTACCAAAAAGCTCGTGCAGCTCCCACACTTCTCGCAACTACTCCGAACATTCGGCAGAACTCCGAATGTTCGCGAGAAGCATGGGACAGCCTTTATTGGTTAGTCCTAACACAAATTATTTTAATTTGCCTTCAACCTAGCGAGTTTGCTGCACCCATATGTTTAAATATTAGTGTTATAGAAATAAATATTTAAATTACAAATAAAAGATCAGGAAAAGCAAATATACTTTTTTAAGAGAAAAACAGCTGATCGTATAAGAACAAATATTACAAATATTTTGCCTGCAACAGTGAAACAGTTCAATGGCTTATGTTGACGATCCCATTTGAAAATAAACTCAAGAAGTCTAATGTAATAATTTAGAATTTGTTTAGACATAATTTAAAATACAATGCTCAAAATCATAAAGAGTATATTATCAATTATGGTTTGAATACCATCCTCTTGTTTATAAAGACTATCATAAAAACGTAATTACTACATAAACCCAGTAAAATATATTTAATATACAGAGTAGCCAAATGTTTTCCGCAGGAATAGTATTATGACACATGGTATTGTGAACATCCCCTCCAACGCCGATCCCCCCCACTCTTCTGCTGGCACCCCCTACTCAGGCTTCACGAAGATCCGCACGAGGTCTAACAGCAGTTTGTTTACAGTATCAATAAAAGCAATATGGAAGCAAACTTGTAATGGGAAAAAGTAAACAACTTTTTTTGAGAAATTTTGATATTAATATTGTTTGCAGTATGACGAAAAATATAGTTCATCACTAGGACCCAAAATGACTTTTCGATCCTCGCTCATTTTCCAGTCTTGGCCGTTAAACTTGGAGCTTTGATCGAAAAGCGTTTCTTTTGGTCCTGGTGATGAAATATACTATTATTCTTTTCTGAGCAAGGAGTGCAAAAGTGTTTATTGATAAACCTGTTCTTGCAGTCACAAACTCATGGTGCATGCTAACTCTAAATACTCCTTTACCATCATGATGCACACAGTAAAACAGGTCTACAATGCGCCATTTGCACAAATTTGCATATTTTATGCATTGTTTTGCGGTATTTGGGTTTCAGGGCGGTTGTAGTTTGGATGGTGTTGTTTCCCAATGCAAAAATGGTTATAGAGTATTATTGAATACAATAAAAAATAGTTTTATAAAATATTATTTACAGTGTTATTGGTACCAATATATGCAATGCATACATTTGACAATGATACTTGAAATTACAATAGGAAGTATCATTAAAATTATATAATACTCAATAATACAATGATTAATTTAATAATACTTAATTATACAAAATATAAAATCTATAGTAATGAACTATAATTTTTTTATTTAAATGGTTATTTTAGTTTTAAACAGTATGATTTTTTCAATTAAATTGCTTAGTAAACCATTAATATAAATTTAAAAAAATACTTTAGTTGCAAAAATGTCATGACCAGGTCAGGTCAGGTTTCAAACCTATGACCTTTAACTTACTTACTGTCCACACGCCTTAACCTCTGTGGCCATCCCGCCTCATGGGAACACTAGGATGGAGTGGGATATACAAACTACCAATAGTCTACACCTACATGACTCGGACAATACTTTAGTTTTATTTTTCTAATCGAATCTGCTTGTGCACCTCACTGAAATAAAAGTAATAAAAGTTGGAACAAATTTTTTTGGTTCATTTGTTTTATGTATCTATTCTTGCCATGTAATATGATAAACTGGGAGCAAATTAATATATATTTAATATAATTATAATAATAATATAATTCAGATAATTAATACTAAAATAATTATAACAGTGTACCCTTTAAATCTTTTTATTAAGCCAATAATACTAATATAATATAATGTTAATACAATTTATACAACAATTAACCAACCTTGGTCCAACAATATTGACAATATTAAAAGACAATTGCACCACAGATTATGACCGTTTTGAGGATATAATTCCGTTCCAAAATAATCCCAAGGTAAGATAAATCCTGCCCGAAAATTTCCCGAAATTTCGGTAATCATGAGCTAAAGAACAACTAAACTAACTTTTGGTCAAACTAAGGGCGCGTGGAAATAAAATTCCCTCTAGCCAATTGATCACCACACTTCTAAGATTATTTAAAAACATCGAGTTCCTTGGTTGACTGGCGCCCTAAGCTGCAGCCTAGTCAGCCTAAAAGTTAACCAGGCCCTGGTTTTCACTTGTGCAACACACTGTATTTCATTTTCATTGACTTATAAGTTTGATAGTAACCCTCTAAATAAACAATTGTTTATTAAAAATTACTATCTTCCTCCTATTAATTATCATACTAACTAATTAACTGTCTGTAGAGCTATTTCATTACTAATTCCCAATTACATGATTTAAAAAAGGTTTAATGATATGTACTAAACTAAATACCACCCTGTATAATTCAAACTATAATTTAGTATTATAGCTTCGATGATGCATACGACACTTAATAATACTCTTTATAATACCAACTATCATGCTAGTACAATAATACGTATTTCACTCAGTAATACTGTATGATTCAGTTTACTAGTATTATAACAATTTCCTTTAGTACTTTCATGTTTATAATACCCAATAATATATATCTTCAATGATGCATATTTCATTTAATAATACTGTATTATACAGTTGACTAGTGTTATACAATTCTCAACAATACTAAATTTGTCATTATAGCCAATAGTATAGTACTATTACTTCTCACAGATATCATAGACCATATTATTGAACATTATAAAGTATAATTAATGTATTAATAATACTCAATAATCATTTTTGCATAGGGATCCATCCTTAAGGCAAAAGGAAATAAATACTATATGATAATGGCATTGGAAACATGCATATTCACCAAATATATGGTGAACTAATCCATGAGCTTTAAGCCATTGTCATTTTATCTATAAAATTCCAGTTGATCAGATGCCAATTGATCTGTATTAATAAAAACAACCTCATTTGCCAACCGCCATGGACCAGTAAGCCCTTGCAGCGACTCTAAGACAGTGAATTATTTCTATGGCATTAGCCACATTTGGTAACCCAGTGATGACCACTTTTGACCTTTTTTTAGTTTTCAGCTGGAACCAAACTTGTAACCAATTCTATTCGATCTACGAGCAAGCTGTTTGGGGCAGTGGTTTACCTTGCATTAAGCAAGTATGCTTGTATCCCAGTGCTGGTATACAACGTTCCCTAAATCTATTTCACCTGTCTGAGTTGTTATAGGCCGGATATCATACAGCACTGGGTACCCCCCAGGAACTACTGTTGGTTTTCCTCTGCATTTGTAATCCAATGAATTTCTGGGATACATAATATAGCACCTTCAGCTTTTTAATGTGAAGTAATAACTTCATGTATTTAGTACCAAAGTTTGGTTACTGACGTGTTTCACTGAAAAGCCCTCAAAATTGTTTTAATTTTGGCCAATCTCCTCAATTAATTTTTAGCACTAAAGGTTTATTAAACAAACTAATTTGTAGTATATTTACTGATAAGGGTAAATCTTATTTTGTGTATCTATTTTTTTTTTTTTTTAATAGAGACGTGGGAGTTAAAAATTTGAATTACCTGTTGTTTGCCTGATGATAAGGCATAGAATGGCTGTGGTTTAGCTTTGTCTTTCCTTTTTGGCTTTGATCTTCACAACTTGTTACCTCAGGTGCCTGTGGCTTCTGAGGTGGGCGGATAATGTTTGCTGGAGGTAACTCTGGAAGGGGAAAAACAATGTAATAATAACTTTGTAACGCATTTGCACCATAACTCATTTCAGGCCAACAACAACATCAATGTTAATCGAGCAAAAATAATTACCCTAAAGGATAAAACATGTTCTGAAGTCAGTGTTGAGACTCTTAAACTATATGTGTGTGTTGAATACTGTAAATGTGTCTTAAATAGTCAACTGATTAAATAAATAACTGTAGTCGAATAATATTGAAACTTAGAAAGTACACAAGGTGGGGGAGTAGATGGAATATCTTACTTAAAATTCTAATTTTTGAATGCATGTAATCAAATAAGAAGTCCACGGAAGCAAGTTTGATGGTGTTATCAAAACAAAGCCTATCATACAGCATATTATACAATTGTTTTTTTATGATTTATACATAAGAAAATTTATTTTCGTAGTATTTCCCTACCGTGTATATTCTGTTTAACGTTATGATAGCAAAAAGTCATAACCTGGTTTGGTACTATCTAACGTTGACCTTTTGTTATAAAGTATAATTAATAATCCCAATGACATAAGGTAGATCCATTATCAAACCTTCACAAAATTTCCATGTTTTTTTATATCAATCAAAAGTTGAAAAAATATTGGAAAACCCCTTATGGCTGCAGTCTATTGACCTTTAAGTTTTCAACGTTGATCTAACAGAAATTATAATTGTATTTGATCAAGTGATTACTAAAACCTATGTTAGTTTAATCATAACATTTCATTAGTTATACTATAAAATGAACACTATCAAATGTTTTTTGCAATAAACCTCCCCTTGTGTAACTGGAATTGATTCGACAAGTATTGTTTCCTCTCCTAAAACGTACAGTATATTTAGATACTAAGACCAGCGTGAGATTTACCACTAGGGCCGCAGGCTCAGAGGGGGTCCAAAATATACAAGCTTTATTTTATTGGTTTTACACTTAAAAAATCGCAAATATTAATTTTAGTTTCTACCATTAATTTAGTTTTATATATGTAACTAAGCTGCAATCTTCAGATAAAAAAGCAAATTAAATAAAAAACAAAAAAATTTGATTGTAAAATGTCTTATAACTTACATTCTGTATTTGTTTAGCAGTTTTTATATTTTATAAATGTGTTACCATATAAGTTATTGTATAATTTAAAATAAAATTATGTAAGTGTACATTTATATTAGATTTTTGCCATTAAGTGAAGACAGTGACAGAATAGAATAATCAAACCCGATTAAGTTCAAAAGGATGTTTTAAGATTGAAATAGAAGTTTGTTAAATATATTTGCACAACATCATTTCTGCTAACCCTAGTAAATGTCCGTTCTCTGCACGGAACTTTAAAAGCTCATGGGACGGAGCCTTGGAGGTGGATGTTTCAAAAACTCCAAAAGGCACATCTTAAGGGTAAGAGCTTTTGATAGATAACAAACATATAGGAAAAATAATAGTTTTAGGCCATAAAATTGCTGTACAAAAATCCAGTTATTTTTAAAATCATATAGATTATTCATGAATTTTAACCATAAAAAACATCAAGTAGGTGTAAATGTTGTCTTTAGTGCAACTGACAGTGTTGACGTTTATTGCAGTACAAGCATGACGTCTCACCAGGCTGCACGTCAGCAGTGATCACAACGCTGTGAGCAGAGCTGAGACTGTTGCTCCGGCTGTGGCTCCCGGAATCACGACTGGTGCTCCTCTGGCTCCGTGGAGCCTTGGCTCCGGCCCCGGCCTCGGCCCTCACCAGGTAGATGTCCTCGTAGTCGTGTCCGGAGCCTCGCTCGCTTAGGTCGGAGGAGCTCATCTCGTCAGAGCCTGCTCCGCTCGAACTGCTGTGCACCTCTACCTTGACTGTGGGAAAACGTCAAGTGTTAGTTGATGGGTAAGCTAACAGTCGAAAGTGGGTCAAATAATGTGTAATATGGAGACAATAGCATGATATATTAGTGATATTGAAGTAGTCAAACATTAACCAGAAAAATAAAACTTAATTTGAAAGTTGAGGCGTATTATAGTGTAGTTATGATCGGTCATTGACATTGGTACAGTACATTCATGATTCATATTGGACCGTTTTACCACCATATCACTGCTGTCACTTTGGAACGTAATTAGTTAGGATTGCTATAAAACATGTATGCAAGTACTGTGCAGTATAAGAACAGTATATGAGACACTAATGGTGATATGTAGTAAAATATTTACTGAAAAATGGAAAAGAACATTAGGAGATGAGAGATACTTTGGGGTGGTTGTTAATCAGTCATCAAACTTGGTAAATTCATATTGGGCCATTATACCATCTCATCTCCACTTTTACTGTAAACAAATTAAGAAATAATCTAGGGTATTAATGGGTGGCCTTGCTGTCAAAAGGGGGTAAAAATACTAATCAGTCTGTAGATAGTGGCATGAACTATTACAAATATTTACTGCGGAAATCAACAGCACTTTGATAGTGGGTGATTTTTGATCAATCGTAGAAGTTTGTAAAGTAGAAATTGGTATATTGGGCCATTACCTGTATCTGTATCTGTCCTGTAAGTCCTGTATCTGTTAGTAAGTACGTAATTATGAAAAAGGGAGTTGAATTTTAAGTTTTTGAGGTTTACCAGATCAACACTGAGCAAAATTAAAAACATTCTCTGATGGTTTGAAACGTATTCAACTGCTTTTTGTGATCGGACAATTAAATAATTTCTTGGCCAATAATGTATCTAGCTAATGCAAATAAATGAAATATGCCTCAAACTTTAAAGTTTTTTTTACAGTTTAGCCCCTTGGATTAGATAATATAATTAGGAATTCTTTTTTTTAAGATCCTACCGTAGGTAAAGTTAATGCGGCCATGGCCGCTATTGAAATTATATATCTGGCTATAACTCGATTAATAGATGTCCGATTGTGTTGGTTGAAAGGTCTATTGAAATGGAATTTTTTTGTATGTATATTGTAAGTGTGCCAAATTAAAAAAAACATTGGTCTCGGTCCTATATAGGTATAATTTTAGTTTGTAAAAAGCAAATACATACTGACTGACACTAAAACGGATTGAAATTCCAAAAACTTCCTCTACATTTTTAAGTGCCTTTTGGGTGACAGAAAATGACTTTTTGGGTCAAAAGTAAAACTAATGCACCTTTACTGTGAAACCCTGCTTACCTTTCATAAAATGTTTTAAAGTAATACATCAGGTAAATGTTTCATGTATACTTTCAATACTTTCAGTTATAGTTTGGTTCTTGAATTTTGGTTGAGCTTCATAATTTTAGTTCACGGCATAAAATATATCTTGTTGTCACTATTCTGTCTGAATGTTAGTGCAGCATTTTTTGTGAATAAATATATTTGAATTGAACTAGACAAAATTACAACACACATTTGTTTGTGTAATTTTGTGCAAATTTAATGTTTGTTATGGTTTTATGAACTAATGGGATTAGTGTTTATTCTTTAATGTTTTAATGTTTGATTAAAAAGTTGTGTTAAAGTTACCAAACGTCTTTATCTTTGAACCATATCCAACCCTAAATGGTTAGGATGACTTGAACATCGATCAGTGTATTTATTTTAGGAAAAAGGAAAACCTATTGAAAAATAAGTAGTTCTTTCTATAATGAAAACTAATTTTTGCAGTTTTCATACCAACAATCTTTAAATGAAATATATATATAATTATTTGTACAGCTTCAAAGTCTGATTAGGGTCTAGCACAATGTGGTTTTGTACACTCGATTTCTACTGAGCACTCTGAGAACTGTGTATAGAGAAGTCGTCATTGTTTTCATCTGTAGCTAAAATCTCCCAATGACATGAACTAAAATCCCCCACAAAGAAAATCTGTGTAGGCATAAACATAACACATACTGAGAATAAAACACTAACTAACTGGTGTATCCAACCTGTGACCGCATCTGCTGATTCCCTTGGTGGAGCAATGGTAACCACCAAAGGCCTGGGGGGCTCTAATGTCTCCGTCCCTTTAAACTCCCCCATGGGGACATCCACTTCAGATATTTTAGGGGTTTTCCGACAACACAACCAACACACTACCATGGTATCGATTGGCACTACACACACACAACTGAACCATCTCCACTCTGAGATGAGCCGCTTATCAACATAGATAACACAACGTCAATCCCTCTCATTATTCATTTTGATTCATTTATTGCTCTTATCTCCTTTGGCAGACTGTTTTTTTTAGTGCTTCATAATTCATGGACCATAATTTGTGCAAATTTGATCTTTGAACGAGTGATTTTTTAAAATGTAGGTTATGTTGTTTTACGGTACTAAATTATTAATGCAGTAATTTTAGTTGGAACATTTTGGAGTGACATTTCAAATTAATGCATTTAATTTTTAATTATTCAACATTTTGATTTTAGCTTTAAAAAACAGGATTTGTTTTAATATAGTTTAACCAACCAAATTAGCAAACCTACCTATAATTCTGTAAGAGAGATTTTTAAGAGAAACTGGAAGCAGTTTGTAAATCTCAGGATGATAAGAGATGGCTCAAATTTAAAGTATTGACCCAAGGGACTCGGGAACGACAGTAGTTTTCTTATATCATTTATTTAATTTCATCCAGTAAAAAGGGTAAACTTAGAACTACCCCATGCACAGCCTACCCATTGAAATACCTATTTTAAGTTAGTTGAACTTGCCACTGTAAGATGGTGCCACCTGTATGTTGATAATATATATTTGATGAGAGTCCTCATTAAATTATAACTAGTGGTTTACAGTGGCTATAGCCCCTAACATATGGTTTTTTGTTAGTGGATAATCACAGCTGATCATTAGGTCATTTTGCTTATTAAGTACCTAGGGGGGCCGAGCTTGCTCGGGGGAAGGCCAGACAGTTTGTTTAGATGACTTCCAAGTTATCTGGTGGTATTACTCCAGTAATATTTCACCACTCCCCCCTACTGATAAATCAGATCTGTATAACTCATTTGATTAGTTTTGATAAAGATCTAAGGAGATATGACCTACCAACAAAAACACTCTTGAGAAATAATTTGTAACTAATATTTTGAGTGTTATGTACTTTGACTTTAGAGGGAATCAAGGTCACAAGAACATGAAATGTCTAAAGAACCATAACTAATCGTAATTTCAGTATTTTGATTGGAGGGGCAAACATGGTCGTGATCGTGATTATTGTTACTTCTCATATATTAAAATAATATTGTCTCCAAATTTGTGGGGGGGCAACTCTCCCCCAAGTTATGCCTATGTAAAGGACAGCTTGACACCAAGCAAGTTAATTATTGAAGTAATGACACATAGAAAGATATTTTATATTTAATTTCACAATACAATTGATTGTGTGTTATAATAGAAAATACAACTTGTTGATCAACAACCCATCATCTCACTAGCTTAACGTCTTGGATGTCAGTTCAAGGCGTCACAGGTTCCTGCTATTACTAGGACGTCCCCAACTGAAAGGGGTTTGACTGCTTACCTACACCCCTAAAAGTGCTTAACTGATATTTAAAAGTGCCTCTTACATAATTAAACCTAATAAATCAAAATAAAAACTGACAAAATTAAAAGTTATGATGATTACTGATTCTCACCTAGGTCTGTTAAAGAGAATTAAATTTGGTTATGATTTATTGCTGGTTCTTCTAGCTTAAAACTCTCAATCTAATATTCACACATGTAATCTCACCAGTTAATGGTGGCGGGGGAGGGGGTGGAGGCGGTTTGCTGTAGCTGGCAAATCCTGATTGGTGCTTGTCAGGGTTGAAGAGGTCCTTGACCCGGTGGTACGGCACCTCTTGAGGGTTGTGAAGGTAGAAGCCGCTGCTGTGGTTGTGTCCGGGGGTGTGACCGTGGCCAGGGTGAGAGGCTAGGGTCATGGGGTTGATGTACAGTCCGTCCTTGGCGGGGGGTGAGTCCTTGACAGGCCCTGGTGGATGCAGGTAGAAAGGCTCCTTGCCACTGTTGTAGTTGATGCAGTCTGCGTATGAACACTGTGAACATGAGCTATTTGTTAGTGTTGCAAAATATTCAAAACTCCTAAGTTGTGATTTGTGTTGTAGTTTTGGTGACTTGATGAGTTTTACTTATAGTGGTTAAAGCGTCAGACAACTCTGGAGAAAGGCAGTGGCCCTGTGATGGGTTTCAATTGTTGTCCTGGCAAGATGATTTATCAGTTATTTATTCTAGTTATGTATCGGCTCACCTTTAGCTTTTTCAAAAACAATCAACATATGGCCTTGAAGCTAACATGAGTGAAAAGGTTAGGAAAAATAGGCCACAAACCTGTTAAAAAAATAACTCATGGGAGAAAATATATATTTCAGGCTGAAGTTACCATTTTTCCAGGTTAAAGGACTAGTTCTGAGGCAAATAGAAAACAAAGGAATGTTCCTAAGAAGTCTGTTTAATCCACACCATGTGTATGATAAAAGTTCAAGGTCTTTGTTATAAAGCTTCAGCTAGAAGTACTTGGAATGAATATTTAAATTATATCTTAATTTTTAATTATATGCAAACAAAACTAAGAAAACCACTTTTTTCTAATCTAATCTCAGAATTTAAATCACGAGCAAAACTCTTTTAAATTAAGATTGCTTTCTCACAAACATATTTAGTTTAGTTATACTTGTGAGAGGAGCAGTAGTGATGTACTTACGACAGAATCGCCAGCTCTACATGTGCAGCCGTGCAGTTTTCCTTGGTACAGATCGTCATGGTAGTCTGGTGTAGTCCCTCTCTGTACCAGCAAGTTGAGGCACTAACACAGGGAAGTGGAAATCAGATAATTGCTGGTGAATGTGCGGGGGATAAAGATGTTTCACAACTTTAAAAGTTATAAAATAGACAACTTTTGAACATGCACAAGAAGCAACGCTGATGCAATTTTAGAGCAAAACACACTATTTGTTAAAAGTGTAATAGTAGCCTTGAATGATGGTTTACCACTTAAAATGCAACAAATAAATTACCCTGCTCAAACTGTTGAGAATCTATGCAAGTTAATAATTAACACTTATTGGTCCTATCAGACCAATAAATAACGCTTTCTACAGATCATTGGAACCTTCCCTGAGAGTGGCCTCCAGTCACAAAACAGTTGGCGTTTCCACCTTCTTACCCTATAAGGCCATCTTAACTTTCAATGCCCATCATTGGATTATCCGAATTTGCTGATTTATGACTCCTTTCAAAGAGCAAACAAACAAAATATACCCCCCTCGCAGCAAACCTGCGTACTCAGTGAATTTCCAATGCATATATATGCGTCTCACTACTACATAGAGCTACTTACCAAGTTTCACAAAAATCCATTTATAAATAATTGATTTATAGCATTTTATTTATTCTCCATAAGAATAACATTAGAGCTGAGTACACAGGTTTGCTGCAACGAGGAATATAAAAAATGTGTATTTTTGCAATTATCAATATAACTCAACTAGGTAAAGCTACATACCAAGTTTTATTAATTTAGGTTCATAACTAGGGAGATATAAAACTTGACTTATTCTCCATATGAATAATATGGGGGCCGAGTATGCAGGTTTGCTGCAACGGGGATAATCAACAAAAAATCCATTTAGTGTGCAAATATCAATATACCAGTACTACGTGAAGCCACATACCAAGTTTCATCAATATACATTCATAAATAATCGATATATAAAATTTCATTTATTCTACATAAGAATAACATTGGACAACGTACTGTGTTTAGCACTGTGAATATCTCTGCAACGGTTGGACGTAGAACAGCACTTAAAACACCAAAATGATTGTTTTGTAGAGCTGAACTGATTGGTATCAGCAAATGGCAAGTTTTCAGTAAAATTATCTGAGGAAAATCCAAAAACCTTTTTCCCATAAGATTAACATGGACAATTTTATGGACGCGTTTTTTTTTACTTTTCTCTACAACCACTAAACCTAGGTTAATGATTCAAGATACTAAATTATTTGTTTTTTTAAGCTCTATAAAATGGCTATAACCAAAATTGAGTGTTTTTAAAATTTTAGGGGGAAAAGTCAAAAAACTGATTTTTGGAAAATTTTATACCCCCATAAAACCCCCTTCCCATAGTCCGATCAATCTGGTTTTGGAACTTAAAGTCATAAATATTACTCTACACATTTGTGCCAAATTTCATAAAAATTGGGCGTTTCTTTCAAAAGTTATCGCGGTAACGGACATATATATATATATATATATATATATATATATATATATATATATATATATATATATACATATATAAATTTGAACGAATAGTGTTTTTGGCACCTGGGAACCTTAAAACAAAAAGTTATCATGGTCTCGGGCTTAAGTCTTACCATGCCACCTACGGTAATAGCTTCTTCCCTATAGGGAAAATTCGCTAAAACGTATTGATTTCAGTGAGAAAATGTTTGATATTACAAATAATAATTGTTCAGTACATTTCCAAAATATTCAATACTTACAATTTGTTTAGATGAACTATTTTGTTGTTATCGAAATTCTGCTCACTGAAATCGCTATTTTTTTACTTGAAAATGAACCATAAATCAAAGAGTTTGGATAATCCGTTGAGGGGGGCCGGGCTTTAAACGATAACAAGGGCCTTACGAGAAGCAGGTAGAAACGCAAAATGTTACATGGCTGGAGCAGCTACTCTCCTCCCCCTAACTGGAGGTTCATATTTGTGTCACTATATCACACTGGACTATGCCCCCCCTCTTAAATGATTTTTCCGACGCAACAGCAATATTTTGGGCTTGCATAAAGGGGTGCATACATGTTTCATTTCACCGCCCGTCCGGCGGTGACAGCGGTGCGACGAGCCTGGCCTCAAAACATTCCCCCTATACTTTATAGTATTTTTTATTTCCTATTTTATAATCTTCAAATGTATAATGTTTACTGTTTGATTTATTTTTTACAGAATTTGTATACAATTCCAACAAACGGTGTCAAAATCAGCATTTAAACAAATTGTCATATATTTCTAGATAATTCATATAAGATTCAATACTCTTTTAGGGGTTATATACAATTGTACGAATTGTACGTAAGGAATTGAGATTCCTACAAAATGTATAATAATGAAATGTCCATAAAAACATTTTTTTATAAGTAAGTTGAACCTTTACTTTCGAATTTCAATTTTGAAAATGTTTAAATCTTTCCTATAGTGAACTTGTTCTAAAAATGTTTTCTTCCAAATATAAAATAATACATTTTCTAATTATTCTGTTCTTTACAAACAAATCGAGTATTTTTACTTTATAATTGGAGTTTATCCAAATTTTCCAAAAGTAGTCTGCGAAATCGCCGAATTCACCCAGACACCGAGCAATTCACCATTGACCACTCCTATGGTTAAATCACTAATTAGCTCAAGTAGTTCGTCAAAACATCTCATTGTCATTCTGAAATCATTTCTCGTCTCTTCTCAGTTCAGGCACCATGTACGGTATTCACCATGCTCTGACCGTCCGTCGATTGTTGATTGTACCTTGTCCATATTTTTGCGATCTTAGTCTTCAGCTTACAGCAAACAGTAGCAATATTTCTTCATCGTCGTGTGATGAATACATATTTCGTCGATATAACTAACACACCGATCCTGTCGACTGCACAGTACGCCTACACTCTCGCAAAATATGCAGTGCCGGAACGTTTCATATTTCTCTTTTTAAATCACGTATCTGTGGTTATAAGTAAAAGGGTTAATTATAATTTAGCTCGGATAATTATAATGGAACCTTGCATAGCATTGTTTGGTTTTGAACAAATTAATGACGGAAATGCCTAGTTTTACTCTAAAAATTTTCAATTGTGTACGGAAACGTTTTGTAAAAATACAATTTGTTCTGTTCTAGTAATATTTGGCTATGCCGCAGCCGGACTATCCAATGAGGTTAATATATCTAGAGAACTCGTCTGGTTTAAAAAAGTGAAGCCTAAATGCTGACCGCCATTTTACCCTCTGCCCCCTCTTCTCCCTTGGTAACCAATAAAATCCTCTCTTCACAAGTTATAAGTTAAGTTAGCACAAGTTAAGTCAGCTGACCTTTTAAAAGTAATACTGTAAATAATGACTAAAAATAACAGTTTCATACAAAATTTAAAAAAATAAGTTAGTTTAAATTTTTAAATTCACGATATAAAATCAGAGTTTGGAAATTTACAGTCATTTTCTAAATTTTTTTTGTTTTTACCTACTGTAGGTATAAATTAAACTATAATATTGTTTGGTTTCCATTATTCCACACTTTCCATTGTTTGTTTGGGAATAGTGGAATAGCTTGTTTTATAGGTATATATGCACTAAGCACAGCCACCTAACCTAACTCGCACATCACTCACGATCGCTCAAAATAATATTCACTACAGACGATATTATTCTAAAATAAAACAAAACTTAGACAATGAATCGCACTGGAAGATCACTACAGACATGTAGAGGACTTGCCCGAAAAGATACAAAGTTGCAAGTTAGTTCAATGATGAGTCATTTGGCGGGTGACTACCGTGCACTCCCTCACTCCCTCATCGAGCCGAAAATACTGTACAAAAATTAGTCACAGCGCTTTTTCAGTATTGTATAATTAAAATATTTTACTCAAAAACAATAACTGTAACAGCTTTTAAGCAAATCAAATAAATGTTATTACATCTTACAGGAAAAGTAAGCTCGCCAAGGAGTTGAAATAATACTTATTTGATTTTCACTCTTAATGTCATAAAACCAGTGCCGGTACCGCTCCAGTGTGAACGCCCCAGCGATATCGCCGAGGCGATGATAGTGGATGGGGTGGGTTAAAAATCGCAGCACCGTTACCGCCACCGCTCACACCGCTACAGTGTGTGCAGGCCTTTATATTTACAAAATTGAAACAAGGCTCCCAAATTTGTAACGTACACCCAGAAAAAACTTCTTCCCTCTCTATCACCATCTCTCTCCCTCTCTTTCTCTTCCAATTTCAAATTCCGCGAGCGGCCTTGAAACCCATCCACACAGCACGTACCTCGTCCCTCGCGATCCTGCACGCCGCACCGGGACCTCGCCACTCGCCCCGCGGCGCGAGCTCACCACCGATTATTATTTATTTACGAGCAAAGGTGTCCGGATAATTTACCCGTCCGGATTCCCGATAACGCAATTATCCTTGGAAGTAGGTCGCAATGGAACCAGTCGCACTGGATGTCCAGGTCCGTTATGCGACGCACGTTGCCGCTGCACACGGGACCCGGCCCGTGCTGTTGATGAGCAATTACGAGATCGTACAAGTAACTAGGTGCTCCACATCCGTGCTGACGGGAGTCGGGACTACCTTGGGTCGCGGCGCAGCAGGGGAATTGCGATTGGGGCGAGGCTAATTGCACTTCGGAATATATTTCATGGGGCAGTAACATATATGAACTATACAAAACTGTTTTTCACGATACTATTGGAATATCTGCAGCTTTTCCATTGCATATATTGCCAGGTAAAGTTCGTCATATTCCCACTAGTGAGGACAAATTATATTCTCACTAGTGAGGAAAAATCAGCTGATTATAAGTCAGCCTAACAATACAATACAATATTGAAATAATGCCCATCTGTTTAAAACATTGTGTTGGTTGTTGGGTTTACTTCACTTCGTCTTTTGTTCATAGTACCTGGGGGGCCGAGCTTTGCTCGGGGGAAGGCCAGCCAGTTCGTTTAGATGACTCGGAGTAATATTTCACCACTTCCCCCTACTGATAATTAGATTTGTATAACTCATTTGCCTCTTTTCTACATTTATGAGGTCCCTCCAGTTGTTATTTATAACTCAATGTCCCTTTGATTTATTTTACTACTGTATATATGTCTAGAACTTATTTTTATCCCAGAAATTAGTTATTTCGAACATTTGAAGGAAATCGTTGGAGCCGTTTTTGAGATCAGTGTCGCAAGCAAGCAAGCAAACCTTACTCATGTTAGAGTATAGGATTTGTTGCTGATGTATCAGATAATTTTTCGTCATAATGATTGGAAAACGGCTATTTTCAATACATGCGTTGCGGGGCGAAAGTAGTTCTTTTCAGTCCTAGGACGGAAAAGAATCAGCTGGTGTCGAGGTCATCAGCTGGTCCGTTTCTGTCATTTATAAACATCAATGTAGTGAATCTGCAAACTTGTGTGCGTCGATTGTAAGTAATCGATTGTATCGAGAGTTGTAATCAATTATTCTATCGATTGTAATTCATTGTTGCAGTGTTGTCGGTTTAAGTATATTAGTTGCGTTGCAGCCCGACAAGATGAGTCACATGGGACTTTACATAATATATTACAAAAAGCCCAAGAAATTCAAGAAAGCTTATTACCAGCTAAATCTAGGAAACGCTACGAGATGATTCCTGATATAGCTCGAAACGGTTGACTACAGTATCCCTTCTTACAATCAGTAGTCCACAGCATTCGATATACCTATCGTTATAGTTAGTCTAACCTTAACAGACAATAGTTGAATACATCGGTAGTAACAGCTGTTTGTTTTAAATAACAAGAACAAGATGGAAGCCATTTTGGGAGCAAGCTTTTAAAGGTAAACAAGTTGTAAGATATTAGTTTTGAGAAAGCAGTTAGCTTAATATATTGTGCAATAAGACGAAAAATATAGTTGATCACTCGGGCCAAAAGTGGCTTTTCGATCCTCGCTCATTTTCCGTCCTCGGCTTCGCCTCGGTCGTTAAACTTGAGCTCGTATTGAAAAGCGTCACTTTTGGCCATAGTGATGAAATATACTATTTTGCTGCAGTATCGTGAAAAATAGTGTCCAAAACTCGTGGGAAAATGATTTTTCCTGGGGATCGTTCTCTTTCAATTGCTCGTCTACGACTCGCAATTTAAATATGACTTTCACCAGGAAAACCACACTTTTCCCAACTAATTGTGAAATATACTATTTAGTTTACATTATTTTGGAGTCACGTACTTCTATTATCAGAATCATAATCTTCCAAATCGTAATAGGGTAAACTAATCTAGCAACATTAAGAGAAACAATAGATAATGTAGCCCAACAGCTATACTCCCAATGGTTTCGTTACGTGCCGTGCGGTTTTGTTTATAGAATTTCTTTAGTTGTACCTGGGTATAATACAAACAACTTAATATTAAATGTTTATGATTAATTTGTTATTTAAAACATATGAAAGTTTGTAAGGGTTTTTATAGAAGTTTTCATTATTCAATTATAAGTATTAATTATTAATTATACTTCAATTCGTTATTTAAATTATAGTTTAATTGACGACTACATTGGAAAAGACTATGCATGAAAAAAAGCATTTGTACCTACTTATAATAAACGGTATCAGGAAACTGACACATACTTTCTCCCTTTCAGCCCAACTTTAACGAATAAATTACTTTTTATTTACTAAATATATAATACAAAGCACGGTCGAATGTACAGAAAATCTTGTAAACAAGTTGTTTTAAAAAACATCCAACCAAATCCCTGCTTTGGAGGCACTACAGAATCCATTGCTACACTTGTGGCTTTAAGAGGGGAAATGCCCCCTATTACCCCCCCCCCCCTTAGGGTTATTAAGGGGCAACATATTTCGAATTTCCTCTGTTGGTCAATGCTAAATTGACAAGCATATCAAGTTTGAATGAAATGTATCAGTAAATAATAGAGAAATAGTAATTTTTGTATTCCCCATAAGAATAACATTGGACAACGTACTGCGTTTACTGCTAAATGAAAATTTCAATTTTCTCCGAAACCAGCAATCGTAGAATAGTAATTCAAAATACTAAATTATTTAGTTTTTTGAGCTCTTTTTAATGGTGGATAGTAATATTTTTTTATATTTATGTATTTTTATGAAAAATCCAAAAAACTGAATTTTTGATGTTTTAAGTCCTGTAATTTCTGAACCGGAATTTTTACAGGAATGCGGGTAGTGTCATTTTGTTGGAAAACTAAAGTTCTACAAACGACTAAAGTTTAATCAAAATCGTTAGAGCAGTTTTTGAGAAATTTAGATTTTTCATGTTTTTTGGCGGTTTTTGGAAGATAATTACCCTTAAAAATCAAAAATTCAAAAAATGAAAAAAACGCCTGGAGATATCGTGGATTAGTACCTACATACCAAATTTCATAAGAATCGGCCCATTGGTTAGGGCTCTAGCTCTGTACACATCCACACAGACACACACACACACACACACACACACACACACACACACACACACACACACACACACACACACACACACACACACACACACACACACACACACACGGACACACGGACACACGGACACACACACACACACACACACACACACACACACACACACGGACACACGGACACACACACACGGACACACGGACACACGGACACACGGACACACGGACACACACACACACACACACACACACACACACACACACAGACAGACAGACATCACGTAAAAACCACTTTTTTGGGTTCAGGGAGCACCAAAACGAATATTTCCACTAACAACTCAAATTCGAAAATTTTGACGAAAACAATACTTTCTCCATTTATTTTTATAGGGGGAGAAAGTAAAAGGAGGAGAATAGATTCGACTCGTTGTAGTAACGTACCCAACACAACAAAACAAGTTGCTAACAGAGGTGCTGCGAAAAAAATGATAAAAACCGATTGATAATAATTCATTCTAATGTATTTTTCATTTGTAATTCTTGTGTTATTGATAACAAACAATGTTGGATCTTATTCTGTAATACAAGCATGTTGTTAAAAACTAATGTTCTTTATTATCACACTTTTAAGTATCTAAGTAAACAGAAAAATAAATTATTAGGCAAAATGCAGTTAAACAACAAATAAACAAGCTAGTTGTATTTTGGGAGGCAGATATCTCTTTGTAGCCGAGGTACTTAAAGTGATTGTCTTCGTCATTCAACAATATTAATAACAACATTTTTTACTGCCACTACAACGGTATAATATGTTAAAGTAGAGAAATAAAAACATAGTCCCCCGAGGTGCTTCTCCCTAAACTCGACATTTGTTATACACAACTGCAAGATGTAAAATTCAACGGGGTAGGGTAGAAAGATTTCGCGTCATTGTTTCGAGTTATAGGATTTTGAGCAAAAAAAAAACAATTTCCAATGAAAAATTAATGATTTTTGTAAAACCGGAATGAAACAGTTGGCGAAATATTTTACAATGATTTTTGTTCTGGAATTAAGTCTTTCCTATGGGTAGCACAAACAATCCGCATCAACATCCGGCGCTCTCCCGTTTCTCACAAAAAAACTATTCTCGTTCCAATAATTAAATTAGTGCAAAGGAAGAGCAAATCAGAAGAGAGATCAGTTTGTGGTTAATAACTGGAAATCCGTGGCCAGTGCGAAAGGCGGGTGACTAGCGGCGAGTCGAGGGGCGAGTGCGGCTACGACAGTGTGACGCTTGGCATAGAAACTTTCCCCGATATGATATTAGCAGAATCAATCAAGTGCGCTCGGTCCGAGTCGCAGTGAAAGTGTGATTATTGGGCTGTAACTGCCTCTCCATCGGACCCGTCGCGTCGCTTAGTTATTCTGAATGTCGCGTTGAGAGATTCTTGGCTAATTTCGAAGAAAAGTCGATGTGTCGCTAAGCAGTTTTCCCCCTATTTTCCCCTTTAAAGGTGGAGGTGAAATTGTTTTTCCCATTGATGTTGATCTATCAGAAAAGTCGGTGGCTTCATCTTGTACTGGCAGAGAAAAGTGATTTTTATATCATGTATAAATGTGTTAAGTAAAATTTTCGAAAACAACTATAGAAAGTAAAATAATTGTTCTTTTTGCAATTGTTGAATATTCTTACATATTGATAAAAACGTGAGGGTCAAACGAAAGAAAAAGTTACTTAATGTGGGGACAAGTTGTTTCCCCGAGTAACATGCTTACTAAAATGTACCATGGACAAATACAAATACCTACTTAATGTGGGGACAAGTTGTTTCCCCGAGTAACGTGCTTACTAAAATGTACCGTAGACAAATACAAATGCCTACTTAATGTGGGGACAAGTTGTTTCCCCGAGTAACGTGCTTACTAAAATGTACCGTAGACAAATACAAATACCTACTTAATGTGGGGACAAGCTGTTTCCCCGAGTAACATGCTTACTAAAATGTACAAATACAAATACAAATACCTACTTAATGTGGGGACAAGTTGTTTGCCCGAGTAACGTGCTTACTAAAATGTACCATAGACAAATACAAATACCTACTTAATGTGGGGACAAGTTGTTTGCCCGAGTAACGTGCTTACTAAAATGTACCATAGACAAATACAAATACCTACTTAATGTGGGGACAAGTTGTTTCCCCGAGTAACGTGCTTACTAAAATGTACCGTAGACAAATACAAATACCTACTTAATGTGGGGACAAGTTGTTTCCCCGAGTAACGTGCTTACTAAAATGTACCGTAGACAAATACAAATACCTACTTAATGTGGGGACAAGTTGTTTCCCCGAGTAACGTGCTTACTAAAATGTACCGTAGACAAATACAAATACCTACTTAATGTGGGGACAAGTTGTTTGCCCGAGTAACGTGCTTACTAAAATGTACCATAGACAAATACAAATACCTACTTAATGTGGGGACAAGTTGTTTGCCCGAGTAACGTGCTTACTAAAATGTACCGTAGACAAATACAAATACCTACTTAATGTGGGGACAAGTTGTTTCCCCGAGTAACGTGCTTACTAAAATGTACCGTAGACAAATACAAATACCTACTTAATGTGGGGACAAGTTGTTTCCCCGAGTAACATGCTTACTAAAATGTACCATAGACAAATACAAATGCCTACTTAATGTGGGGACAAGTTGTTTCCCCGAGTAACGTGCTTACTAAAATGTACCGCAGACAAATACAAATACCTACTTAATGTTTCTATGGTTGTACGATAAAGCGGGAAGGTGGCACACTAAGGATCGTAAGTGTGCCAATTTCGAGTCTGGACGATTTAGAAAATAACTCAAATATGATATACTAGTAGAATGTACCCGTTCTTCGCACGGGTTGGAAAGGTAAGTTAGCTTGAAACAGCTGTTCTTGCTTCTGCTCTTTAAGCTGTCAGATGGAAGTGTCCTCAGCTGTTCGCATTTCAGTTTCTGAATATTTACTTTCTTCTGAAATGTAAACATTGAGACTTAGGACGTTCAGGAGCGTAGCCAGAGGGGATTTTAAGGAAGTGAATAGGCAATGTGTTGCATGGGTTCAAGATCTATCTTTGTGTAAAGTTTCAGACCAGTCGGTTCAGTAGTTTTTGCGTTCACCCGGAACATCAGTCAGACAGACAGACAGACATACATACAGACAGATAGATAGACAGACAGACAGACAGAAACCACCTCTTCTTTATAATATTATAGATAGATATATACTACAAATAAAATAAAACTACCTCTTGAATTTAGTGGGAAACCTACTGAAGTTTCTTTGTTTGAGTTTAACTATAAGCATTTCAGAATGTATTACGGCTTTAAATGAATTTAGCTTAGCCGTAGAAGTCCAGGGGTTACTTTCAGCAAGCATAGTTCGTTAGTTGGAAGTTGCCATTGCCAGATTATTAAGTACTAGCAGCAAAGCCCGTTGTAAAAAATACAACGGGCTCTAGAAAAATTTATTTTGAACTTTCATATTGTTTTAATGAAACTTTACTCCAGATTTAGTTTTACAAAGATACCCTTATATTCATCGTATATTGCCAAAGATAGATTGCAAATTTTGAGGTTGTGTTGATTTATTATCCATCTATAATATAGAAAAAATGTATTGATTTTTGCTCGGGAATTTTTGACGCCTAAAACTATAGGCGTATAGTCCACTATTAGGCCACTATTAGTAAACTATTAGGCCCATTCTACACGAGCGGGATTCCCGCGTCGGGGCCGCGCGCTCGACAGGAACCATCCAGTTGTGTTATTTATTATAATTCTACGTGTATTTAGTATTGATATGTTCACAATAAATCAATGTATGCTGTAGAATAAAAATCCTTTCAACAGATTTTTTTGTGGTGGGTTAATTTTAATAGTTTAATAATTAGTGAACAAATTCGAAAAGGGGTGACACCGCCCCTAGGAAACAATGTCATAGGTAAAAATTGTATTTTCCAAGATAGCCATGTTATCAATTTTCACCGCAACTAGTAATCTTAGGATAATATTACAAAATACTAAACTGTTGAGCTTTTTGAGCTGTCCTTGGTGATAGGTAAATTCTATTTAACACTTAAAATATTTATGAAAAATTCAAAAAAATTGATGTTTTGAAATTTTAAGCCCTGTAATTTCTGAACCCGAATTTTTTACAGACATGCGGGTGGTGTCATTTTGCTGGAAACTTAAGCTCTACAAACCTCTAAATGTCAATCAAAATCGTTAGAGCAGTTTTTAAAAAGTTTGGATTTTTTTAGTTTTTTTTAAGAGTTTTGGGGAATAATTCCCCTTTAAAATCAAAAATTCAAAAAAATTAAAAATAATACCTAGAGATATCGTGAATTAGTGCTACATACCAAATTTCATCAAATTGGACCACGGGTGCGGTCTCCAGCTCTGTACACATCCATACAGACACACATACAGACAGACAGACTCACATCACAGACAGACATCACTCCGAAAAAGATCTTTTTAGAATCAAGGACCATCAAAATGAATATTTTCACTAATAACTCAAATTCGAAAATTTTGACGAAAACAACACTTTCTCCATTTACTATAAGAGGGAGAGCGTAAAGATGCAAACACTACCAAAACAAAAATTTTTCCACGTACATAATATTTTACATAACATTCCTAAAGTTTACAGGGAAATACAAATCATGATAAATTTCATGTTACTGAAGCGTTACCTTTTCGTGTAGAATGGCCCTATGGGTTTCACGCCACTGGGAACCCGCCACGTGTAGTTTGCACAAAATTTTGGCGCGGTCACGCGGGAATCCCTCTAGATTTACTAAGCTAATTGATTTCAGTTCATCTTTTGTACTAGGTTAGGTGAGGTTATGTTAGAGTAGCTCAATGAGGTGAATATATCTGTCTTGTCTCGTGTAAAAAGTGCAGCCTACATGGTCATTCCTTTCAACTTTGCTCCCATGTCAAAAAACATGGTAACCAATCAAATCCTCTTTTCACAAGCTATATGGCAGTCTTGATTGGTTACCTGAGGAAAACGGTAGGCTTCACTTTTATATCCCAGACAAGACCTCTAGATATATTACCCTCATTTGGATAGCCTATCAGAATCAGAAGTACCTCCATCTGATGGTTCTCGGCAGCATCGTTGATGGGACTCTTGCCGTACTTGTCAGTGACCAGCTTGGCACCGTGCCTCAGCAGCCATCGCACCACCTCCACGTGGCCCCTGGAGGCGGCGAAGTGCAGCGGCGTCGCGCCGTCCCCGTCCCTAAGGTTAGGGTCCACTCCCTGGTCCTGGACCTGCCACATACATCGTGTAGTGTTACAGTTATCAGTCGAAATGGGGGTTTAACAAGTTTCTAAACGGGTTCACTGTTGGAAACCAAGAAGAAAGATAAGGCCCCTTATATCTTATAGCCCCTGTCCCTATATTAAAGCTAAGGTATAATTAAATACAGTAAACCCAGTGCAGTAGTTCTTTTCTCTGGCACAATGTGGCTGTTAAGTAAGCATGATGAGAATGGAAGATATCTTGAACT
Source organism: Allygus modestus (assembly GCA_963675035.1). Taxonomy (NCBI): domain Eukaryota; kingdom Metazoa; phylum Arthropoda; class Insecta; order Hemiptera; family Cicadellidae; genus Allygus; species Allygus modestus. Next base: position 201,427,261 of record OY776112.1, read on the forward strand.
AGGATCCAGGATTGATACTTCATTGACCATTTACTGACACACAAATGTAAGTAAAAGATTGTGGAAGATGTAAAACACTAATAATTGTTTACCTACTGATTTAAATACTGCCAAACCAACCCAAATTACTGCATATACCAAATTAGATTGATCTCGCCCTTTGGATTGCGTGCTGGTTGCCTGTGGGCTTTCGCCTCGCAACCCTAAAACGTATTGTATTATAACTTATTTTCTAAATACTAACTAAGGGGATGATGCTTAAAAGGTAAGCAAAACTTTTGGCGCAAGAGATAGTATGGTTACTACCGTATGGTTGCGTTTTTGAGATAACGATGTTAATGGGTTCTATGACATTCATGTTGCCTAAAATCAATCAGTTAGTCGGACGAAGATAGTTTGAAAAGTTGTTGGTTTTAATCAAAGCAAACATTTTTAAAGAGTTTTGAAACACAAGCCAAAACAGTCTTTGCCCCTGAAGGCAACTCACCATCCATTTGAGGCAGTTGAGGCAGCCCATCTGCGAGGCAGCGTGTACGGGAGCCATGCCGTCCTTGGCCCTGACGTAGAGCGAGCCGCCGGCCTCCAGCACCAGGAACTTGAGCACCTCCAGGTGGCCCTCCTGAGCCGCCAAGTACACGGGCGTCACGTCGTTGTCCATCTGGGTGTTGGCGCTGCAACAGGGAGATAGGCGAGGTGAGGAGAGAATGATAGTCAGAGGACGGCCCTCAAACTGCAGCTGCAGCTGAAAGTCGACACCAAGTACACAGAAAGTGGGTAGCATTTTGGTGCGGTTTGCCTTTTCACTTCCTAAATGTTGAATACCTAGTTAAACATGGACACCCTGTCGAGTAGCACAAGGGAGAGGGCCCTCCACAGGAACAGCCTACACAGATAATAAAGCGGAATGTGTGGTCCAAAATCCTGAATCAGCTTAACAATTCCACCCAACCTTATTTCCCACACCCTACAGGTTCTTTTTACACTTTCCTCGATGTAAATTTACATCGCGGCTGAACGGAATTTGACATTGGAAGTATTAAATTATATTTAGGCATTTATGTGTAGATTTGTTTATACGTCTCACAATTTTAAAATACGGTACCGTAGTAAGTTTATTTTGCCATGATAAAGTTCTGAGGCTCATGGACATGGTATTACATAGCGACGCCGACGAACTAGTTAAAAGGTATGAATAGATTATTTTTATTTAATTGAATGATGAAATCGCAAATTTTATTTTTCAGCTTAACGTGTAACTTACTTGGTTTAGCAATTCCGAGGCCTATTACCTAGTTTCTAATATTCGTGAGCTGAATAAAGAGTATCGTCTGAGAAAATAGCGACATTGGTCACAACGATGGTGGGGAACACAGAATTGTTTATGCCAGACTGGCTCAAGTATACTGGTCAAGTCCTAAAAAAGCTCATTGGGTCAGGCAGCAGATCACATGTCTTAAAACCATATTTGTCTTAACCATAGGTTAGGTTTGGTGAACTGCAGCAAAGGTTGTTATATTTTACATGTAAATCTATTTTTTTCATGCTACAAAACAAAGAGCTAGAATCGGAGTCTATAATACGATAGTCGCGGTAGTCTATACTACGATAGTCGAAATGTATTAATCGAATGACCTGCCCATCTGTTGTGAACTGAAGGCTATCCATTGCAAAACTGGTGAGCACTTTTTCGTCTACAACATTTAGAGGTTGTGCCGTCACGACCAGAACCACCGAATCATCAACCGATTGTTTGTTTGTTTTATCGAATGAACTTTCAACTACGATTGTTATTGTTTTGTGGTGGAAAAGCATAAATGGTGATTCGATTAAAATTCAAGCAGATATAAGTTAAATCAAAAGTTGTGGATACAGTGTTAAATTGGATCTAAAAATTGATGTACGTGAACAAACAACTAGGTTGCAGTTCACGACAAAATTATAGTAACCTAACTTAACCTAACTCCGCAGAGCGCTGTATGGTGGCTGTTAAATGGATCTAAAAATGGATGTACGTGAACAAACAACTAGGTTGCAGTTCACGACAAAATTATAGTAACCTAACTTAACCTAACTCCGCAGAGCGCTGTATGGTGGCTGTTCGTTGTGCAACATAATTACAAATAAAGGGATTAGTATAAGTAAATAAAAGTCAAACCTAAAAAAGTTAACAAAAAAAGTGAGATTTAACCCCGAACAAATTAAAGTAATCTTTAAAACACATTTCAGATTTCAAAAAGTAAACATCAAAAGTAAGATATGAACACGGGACCGCACGATCGTGGATCTGACGCCGTATCCACTGGGCTACCGAGGCCTGCCGCCGTAGCCGAAAGTTTCAATACATCAGGCAGTGAGCAACGATTCATTCGATAAAACAATCGGTTGGTCGGTTGATGATTCGGTGGTTCTGGTCGTTCCGTTTCATATTGTCGTGACGTCACAACCTCTAAATGTTGTAGACGAAAAAGTGATCACCTGCAAAACTGAGGAAAGGAGTATTGTTGAACTACCAGCAGTTTAATAAATCATATGTTTGGGACTGAAATTGATTCAGTCGCTATAACAAATACGCGTCAACTGTTGTTCTGCTTACTAACCTTAAAACTGTGAACATGTTTTCATCATATATTTTCAAGAGCCTTACGAGCCCTTATTTCAAGAAGGATGGAGACTACCACTTCCACCTCCCTTTCGGCCTGGAAGACGACTTCTCCAAGACCTTCCTGGGCGCGGTCCTATGCGGAACTGTGGCCGCCGTTGTATTCTACACCATTAGGATACGGATGTTCAAGTAACCGTTGCAATTTTCGTGTACAAACTGTATAAAATCACGAACATGCTAGAGAAACACTACGGAACATTTGACAGTTTTAATGTTTTAACTTATAAATGTTTGTCATCTTTAGTAAAAGGTTCATGTTTATAGTAAATTACATCGCGTAGTTTCTCATTTTTGTTTTTGTGCATATTTGGTTTGTTTTCTTAGTCGGTTTTAAATATACGAATGCTCTACATATTAATATATTTATTTTCTTGCATGAAATCTCTTGCATTTGATTAAATATACTTAAGAGACTCCCGCTCAACTGATAATTCTTTCCAACAGAAGGTTAGCTATACAATCGGTATTATCGGTGTTAGCTATACAATCTTGTAGTCTCGAAAAAACAACAATAATTTCTCTTTTGCATATGTGGGCCGAACTTCAGGTTCAATTATTATTCCAAAAATTAAAAGTTACAATTCTTATAAAAAGACAATTTTAGCAAATATTTGGTCACGCATCCAAGTACCAACATTTTAGACAAACTCAATATAACTCTCACAACTTTACTCGCAGTTATTGTCAGAATTACAACCCAAGATTGGAGACAGAATTGCTTTTTCTTTTCGCCTATAAAAAATAGCAATAAATGCTAGGCTTCGTTTTTAATAAGAACCATCTTTATGATAGAACTAGAAAATAGTAATAAACAGCAATTTGATGGAATAACGATTCGGGTTCCCTTAGGACATAATTTATATTTTATGTGGATAGAGGACGTCTCATGTCCGATGCGTTTAGATCGGTCTGTCAGTCACAAGTTATACAGTACAGGGTCTGCAATCCACTTCTGTCACTCCTCATTAATTTATGTGCTATTTACTTTTATATTACAAAATGAAATTTGTCGAGGTCCATTATGTCTTTAACTAAGAGTATAAAACATGGTTTGTTTGCAGGGTTTGTTGCAGGTAATACCGACCCTTTCAACAAACTCTATAATCGTTCTTTGAGCATTTAGTAGCACCCCTAAAAGTTTGCTTTGGGTTTTAAGGGATAGTGACAACAACCAATTTTAAAGCTTAAATTGCAATATGTGAAATCTAATCTAATTCTAATTCTATCTATCTAAATAATTATACTCACTCACTCACATATACGAATTCTAGACCTTTTCTAGATGAGGTAGAAACTTGAAATTTAGTATGCACGTAGGTTGTACCTCGAAACCCCCGGAAAAATTGCCAAAAGTTACAGTTTTGAATTTTAAAACCTCTAATTTGTATCCTTAATAAACGGTATCAGGAAACTGACACGTACTTTCTCCCTTTTATCCCAACTTTAATGAATAAATTACTTTTTATTTACTAAATGTAGAATACAAAGCACGGTCGAATGTACAGAAAATCTTGTTAACAAGTTGTTTTGAAAAATATCCACCCAAATCCCTGTTTAGGAGGCACTACAGAATCCATCGCTACACACGTGGTTTTAAGAGGGGAAATGCACCCTATTTCCCCCCTCAGGGTTATTAAGGGGCAACATATTTCGAATTTCCTCTGTTGGTCAATGCTATGTTGTACAAGCATATCAAGTTTGGACGAAATTGGTCAATAAATAAGGGAGAAATAGTAATTTTTATTCCCCATAAGAATAACATTGGACAACGTACTGCGTTTACTCCAAATGAAAATTTAAATTTTCTCCGCAACCAGTAATCGTAGAATAGTAATTCAAAATACTAAATTATTTAGTTTTTTTATCTCTTTTTAATGGTACATAGTAATATTTTAATATTTATAGATTTTATGAAAGATTAAATACCCCCGTAGCAGCAAACCTGCATACTCAGCGAATTTCCAGTGCATATTAATTTATCTTAATACCACATAAAGCCACATACCAAGTTTCATCAATATACATTCATAAATAAACGATTTATGACATTTTAATTATTCTCCATAAGAATAACATGGCGGCTGAGTATGCAGGTTTGCTGAAATAAGAAAAACTAAAAATGGGCTTTTATACAAATATCATTATAACTCAACTAGGTAAAGCCACATACCAAGTTCTATTAATTTATGTTCATAATTAAAGGAGATAACACGTTAATTATTCTCCATAAGAATAACATGGGGCTGAGTATGCAGGTTTGCTGCTACGGGAACTATCGGGCAAAAAATGGATTTTTGTGCAAATATCAATAGACCACAACCAAATAAAGCCATATACCAAATTTTGCCAGTTTACGTTCATAAATAAGCGAGATATACAATTTTTCTTTTTCTCCATAAGAATAACATTAGACAACGTACTGTGTTTAGCACTTTCAATATCTCGGTAACCAATTGACGTAGAGCAATGATCAAAATACCAAATTGTTTGTTTTTTTAAGCTGAATTTAATGGTATAAATTAAAATTTGATTTAAATTAAAATTACATGTGAAAACCCCAAAAAACACATTTTGGCATCTGGGGACCTCAAAATGAAAAGTTATCATGGTCTCGGGCTTAAGTCTTACCATGAGACCTACGGTAATAGCTTCTTTCCTATAGGGGAAATTCGCTAAAAAACCGAATTTTTGATATTTTAAGTCCTGTGATTTCTGAACCTGAATTTTTACAGAAATGCGGGTGGTGTCATTTTGTTTTAAAACTAAATTTCTACAAACGACTAAAGTTTAATCAAAATCGTTAGAGCCGTTTATGAGAAATCTTGATTTTTCATGTTTTTTTGGCGGTGTTTGGGGGATAATTACCCTTAAAAATAAAAAATTCCAAAAAATGAAATACCCCCGTAGCAGCAAACCTGCGTACTTAGCGAATTTCCAATGCATATATATTTATCTTAATGCCACATAAAGCTACATACCAAGTTTCATCAATATACATTCATAAATAAACAATTTATGACATTTTAATTATTCTCCATAAGAATAACATGGCGGCTGAGTATGCAGGTTTGCTGAAGCAAGGAACACAAAAAATGGGGTTTTATGCTAATATCAATATAACTCAACTAGGTGAAGTCACTTACCAAATTTCATTAATTTATTTTCATAATTAAGGGAGATAACACGTTACTTATTCTCCATAAGAATAACATGGGGCTGAGTACGCAGGTTTGCTGCTACGGGAGCCTTTGTTAAAAATTTTTTTTGAGGAAATATCAATGGTCCACAACCAGATAAAGCCGTATACCAAGTTTCGTCAGTATATGGTCATAAATAAGCGAGATATAAAATTTGTATTTTCCCCCATAAGAATAACATTAGACAACGTACTGTGTTTAGCACTTTCAATATCTCGGTAACCACTTGACGTAGAGAAATGATCAAAATACCAAATTGTGTGTTTTTTAAAGCTGAATCCAATGGTAAAAAATAAAATTTGACTATTTCCAAAATTATATGTAAAAAACTCAAAAAACCCATTTTTGGGGTACAAAACCCCCCCAAAATACCCCTTCGGATAGAGCGATCTGGCTGGTTTTCGAACTTAAAGTCATAAATGTTGCTTTACACGTTTATACCAAATTTCATAAAAATCGGATAATTTTTACGAGAGTTATCGTGCTCACGGACACACACATATATATATATATATATATATATATATATATATATATATACAGTTTCGAACGAATGGTGTTTTTGGGGTCTGGGGACCTCAAAACGAAAAGTTATCATGGTCCCGGGCCTAGGTCTTACCATGCCGACTACGGTAATAGCTTCTTCCCTATAGGGGAAATTCGCTAAAAATGCCTGGAGATATCGTGGATTAGTTCCTACATACCAAATTTCATAAAAATCGGACCATTGGTTAGGACTTTAGCTCTGTACACATCCATACAGACAGACAGACAGACAGTCAGACAGACACACAGGCATCACGTAAAAATCACTTTTTTGGGTTCAGTGATCACCAGAACGAATTTTTCCACTAACAACTCAAATTCGAAAATTTTGACGAAAACAATACTTTCTCCATATACTATGTATAGGGGGAGAAAGTAAAAATTGGAAATTTTAACATTGGGCTTATGTAGTTAATCAAAATACCCCCGTCGCAGCAATCCTGCGTACTCAGCGAATTTCCAATGCATATATATATGTCTCACTACTACATAGAGCCACTTACCAAGTTTCACAAAAATACATTCATAAATAAGTGATACATAGCATTTTATCTATTCTCCTTAAGAATAACATTAGGCTGAGTACGCAGGTTTGCTGCAACGAGGAAGATAAAAATGTTTATTTTTGCAATTATCAATATAACTCAACCACGTAAAGCTACATACCAAGTTTTATTAATTTATGTAAATTACTAAGGGAGATATACAACTTTACTTATTCTCCATATGAAAAACATGGGTGCCGATTATGCAGGTTTGTTGCTACGGGGAAAATCAACAAAAACCTTTTTTGTGAAAATATCAATATATCACAACTAGTTGAAGCCACATACCAAGTTTCATCAATATACATTCATAAATAATCGAGATAACAAATTTTATTTATTCTCCATAAGGATAACATTGGACAACGTACTGTGTTTAGCACTTTGAATCTCTCTGCAACGGTTGGACGTAAAACAACAATAATACACCAAAATGATTGTTTTGTAGAGCTAAACTGATTGGTAAAAGCAAATGTTAAGATTTTAGTAAAATTATCTTAGGGAAATCCAAAAACCTTTTCCATAAAGATTAACATTGGAAATTTTATGGACGCGTTTTTTTACTTTTCTCTACAACCACTTAACCTAGGTTAATGATTCAAAATACCAAATTATTTGTTTTTTTAAGCTCTATAAAATGGCTATAACCAAAATTAAGTGTTTTACATATTTTAAGGGGAAAAATTCAAAAAACTAATTTTGGAAAATTTAAAACCCCAATAAAACCTCCTTCCCATAGTCCGATCGATCTGGTTTTCGAACTTAAAAGTCATAAATGTTACTCTACACATTTGTGCCAAATTTCATCAAAATCGGGCGTTTCTTTCAAAAGTTATCGCGGTAACGGACACACTCACACTCACACACACACACACACACACACACACACACACACACACACACACACACACACACACACACACACACACACACATATATATATATATATATATATACATAAATACATATACTTATATATAAATTTGAACGAATACTGTTTTTGGCATCTGGGGACCTCAAAACAAAAAGTTATCATGGTCTTGGGCTTAAGTTTTACCATACCACCTACGGTAATAGCATTGACTATGTATAGTCAATGGTAATAGCTTCTTCCCTATAGGGGAAATTCGCTAACAAAAAGTGATTATAACAGCTGTAAACAAATATCCAATAAACTGTCATTGTAACTCTCACATGGTAGAGTATAAATACCCCCGTAGCAGCAAACCTGCGTACTCAGCGAATTTCCAATGCATATGTATGTATCTTAATACCACATAAAGCCACATACCAAGTTTCATCAATAAACATTCATAAATAAACGATTTATGACATTTTAATTATTCTCCATAAGAATAACATGGCAGCTGAGTATGCAGGTTTGCTGAAGCAAGGAACACAAAAAATATGGTTTTATACAAATATCAATATAACTCATGTAGGTAAAGTCACATACCAAATTTCATTAATTTATTTTCATAATGAAGGCAGTTAACACGTTACTTATTCTCCATAAGAATAACATGGGGCTGAGTACGCAGGTTTGCTGCTACAGGAGCCTTGGGTAAAAAAGTGTCTTTTTGAGCAAATATCAATTGTCCACAACCAGATGAAGCCATATACCAAGTTTCGTCATTAGACAACGTACTGTGTTTAGCACTTTCAATATCTCGGTAACCAATTGACGTAGAGAAATGATCAAAATACCAAATTGTGTGTTTTTTTAAGCTGAATCTAATGGGGAAAAATAAAATTTGACTATTTCCAAAATTATATGTAAAAAATTCGAAAAACCCATTTTTGGGGTACAAAACCCCCCCAAAATACCCCTTCGGATAGAGCGATCTGGCTGGTTTTCGAACTTAAAGTCATAAATGTTGCTTTACACGTTTATACCAAATTTCATCAAAATCGGATAATTTTTACGAGAGTTATCGTGCTCACGGACACATATATATATATATATATACAGTTTCGAACGAATGGTGTTTTTGGGGTCTGGGGACCTCAAAACGAAAAGTTATCATGGTCCCGGGCCTAGGTCTTACCATGCCGAATACGGTAATAGCTTCTTCCCTATAGGGGAAATTCGCTAACAAGGCAGTGGCTACGTACACGTCCGACGTGGGCCGCAACTGTTCACGTCCGTTCCAAATTATGCACCGTACGTTACTTTTCCTGTGATTTTTAAAACAAATTGAGAGCCAGAAAACCTCCTAATCTAACCTAACATAACCCAACCTATCCTAACCTAACGTAACATAACGTAACCTAACCTAACCCAACCTAACCTAAGCGGTAGCGAAGTGAATTTGCCCTTACATTGGACGTGTATGCAGTCACTTCGTATAAACAAATGATAGGACCAGTGAATAAAAATGCCATTTGGTGTGGATATATCCCAAATGAATCAAAATAGTATACTATATAAAAAATACTTGAAGGGACATTGAGTTATAATAACAAAACTGGAGCTACCCCAAGCGGGGGTCTGGGGGTGGAGCCTTCAGCGAGCGAAGCGAGTCCAAGTAACAATACAACCCGATATGTTAACTCACTCACGTATGCGAATTCTAGACCGCTTATAGGTGAGGTAGAAACGTGAAATTTAGCATGCAGGTAGCTTGTACCTAGAAGCCCCCGGGAAAATCATCAAAAGTTACAATTTCCAAGTTTTAAACCTCTAATTTTACCTTGAAAATTGGAAATTTTAACATTGGGAATATGGAGTTTAAAAACAAAACAAAAGAATCATAACAGCTGTAGCTAAATATCCAGTAAACTGCCAATGTAAATTTCACTTCGTAGAGTGTAAAAAAACTTTAGGACCATTGAATAAAGAGATAATCTACGGTGGATACATCCCAAATGAATCAAAATAGTATACTATACAAAAAATACTTGAAGAATCATTGAGTTATAATAACAACTGGAGTGACCCCTTCAATCTACTATATTAGAACAATATTAAGTACAACATATTAAAACAGGCAGCCAGTTAAAATAATAGGTCGTGCCAAAAATGTTGCTCAATTTTCTCAAGTGCACTTTTGTTCTTTATAGCAATAAAAAGAACAAACAAACAAGCTCTTTGAATAAGGACTGTAAGCCGTAATTATAATTCTGAGAATTACTTGAAAGATAAAAATGCCGTTTTGTTGATGATGAATGGTTCTGTTGATGGATGAACTAAAAATGACGTTCAGCAACCATTGAAGTCCGTTAATAGTCCCCAGACAATAGAACTTACTGAGAAATGCGTCGGAAGAGTAATTACGTTTCAACTATAAGCGGTAATTCAGTTAATGGATTCATTATATGCATTTTATTACAAACATTTTGTAATTAAATACGTCATAAAATCATAATTAATAAAACGTTTTGAAAGTGATTAAATTGGAAATTATATATTTCCTCACAATCTCAGTTATGTTGTATTATACTCTGAATTAATTGCGCATCAGCAAATAACGATATATTTTTTGTTATTTTACTGTGGGGTTTAAACATCTGTACATATTAGTTAAATTAAAACAAACAAATAAAAAAATAATAAATAAAAACAATTTTATATTTTGTAAAACCATTTTATTATAATGTTTAAATCTAGCTCTTCCATCAGACAACCCGAACGGAAATCTCCGGCTGTGAAACCCGGCAGTGTATTTATCCACTCGGGATTGAACCCTTGTATGGAATAATAGATCTCCCGGAACTAATCCGGTATTTTATCCCTCCTAAAATGGGTATTAACAGACTAATTATTGAAGTCTGATGGGCGTGGGTTAACCAACCTGGCAGGTCGTTCACAGATTGTCGAAGCCCAATTGATTGGTTGTCTCCCTGGAAGGAAAGGAATATATTTTACTGAAGGACCTATAAAATAAAGCGTTGGTGTTGTTCCAGTTGTTATTTATGATTAAAATACGCCTTTCCTGATGGAATACTCATTCTTAACTCTCAACAATACAAAACCTGCGCAGTAATCCCCGTAGCATGATTCGCTTTCCCACAATCCAACATGATTTAAATCATATTCAAACCCAATCACGATGAAACCGTAGAATATTTAATTCTGTGTCCGTTTCACTCTCCTAGTTAATCTCCACGCTGTTCGCGGCGCTCTATTGTCCAGCCCTGGAGATTACTCTTCTGTACAAAGGGGCGGGATATATTGTGCTGTGAGGTTGGTGTCAATGCGTGTTATGGTATTATGGCGTGGAGTCACCGACCCGGCCCCGGACTAACCGTGGACAATCGGTCACTCAATGACACACGCGAAAAATATAGCCAGAGCGTGCAGGGTGGCAAACGGGAGTTTCCGTAAGATTAAAAGTTGTGAAAAAAACGAAAACGATGTTAGATTTAATGGAGTAGGAGACACCATTGTTGGATGGCTAAACATGTACGTATTTATTTTTGAATATTGTTTAGCCACCGGAAAGAAGAGATTTTGAGAAATGAGGAAGATTGAAGAAGGTCCTCAAGTCATTCAAAAATTCAAAAAGGAGAAAGAGTTGTTGCTACTGAGAGCATACCACTCACTTGGTTCAATGTTCTCTCACAGAAACGGTAATCTCTTACTATTCGAGTGTATAATTTTATTTTTGAATTCATAAACTCGATCACAGTAGTGGATATAGAGTCACTTTTTACCAGCATGAAGATACAGCTCGCTCTAACTGACAATTACGGATCGAGTACTCAATGCAAAGCAAGCTGTGATTATAAGTTACGTAATCATCGGAGATCGGTCAAGTATCTGACCGGTCTGGCTTGTTCCGCAACTTCCTACACAATCTAAAATTGTAAACCAGTTTAAATGTGCCAATATGACAAAAACTCTTTAGAAATAAGCCGTAAAATAAAGCGAAATGAGTAAGTATTAATGTTACTAAGATAGGGTACCTCAAAGCCGTTGCGGGTTTCAAAAGTATCAAAGAACATATTAAATACTGTGTAGATATTTCGTTACAAATTAGGTCCAGACAAATGTAGATATAACTTTCAAATTTATGAATCCATCATTGCAACCCCGACGCACACTCTTGCACTTATGGAAGTGTAATAATGAGTATAAGGAGGAGTAAATTGCCTTCGAACTCTTAACTAGCCTACGAACTACGAATGGAGACTGACCACTTGAGGGAGAAAATGAGGGCTGCTTATCTCCACGATTCTTGCTTATATTTTTGCCATTGTTCGACGATGAAATTTGATTACTTTTTTACAAAGTATTTTTGCCCAACCAAATCAAATCAAATCACACCGCCGGTCAAATTCCAATATTTTCAAATGTGTTTTAACTTGACACTTTTATTGAATTTTGGTCTTAGGAGAAATTGTACAAGAAATAAAATCTTTTCTCCGATTTTCACCTACATACCTTTCATTTAAGAATATGGACCAGGGAGACAAACTTAAGTCAAACTTTAAAATGCTTAGCTTTATTGAGCGAAGCTCTCTTTTGCTCACTTAGTCACTTCATTGTAACGGCATCACAGTGTAATAGCTTTACCGATTGATATGAAATTTGGCCAGTAGCTAGGTGATACCGAGGAGAAGGTTTTTCTTTGGAGAGATTTGCAAAATTTCTCCTAGGTTACGCCCCCACTGGGTCTTAAAGTTCACATGTAATTGTAATGGAAGAAATATTGTATTGGGTTTATGTCACATATTTTTAACTTACTTCATTTGAATTAAATAAACAGCTGTTAAAAACTGTCACTATTTTGTTTACAGTATTTTAAGTTTTTTTAATATATGTAGCGTTCTTCCCAGTATATCTTCTTTGTTCGCGCTGTAACGTTGTAACTGTTGCTTCCTTCACTCATTTATGCGTCTAAAGTGTAACGGCATACCATCCGAGTAGATGTATTTCAATATGTTACCACAGCTGGTTGTTGCACTCCAATAGGTTCAGTTGTTATTTCTTTATTGGCCATTTCAAGGAATAGTGGAGGATGTATCTTAACCAATGATACAAAAGCATGTGTAAGATATACACGTGCTTTGGGTTATATGCCTGTGGTGTACACTGGCATACACCCAGGTATACAAGGGGTGCTTGCCAGTGACTAGAAGCATTGCCATCCCTTCTAGTCACTGGCAAACAAGTTATCTCCGTCTTGTTATTCACTAAACGCATCTACATTTCTCTGAGAATCATCAATGAAACCCAAAATGACCAGTGAAAATCGACTGACGAATGGCAATGGTTCGACTGTAGGAGTTTCTAACCTTCAATTGTGAAATCACACATCTACCATATAACCTTTTAAATACTACAGAAACCTCAACAACGTCGATAGTATGTGATGGTGGACAGAGCAGATTCGTGTTATCGCTTAAAATCATTCTAAATCCTACTTCAGAGAAACTGGATTACGCACGAGCACCACTTAGGTGAGTGTAACAAAATACCTCCGCGGGATAACGGGTCCGAAGGAAGATGATTCAATCCTAACGAAATTAGAGCAAGACGCGTGAAGTGGCCACGTCTGGTTCCTCGAGCATTACTGCAAAAACTGCAACTGTTTGTTGGTGATATGTTACGGCACAAGCAACGGGCCTGGCCCGGAACGTGCGACTCACATTCCACGTGCGATCGCCGCGTAATGACGCACTGGAGGCGAACCGTGTAAACAGGCAGAGCTGGGGCTTTTATAGACATGCTTTTAATTTATGCTTAGACGTTTTATCGTGAGAATAATACTTCATTTACTTGAAAAAATTCACAAAAACATATTCTACATAAAAGAAAATGTCAATTCCCGTAAAGAGGTCGTTCGTTCTTACTTACAATTTTCATCCTGGCAATCATAGAAGCCTTTTTACAAGATCGTTACTATCTAAATTTTAAACTTAAAGAATTATACTTAAAGTATAACTTAAAATTAGTTCAACAATTGTATATTACTCAAAGAAATGTTGAATGAACACAATCTATTACATTAGCAAGGAGAAGTATACGACCAGAGTACAAATAGAAACACGCACTGGATTATAAAATTACTAGTGCAATAAGCTATGAGTACAGCAGAGTTCGATTTTCATTACAAAATTCAGCTGATAACTAAGAGGAATTCTGAGACTGACCATCCAGAAAATCACCAACCGCGAAGCCCGAAGTGGGAAACAAGCGAAACGAGCGAAGCGAACAAAGTTTTGCTTGTTAAAATATTTAGGTCGAAGGCAGAAACTGTACATTACGAGGTCGCAGGTTGAGTCTCAGGCCATGCATAATTTAATGGGCATAATGAGAAACCTTGTTTTATGAGTCTTTGTTTTTTGGTTGAAATTACTGCCTGGTTATTCAAAATAATAATGTAGAAAAACTAACATAAAGCATTGTATTGTATGTAATATTGTTATGATAACCTATAGATATATAATAAGCATAGGTCTACTATATGAAATTATATTAGAAGAATATTTCTAATATATTCTATGAAATATGAATATTTAAATTAGCCATGGACATTTTACTGACGAAGTTTTGTACCAATAGGTAAACATATATTTCAGTTTTAGCATTGACTATGTAAAGTCAATGGTTTGAGTTAAATCAATTCTGCGGCCTAACCTTCGACCAGTGAACACAGTGCTACCACTACAATTGCTACTATTCTGCTCGGTTCAAACTTCTCTGTGGTTCCAAGCAACAAGTACTATTGTAATTTCAGTACTGTTTTACATAATTCATGCATTTATTTAAGCAATCTGATGATCGTTTAAGTGAAGGTGAAAATCAGTAATTCAAACAATTATAATTCTTATAATTCTGTAATTTTTAGAATCACGCAATCATTTAATCACGCAAATGTGCAAAAACAGCCATTTTTCAAATAAAAACACAGTGACGAGGGTGGGTCAGCCCAGACTTGAAAATCTAAGAGTGTTCTCTTCTATGAGAAGTACTCACTTGTGTTTATTCATATTTTTTTGGAGTTAACTTTCGTGTAAATAGGAAAACGAACCTTATAGTGAAAGTGAACTCTTGCTTTATTCACTAGATAACAAGTGTTCACTTAAAATTATACAAGTGCAACAGTTCACTGAGTTTTATTCACCTCACTCATTGTATCACTAACATTTGAACTCGAATGTACATTTAAAGTTTTGGGACCAATTGAATGCTTTTAGTTTTCTCTTACGTATTCACTGATTACACTGATAACAAGAGGAGCAGAGGTGCTCACAGCTTAGCGAACCATGTTAACACTCCTTCCTCCTTGTTTCTCTGTTACAACCAATCACGCAATGTAGACTGCGTAACATCTTACACTTGCACCATATCCAGCAGCACATCTAAATAGTTTGCTTGAATCTAAAAATTAAATACAGAAGTTTACCTCATGAAATCCTAGAGGTTTTATGTGTCCTAGAGGTTTTCAAGGACTATTCAAAGATATTGGATAGTCCTTAGTCTGTTTCATACTGACACATAATGATAAACGGTGTTGATAATTCGGAATGTGTTAAAGATATATATATATATATATATAAACGCCGAATTTAGGGAAATCGTTTAAGTATATTCGTATCCAGAATTATAGTATTTTTAGTGGAATACTGTTTCACGAGTGTGACAGAATGTATGAGAGTCAGTTGGTTGCAAGACGTAGTAAGACGAACATTAGGTTTGGTTATATGAGCATTCATAAAAAATTAAGGTGAAAATAGAAAAGCAAACTTTGACAAAATATTAAAAATTTGGATTGGAATATACCCCTCTTTTACACTTACTGTTCACACTGTGCCAGTAGAGTTACGCCAGTAGCGTTCTGGCAACGTATTAACACTTGCTTACAAGTAAAATTAATTTTACCCTATCATTAACACACTGGTACAACATGTGTTTGAGTGAATATATTTGGCATAGGATCGGTAGTAAAGATGGGTCGTGTAAGGTATATTTCATCGTCACAGGTCACAGTGTTAGTTAACCTCTAAGGTATATAAGGTATAAGGGTCAGCTTGGGTCTACCGAGTACAGCTTGTGTACAAGGCGTGTAGCGGGCCTATCAGCATACATTAACGCTATTGTCCAGTATAATACGACAACTGACCTGGGCCGACAGTCGACGCCTGTATTGCATGAATATAATACCCCCCGTCGCAGCAAACCTGCGTACTCAGCGAATTTCCAATGCATTGATATGTTTCTCACTAGTACATAAAGCCACTCACCAAGTTTGACAAAAATACATTCATAAATAAGTGATTTATTACATTTTATTTATTCCCCATAAGAATAACTTTAGGACTGAGTACGCAGGTTTGTGGCAACGAGGAAGATAAGAAATGAGTTTTTATGCAATTATCAATGTAACTGAACCAGGTGAAGCTACTTACCATGTTTTATTAATTTATGTTCATAATTAAGGGAGATAGAAAACTTTACTTATTCTCCATAAGAATAACATTAGGGCTGAGTATGCAGGTTAGCTGCTACGGGGACAATCAACAAAACATTTATTTTTTGTGCAATTATCAATATACCAGTACAACATGAAGTATACCAAATTTCATCAATATACATTCATAAATAATCAAGATATCAAATTTTATTTATTCTCCATAAGGATAACATTGGACAACGTACTGTGTTTAGCACTTTGAATATCTCTGCAACGGTTTGACGTAGAATCACAATTTAAACACCAAAATGATTGTTTTGTGGAGCTGAAGTGATTGGTAAAAGAAAATGTGAAGTTTAAAGTAAAATTAACTGAGGAAAAGCCAAAAACCTTTTTCCCATAAGATTAACATGGGAGATTTTATGAGCATGTTTTTTAGATTTTTTCCGCAACCACTTAACCTATGTTAATAATTCAAAATACCATATTATTTGTTTTTTTAAGCTCTATAACATGGTCTAAACCTAAATTAAGTGTTTTAAAAATTTTAGGGTAACAAATGCAAAAAACTGATTTTTGGAAAATTTAAAACCCCCATAAACCCCCCTTCCCATAGTCCGATTTTTCTGGTTTTCGAACTTTAAGTCATAAATGTCAGTTTACACATTTGAGCCAAATTTCATCGAAATCGGACGTTTTTTACTCAAGTTATCGCATTCACGGACACATATATAGATATATATATATATATATATATATATATATATATAGATATATATATACATATATATAAATTTGAACGAATAGTGTTTTGGACATCTGGGGACCTCAAAACAAAAAGTTATCATGGTCTCGGGCTTAAGTCTTACCATGAGACCTACGGTAATAGCTTCTTCCCTATAGGGGAAATTCGCTAATAGGCGTCTCAGAGAGTTTTGGAGTTCATAACGCTAAACGATAACATTTCTTGTTTTGAAGCACAAAGGTGATTACGAAATGGAAGTTCACAAGAATCTTGCTCAGGATTATTCTGTGTTTGCTATTCGCATGAATGTCCTATCAATGCAAAATTCAGGATGGTAGCCTAAGTGAAAATCATAAGTGAGCTTTACAAAAATACATCTTCAAAATCAACAATGATTTGTACATTTTTGGATCTCCTACAAACAAGCTGGCTAAAAATACATAAAGAAAGAATTAAAGGTATGAATTATTCTTTTAACATAAATGTAAACTATGTATTTAAGTAAAATAATTTTGAAGTAATTTGCAAGCTAACGAGCATGAATAAATCAAGGATACTATAAATCAATCCCAAATCGAAGCGCTTTTCAGTGGTCATCACGAATTTTAAATGTCAATCACCTATTGCCCATCTCACTACTGTCTAAGCGTTTTTATACGTTACTTATTAAATCAGATCTAGGAACCAATAAATGATTAACTCAGCACACATCTAGTTAGATAGACGGTTGTAGTTTCAAGCTTGTTTATAAATATTCTTTATAGAAATGACTCTTTGTAGCTTTTGTAAGACACTTTAAGCATGAACACATATATACTCCGTAAGCACATTAGCCAAAAACCACAACAAACCCCTCCAAGCGTAAACGAGTCTCTAATGTTTTCATTAAGAGGGCGCTCCAGTCACGAAACTTTTCGCGTTTCTACCTGCTTCCCCCATAAGGCCAATATTAACTTTCAAAGCCCGGTCCTCCTAAACGGATTATTCGATATCGTTTATTTATGGCTCATTTTAAAGAGAAAAAATATACCTAGCGATTTCAGTAAGCAGAATTTCGATATCGCAAATAATAATCGATCAATAAAATTCCAAAATATTCAATATTTACGAATTTTTTATGGGCAAACTATTAATGATAACGAAATTCTGCTTACTGAAATCACTAGATATATTTTTGATCTTTAAAACAAAAGGGAGGTGGAGGTGGCGGTGGTGGCAGAAGAGACGTCTCCGGGCCCAGATGGAGATAGCGCTATCAGAAGTAGAGCGACGAATAGCGGTACCGTGCACAGCAGCCGTCGCGCCAACCTGCGAGCTGAGCCGAAATCTGGACCACTCTGCATGAGCGAACCAAGAGGAGTGAAGATACGGGGTTGGTGTATAAGGTATCTGGGGATATTTCGCATGATGGCGCTTATCAAAGTCGTTACTGAACTTGGGCGTTAGTTCGTTTTAGCGAATTTCCCCTATAGGGAAGAAGCTATTACCGTAGGTCTCATGGTGAGACTTAAGCCCGAGACCATGATAACTTTTTGTTTTGAGGTCCCTAGAAGCCAAAAACACTATTCGTTCAAATTTATATATATGTATATATATATATACATATATATATGTCTCCGTGAATGCGATAACTTGAGTAAAAAACGTCCGATTTCGATGAAATTTGGCTCAAATATGTAAAGTGACATTTATAAGTTCGAAAACCAGAAAAATCGGACCATGGGAAGGGGGGTTTATGGGGGTTTTAAATTTTCCAAAAATAATTTTTTTGCATTTTTCACCCTAAAATTTTTAAAACACTTAATTTTGGGTTTGACCATGTTATAGAGCTTAAAAAAACAAATAAAATAGTATTTTGAATTATCAACCTAGGTTAAGTGGTTGCGGAAAAATCCAAAAAACCTGCTCATAAAATCTCCCATGTTAATCTTATCGGAAAAAGGTTTTTGGCTTTTCCTCAGTTAATTTTACTTTAATCTTAACATTTGCTTTTACCAATCACTTCAGCTCCACAAAACAATCATTTTGGTGTTTAAATTGTGATTCTACGTCCAACCGTTGCAGAGATATTCAAAGTGCTAAACACAGTACGTTGTCCAATGTTATCCTTATGGAGAATAAATACAATTTAATATCTCGATTATTTATGAATATATATTGATGAAACTTGGTATGTGGCTTCATGTTGTACTGGTATATTGATATTTGCACACAAATAAATTTGTTGTTGATTATCCCCGTAGCAGCTAACCTGCATACTCACCCCTAATGTTATTCTTATGGAGAATATGTAAAGTTGTATATATCCCTTAATTATGAACATAAATTAATAAAACTTGGTAGTGTAGCTTCACCTGGTTCAGTTATATTGATAATTGCATAAAAACTCATTTCTTATCTTCCTCGTTGCAGAAAACCTGCGTACTCAGTCCTAATGTTATTCTTATGTAGAATAAATAAAACGTTATAAATCACTCATTTATAAATGTATTTTTGTGAAACTTGGTAAGTGGCTTTATGTAGGAGTGAGAAACAAATAAATGCATTGGAAATTCGCTGAGTACGCAGGTTAGCTGCGACGGGGGTATTTAAATATACAAAGTAAACAATAAATACATCCTAGGAGTTTAGCAAACTAGCATTTATATAAACCCGTCAGAATTATGTGCATTAGGAAAATTATTAATTATGAGAATAACGTGCATAAAATGCGGACAGTTATCATTATTTCTATTTTGAGGGTAAAACAATATTACCCCCGTCGCAGCAAACCTGCATACTCAGCAAATTTCCAATGGAGATGTATATGTATTAATACTTCATAAAGCCACTTACCAAGTTTCATAAAAATATATTCTCAAATAAGCGATATATACAATTTTAATTATTCTCCTAGGGCTAATTATTCTCTAATGTTAAGAATAACATTGGGGCTGAGTACGCAGGTTTGCTGCATCAAGGACCACAAAAATGGGTTTTTATGCTAATATCAATATAACCGAACTAGGTGAAGTCATATACCACTTTTTATTCACTTATGTTTATAATTAAGGGAGACATAGCATTTAGTTATTATCCATAAGAATAACATGTGGCTGAGTACGCAGGTTTGATGCTACGGTAGCCCTTGGCAAAAAATTATTATTTTGAGCAAATATCAATAGACCACAACCAGATGAAGCCGTATACCAAGTTTCGTCAGTATACGTTCATAAATAGGCGAGATATAAAATTGTTCTTTTCCCCCATAAGAATAACATTAGACAACGTACTGTGATTAGCACTTGCAATATCTCGGGAACCAATTGACGAATGATCAAAATACCAAATTGTGTGTTTTTTTAAACTGAACCCAATGGTAAAAACTACAATTTGGCAATTCCAAACATTATATGTAAAAAAATATTAAAAAAAAAACATTTTTGGGGTACAAAACCCCCCCAAAATACCCCTTCGGATAGAGCGATCTGACTGGTTTTCGAACTTTAAGTCATAAATGTTGCTTTACACGTTTATACCAAATTTCACCAAAATCGGATCATTTTTACAAGAGTTATCGCACCCACGGACACACACACACACACACACATATATATATATATATATATATATACATACATATATATATATATATATATATATATATATATATATATATATACAGTTACGAACGAATGGTGTTTTTGGGATCTGGGGACCTCAAAACGAAAAGTTATCATGGCCCCGGGCCTAGGTCTTACCATGCCGACTACGGTAATAGCTTCTTCCCTATAGGGGAAATTCGCTAAAAAAGAAACCGACTTGAGAGTAGATATTCTGCTGACAAGTTCCGACCTGCACAATCAGTCACCGTGCATGGGTGTGATATGTTATGTTAATCATCACCAGCAACAATAAAACTTACAGTTTGAACTTTAAACAAATGATTTTATAGGTGACTAATGGAAGAAGTTAAAATACCGACTATTTCGATTTATTTCTTTATTGTGAGGCAGATAAAAGCAAAACAAAAGTTCAATTGTGCTTGAAATTGGCAAGATTGGCACAAAGTGCCTTTTTTGAGGATTAACGGTTTTTGGCACAAAGTTGTTTATTTTGATAATATTAAAATACATGGCTGTGTCATACATATTGAGATCGGATAAATCAGTGAGGTTATATATTATATATTTTATTATTTTCCATTTGGAAACATGGGACATAGTGCTTTATTTAAAATTGAAATTGCTTTGCAGCCTTTTGACGCAGAAAGAAATGCTAAATTATTTTTATTAGCGTTTTTAATACGCTAACTTTATAAAACTTCATAACTTCATTAACTTCATAAAATAACTTCATTTTCAAAATTTATTGTGGAAAATTAAAAAAGAACTTTTAGGGGTAATATTATAAAACAGTTTATTTTTTAAAGATAATCACAAAAAGGACAGTTATTTAGCTTACCTGCCCCACCATTACTCATTATTTTGTCCTCGCCCCCTTTCCTACGCCTTGCTAAATAGTTCAAACGAGGAAGGCCGTCACAAATCTGCCAGCAGCTGCATTTGCTAAATGAGAATTTTACGGTTGTAAATACCGTTCAGCCTTATCCAGACAATTCCCAATTCGCAGTCAGTTCTGGTGTACAAGGTGAAGGGGTGTCGTGAGGGCCGCAGATCGCTGTGATAACGCTAGACAACAGTGCTGGACAACACTGCAATGTCTGTCTCACTGTCTCACGACTCGAAACACTCCAGCGATTCGGTGCAGCTGGGGATTATGGGCATTAAGAGCCTGAGCTTCTTAGCGTGTCTTTTGTCGCTGGTTTGTCGGTGGTTCACTTACACAAGTTCATTGCACTCGCGACAGAGATGAACTTATGTAAGATTTATATTGTAACTTGAAAAGGCATAGAGGTGCCTCCGGAGAGTGAGTTTAACAAATAGTGTAAATTGTTATCACTGTGTAGTTCAAAAATACACACAGACACAGTTATTTATTATTATATTTTTTGGTGTGGGTTTCTCGCGACATTTCAAATTTAGTTCCACGTACACAAATTTGTTTCCATAATAAAGTTACCATTTCAATGTTACCGAGTGAATATCAAGAACAATATTTCACTATATGAGACATACGAACAGGAAAATCCCAATTTGTTTGATTAATAACACTAAATTAACAGCACTAAATAAAACAAATCAACAATTCAACCCTAAAATGGGGGTTTATCCCTTTAATGGCTCATTTATTTATTTGATACAATTTCACTTTAACTCCAGTGTTTCGAATACAATAAACCTTTACAGAACAGTGGGAGGGTTGATGATTTTAATATATTCCAGGTAGAAATTAGAAACCAATTATTATATCAGTACTTTAATTTAATTATACCACTATCCCATCATCGGAAATATACAAACAAATATTTCAACGAGACTACTAATTATTGTTCTTGTAGCTATAGTTTGAGAGCCCTTGACAAAAACGTTACACCACTTGCATATCTCTGAACCAATGATATGATTTACTGCAGTAGCCAGTCACAAAAACTAAGTCAGTCCACAGTATCGTTAAAGCCGCGTTTACACCGGAGTTACCAAGAAATGTTACCAACTTGTTTGTTAGCAACAGAAATTAATAACAAAAGTTATTAACAAAAATTTTATAAACATTTCGTTTTGAGACTTTTAAATGTTACCAACATTTTTCCAAGTATATTTTCCCCGCCCAAGTCGCCGGCCTCACCTAGGTCACATTGCTTGGAAAATGTCGAGTGTATAAAGATGTGGTTCTCGCTGCAGCTGTCTGTGTTATTTTGGCGAAACAGAAGAGAAAGGCAAGGTCCGCTTTCGCTCTACGAACCTTGGGAGATAGGTACCTATTGGTAGTGGCAGTACCTATGAGGCCTAGAAAAATGTTAAGTCCGTCGATCCATTGTGTGGAAAGCTGCAATGTGACGGTAGTTTTAAAAACAATTTACGAATGTCAAGCAGTGATTTCGGATATTTGACACTAGTGTTAGGAGACAAGACAGCTTTACAGCTTTTTGGTGTTAGTCCGCTAAACAAGACACTAATTGTAGAAAATCAATTCTTAGCAGTAACTTTGGGTTTTTGGCGACCGGAGACTTGTACAAAAGTTTAATTTACTTGTTTAAGATTTAGAAAAATCAACAATTTCTTTGTTTGTAACTTGTCAGAAATACGTGCTGCTGTGATCTGAACAATTTGAAAGATTGGTATTTTTGGCTTCTGGGGACCTCAAAACTAAAAGTTATCATGGTCCCGGGCCTAGGTATTACCATGCCAACTACGGTAATAGCTTCTTCCCTATAGGGTAAATTCGCTATAACAGTAAACCAAAAACAAAACACTGGAATGACAGTAAAACAAAAATACCCCCGTAGCAGCAAACCTGCGTACTCAGCGAATTTCCAATGCATATATATGTATCTTAATACCACATAAAGCCACATACCAAGTTTCATCAATATACATTCATAAATAAACGATTTATGACATTTTAATTATTTTCCATAAGAATAACATGGTGGCTGAGTATGCAGGTTTGCTGAAGCAAGGAACACAAAAAATGGGGTTTTATACAAATATCAATATAACTCATGTAGGTAAAGCCACATACCAAATTTCATTAATTTATTTTCATAATGAAGGGAGATAACACGTTACTTATTCTCCATAAGAATAACATGGGGCTGAGTACGCAGGTTTGCTGCTACGGGAGCCTTTGGTAAAAAATTGATTTTTTGAGCAAATATCAATGGTCCACAACTAGATGAAGCTATATACCAAGTTTCGTCAGTATACGTTCATAAATAAGCGAGATATAAAATTTTTCTTATCCTCCATAAGAATAACATTAGACAACGTACTGTGTTTAGCACTTTCAATATCTCGGTAACCAATTGACGTAGAGAAATGATCAAAATACCAAATTGTGTTTTTTTTTAAGGTGAATTCATTGGGGAAACTAAAATTTGACTTTTTTCAAAATTATATGTAAAAAATTCAAAAACCCCATTTTTGGGGTATAAAACCCCCCTAAAATACCCCTTAGGAAAAAGCGATCTGGCTGGTTTTCGAAATTAAAGTCATAAATGTTGCTTTACACTTTTATACCAAATTTCATCAAAATCGGATAAGTTTTGCGAGAGTTATCGTGCTCACGGACACATATATATATAAGAGTATATATATATGTTGTATATATATATATACTCGCTTCGCTCGCTGGGGGCTCCGCCCCCAGACCCCTGTGGGGGGCTTCGCCCCCAGGTCGTATTGTATGTTAAATTTTAAGTCTCCATTTATTACCTTGGAAAGAAAATTGAAACCCTACACTGGATTTTGTGATATAGCCTTTAAAAGGACGTCGCCTAAACCTTTTAAGGGAAAAAAACAAAGTTAAATACCCCCGTAGCAGCAAACCTGCGTACTCAGCGAATTTCCAATGCATATATATGTATCTTAATACCACATAAAGCCACATACCAAGTTTCATCATTATACATTCATAAATAAACGATTTA
This sequence comes from Allygus modestus, assembly GCA_963675035.1. Taxonomy (NCBI): domain Eukaryota; kingdom Metazoa; phylum Arthropoda; class Insecta; order Hemiptera; family Cicadellidae; genus Allygus; species Allygus modestus. The sequence goes on from OY776112.1 coordinate 201,451,849, forward strand.
TTACATTTTAATTATTCTCCATAAGAATAACATGGCGGCTGAGTATGCAGGTTTGCTGAAGCAAGGAACACAAAAAATGGGGTTTTATAGAAATGTTAATATAACTCATGTAGGTAAAGCCATATACCAAATTTCATTAATTTATTTTCATAATTAAGGGAGATAACACGTTACTTATTCTCCATAAGAATAACATGGGGCTGAGTACGCAGGTTTGCTGCTACGGGAGCCTTTGGCAAAAAATTGTTTTTTTGAGCAAATATCAATGGTCCACAACCAGATGAAGCCGTATACCAAGTTTCGTCAGTATACGTTCATAAATAAGCAAGATATAAAATTTTTCTTTTCCTCCATAAGAATAACATTAGACAACGTACTGTGTTTAGCACTTTCAATATCTCGGTAATCAATTGACGTAGAGAAATGATCAAAATACCAAATTGTGTGTTTTTTTAAGCTGAATCCAATGGTAAAAACTAAAATTTGACTATTTCCAAAATTATATGTAAAAAATTCAAAAAACCCATTTTTGGGGTACAAAACCCCGCCAAAATACCCCTTCGGATTAAGCGATCTGGCTGGTTTTCGAACTTAAAGTCATAAATGTTGCTTTAAACGTTTATACCAAATTTCATCAAAATCGGATAATTTTTACGAGAGTTATCGTGCTCACGGACACACATATATATATACAGTTTCGAACGAATGGTGTTTTTGGGGTCTGGGGACCTCAAAACGAAAAGTTATCATGGTCCCGGGCCTAGGTCTTACCGTGCCGACTACGGTAATAGCTTCTTCCCTATAGGGGAAATTCGCTAAAACCTAAATTGCTATGTATTTGGTCAACAATAAGCATTCTGCAACAAATATAACATTATTTATAAGGGGTTTTACCCTTGCTGGAGCGCTACATAAAAAATACACCTAAAAACACAAATAAATTTACAAAAGTTCAAAGTCTTTTTTTTCTTTCGGGTGTTTAAGTGATATAATCTGGGCGTATGACTGGTTCTAAATACTAATTAATTGTAATATAGGAAAACTTTGTGCCAAATACTAGGCCTCTAAGTTCTGTATTAGAACGGCAAACCATTGAAAACCACGTAAAAATCTTGAAATTTAACAAATATAGCGCTATCTAAGGGTTAAGGGGACGAGATACGGCAAAAAGTCATAGGAAGAAAATTGTAGATCGACTAAAATCCGTGGGACGTGGTAGTCGCCGTTTTTTATAGGACAATCTGTTTGGCCGCTAGAACTGAAATAAAACGACACTTTTTTAATTTAATTTGCCATTATTAATTTTTATTAAGGGAATTTAAACTGACAAAAGTAAAATTTGGAAATTTTCTCTGGGGTTAATAGGTGAAAAACACCACCATGCTAAATATCAAGTCCATAGCTCAAGTATAAATGGTGTCACGTGCATGTTAATTAATCTCAATTGGCATAAAACCATCATAGCATTACTACTTATACGAAGAAAATGGTAAAATCTAAAGATATTTTTTAGAGTTTTTGATTTTCCGACAGGTTTAAGTAATCAAGACTGGTCAAATTACTGCTGTTATTTACTAAGACCATAGAATAAATATTCTATGCTAAGACATATTTTATAGACATAGTTCGTGCCCAATATTAGGCCTTCATCAATTATATTAACATGATACAAAATAAAATACCACCACAAAATCTCGAAAATATGCCGAAATTTGAAAAATCTAGTTGTACCAAAATACAACTCTTCTTCTGTCAAACAAGATTTATAAAATATATTTTTTTTAAGTTCCAAGGGTTAAAATCATCACAAATAACTAAAAACCTAGAAAATGTGGTAACCATCGATAAGTTGTAGTTTATGTACGTAATTAAAAAATCGTACAAAAACCTTTAATCTGTAGTTCATATAGTGAAATCTGCAAATATTATGTGCAAAAAATTAGGCCTCTCAGAACAATATTGAAGTAGAACACGATTTCAGAACCTGAAACCTTGAAAATTCTCTAAATTCTGTCAAAACCAATCCTGAAAGTCATGTAGAATATGTGGAAATAAAACAAAGAAATAAATAAATAACCAGTAAACATTTTAAAAATCGTCATACAACTTCAATAAATAAAATACAGAGTTCCTCAAGGATCTATTTAATAAGGTAAATGTATTAAAAGTACACAAATTTTAAGGCTTAGCTTTCTTATAGAGGGTTAAATCATACAAATTGTTCATATGCATGCTGCCTACTATGTATAGGTCATAGTATTCAGAAATCGGATATGAAATGATGATATTCCAGGTTACAGTTTAAGGCTACATCGTATGCAATTTGTTACGCCGCCAGACACTATGCAAGTGCGTGAAATAATTTAAATCCTTACTTTTAACTGTCATTATTTGACAAAATTTGTGTTGTTAAAGGGAAAAACACTATAATAACATAAAATATTATGTTCGTGCCGAATAAAAGTAATCTGTAAAAAATATAACCTAATTCAAGTGGGGCTTTTCCCACCTGTTATGACCAAAAGACCAAAAAATCCACAACAATTTAGACATTTCTTATGGGTTATAATAAATAAAATTGTTTCTATGACTGTTGTTGGCCCTGGCATGCAGACGTATTGTGTGTACTGTATAGGTATATGCACCCATATATTATTAAGGGCTTGTGAATAATGAAAATAGAATAGAATATATAATAAAATAGAATAAATAGTCTAAAGGATAAAACCATCAGTTACCACCTTAAGTTAGAACATAGTTTAGTGACTACCAATTCTTTTGAAATGTTTAAAAATAAATAGGTCTAATAAAAAAAAATAGGTATAATATTAAAAGAGTTAAAATATTACTACAGCATACGCTGCATACTACATTACCGATATTACCAAAAACATTTTGAAATCCAAATAATGCATTTAAATAACGTAGTTTACGTACTCATAGATTTCTATATTTTTGTTAAGGTTAGTAATTAAACATTGGGAGTTACAAGCTACACTGTATGCCAAAAGTCACGTTCCTAGCTCATCCGTAAGTGGCCAAGGCAAAAGTGTACAAAATGTCACTCCCTGGTTAGTTCATCTAGAAGTGGGGTAAGATTCGTATAACTGAGTCAGTTACACCGAGCTCGTATACAACTGGTCGCAAGCTACGAGAATCTCGTCAATGGCGCACACGCACAACCATAGATTGAGCATATCCCTAAGGAGTACGTTTAATTTATGGCACCACTCACCCCCAAGCACAAGCAGAATTCGCCATGCACTGCGCGTAGTTGCTAACAGAAGCAAGCTGAGAATAACCCTAGGCCTAGTAAACTGATCCGCGGGTAACGCAAGAAAATACCATGACTACCAAAAATACGTAAAAACTGGAAAAACATCATCAAAGGGTGTGGTTGAAACAAAAATACGTAAAAACTAGAAAAAAACATCATCAAAGGGTGTGGTTGAAACAACAAGTTTTCTTACCAGCGAGAACCTAACTTATATGTTTCGATGTTGAGCAATAAGCAATCATGAGTTTATGTAAACATATTTAGTTAAGTTTAAAATTATTAATATTTAATAAGAAACACATTTTTTGTGACTGGATTGCCACATAACGCTTACACGAGAAAGCCGATTTAGATTTGTGTAAACTACATTGCCAAAACGGTTACAATATCGAAATAATGCATGTCGGTAACGTAGTCTACGTAACTAATATATTTTAAAATATTTTTTTAAAAATATTTAATAATCAAAAATTGTGAGTTTTGGCAATTTTTCTGGGGGTTACAAGGTTAAATCTGCCTGCATGCAAAATTTCACGTCAATAGCTCTTCTAGAAGTGGTCTAGAATTCGTATACCTCAGTGAGTCAGTCAGTTACACAAGCGGCTGTATATATGTTAGATATATACAGTTTCGAACGAATGGTGTTTTTGGGGTCTGGGGACCTCAAAACGAAAAGTTATCATGGTCCCGGGCCTAGGTCTTACCATGCCGACTACGGTAATAGCTTCTTCCCTATCGGGGAAATTCGCTAACAGATACACAGCCTCAGCGCAAGAGAATGGGTGACAGTTGCTAACATCCAATACGTTTGGTAACATTTGTTGCTAACAAATGTTATCAACATTTGAAAAGATCAAAGAATGTTACCAGATTTTACCGACACTCGGGGGATAGCAAAATGTGTGTTGCTAACACGGTATTTTTTGTTGATAACATGAAATGTTACTAACAAATTCAAAGGTGTTTTCTAAAGATTTATTAACAAATGTTAGCGTGTGTTGCTAACTACGGTGTAAACGCGGCTTAAAAATCGATATAAAATCCATGTAAATATTTTCTACAATAGAACTACATGTAAATTGTATTCAACACCTATCCCTGTAGTTGTAGAAATAACATTAGTTCGGATTATGAGGTGATTTATAATGAAAAGGATATGTCCTTTGATATGAGAACTAAATGGAGTTTCAAATTGTTATACGATTTCGTCGCATCTTCCAGAATACAGACTTTGGTTTACTTGAATACAAAGTCAGGGATCACTTTCATGGTCTATTACAAGTACATGCAACGGTTTTTGTCATCGGTTCTGGGCCGGTTACAAGGCTCAGACCACCACTATATAAGTTAAAACTCCTTATCTCTAAAGCAGAGCTGCACATGTTCTACTGCCATCTAGCGGAGACCCCGGTAATGAGCCATGCTGCATGCAACAGCACAATGCGGTAGCGGGTCGCCGCTTAGACTAATGGATCCAGGGTCCGGGAGTTCGGGCAAAGAAGGAACTGCAGAACCACATCCAGTTCAGTACCAGCTGATCGATGATGCGATCATGATTGAACTGGGCACAGGTTCATCCTGAACTGGTCCGCGGAAGACAACAACAATAGGGAGGAAGACGTTACTGTGATTGAAGAAGAAATATATGTTTTGATGTAGAGGGCGTTTATTGGGTTATTCTTTTTCTTAATTCCTTAGTCTAGGCCTGTATAAGAGAATTTAAAATCCATAAAATTTTTTGTAAACTTAAAGAAAATACGACTGAACTGTTTGTTACTTAAATTTAACGAATGCCTCAGTCAACGGATACTTCTAAAAAATAACTGTGGCCCAAACATTAAATTTTGTGCGGTGGTTTAAATCGTGAAATTTGTAAAATATAACCCCGTTGCAGCAAACTTGCATACTCAGCGAATTTAAAATGGTACTTCACTAAGTCATGAAGTCACTTGCCAACTTCAATCAAACCATATTCATATACAGTGTGGAAAAAAATGTGAATTTTTTTGCAAATAATAATAGACCACAATCAGATGAAGCCACATATCAAGTTTTGTCAGAATAGATTCATAAATAAGCGAGATTTATTTAAAATTTATTTTATTCCCCATAAGAATAACATTGGACAACATACTGTGTTTAGCACTTTCAATATCTCTGTAACCAATTGACGTAGAGACCAAATACTGTATATATATGTATATATACTGTATATATATATACAGTATTTGGTCTCTACGTCAATTGGTTACAGAGATATTGAAAGTGCTAAACACAGTATGTTGTCCAATGTTATTCTTATGGGGAATAAAATAAATTTTAAATAAATCTCGCTTATTTATGAATCTATTCTGACAAAACTTGATATGTGGCTTCATCTGATTGTGGTCTATTATTATTTGCAAAAAAATTCACATTTTTCAGTTACAGTTTCGAAAAAATGGTGTTTTTGGGGTCTGGGGACCCCATCAACACCCATCAACCCCATCAACATCAATTGCAATCAAGAGTAAAATGAAACAGCAATATATAATTTCTTGAGGAGCAAAAAGTATCAATAATGGTGAAATCGACTTTTACATTCTGCACACAAACTTATTGGAAGTATACCAATTATGTATTTTTGGTTCCTGAATAAACAATTTACGGGGAAAACTATCCACTTAGCCTTGGGTTTTTTTGGTAACTTTTATTGGCTTTTTTTGTACTCCGAAAACTCAGCTCAATGCAGTTTAAAGTGAACCACCCACGGAAAAAACCTTTTGGTTTTGTGTTGTTTTTTAATTATATTTCAATTGTTTTTATACATGGTGAGTTTATACAGACACAATTAACCAAACAAAAATCTTGAACCTAGCAAAAAAACGAACATTTTCTTATAACCCTACGTAACACAGTTTAGCTACAACTGCCAAATTTTTATATTCATCTCCAGCGCTTGTTTTTATCATTGAATTCCTTAATAAAAATAACTCGGTAACCTAGCAAAGTCCGTGTCACCGTTGGAAAAACTATTACATTTTATTTAAGATGACTAGGCCTGACAATCCTAGTTACACCGGGAAGACATAAACATGAGTTTAAATAAAATAGGTATCAATCATCTGGCAACTGACCAAGTAAAATCACATCGTCCGCAAAAGATAAGAATTGTGACCAAAGGATGTGACCCCCAAAAGGATTTTAGAATATTTTCAGGTTTTGCCAAATGTGGAAACCATAACGAACTTTTTGATATTAGGTTTTTATTACAGTAACACTTTTAAATTTTGCACTGCGGATTTTCCAATTTTGATTGCATGTACTACAAAACTAGCATTTTATATATGTATGAAATCTGCAGATTAAAACAGAGAAAATTACTATTACTCGTATTTTAACCGTTGTTAAAAATAATTATGTTTATTTTATTTTCTCAAACTTAGAGGATAAATTAGATATAACTTCCCCAGATTGTATTACATGTTGTCGTGTAAAAAATGTAAACTTCAAAATTAAGTATTGTACTAGAATTGCCCATGGACAGCTTGCGGATTGAAACCTGGTATGAAGGATAAACACCTTCTTTGAGTTATCAACTTGTCGCTGAAGATGATGCTGCCAGTACGTTGCCGAATAAATTAGTGAAAATCACACATTATATTACAATTTGTATGGTTTTGAATTGTTGGCTTATTTTTTGCATTTAGCGGTGAATGTAATCTTCAAAATGATGGTTCAATTATAGGTTTTAATGAAGTATTACGGGTATATATGGCATACCGTCAAAAAATTGATAAATAAGATATAAAGGAGAGTAGGTGTTTGTTTTAAATTAGGAAAACGTAATTGCATGTATCTGAAGAATCAAAGGTAAGAGAAATAATTCACTTTTTCTACAAACATCTGAACAGAACAATCGTTCAACATAGGTTTTTTCTGATGGTGACAAAGATCATGGTATATAAACACGTATATAAATTGTAATATATGCTGGATCTGTAAATACACATATCCAAAATATAATATTCGGTGTGTATGTGGGTATTGGCTGCGAGAATTTTAAAAATTACTTCAATCTACTCGTTGAGAGTTAGGCTAAAATTATCCCGATAGACTGAATTTTTTGAAAAGTCTTTTAATCGAGGAACTGCGCAAAGATTAGTATTGCAGTTTTAAATAATTATAAATAATAACTCGATGATGCAACTCTTACTATATAATTTACGACTTTACCAATTTAAATTTTTTTTGTGAATTACAAATGTGTTCCAATCGTCCGTTGTTTATAACAAACTTACTACTCACAACTTAATACCACACTTAATTCAGGCAACCCCGAACGAAATCATGACCGATTCGAGAATGTGCTGCATTCATACTATTGTTTCATTGGAATTAAAACATCTGCAATCAAACGAAGGATTGCTCATCAATCCACATGAGTGTAATCTTATTACTGTCGTATTGTACTGTTTGGTGATTTTTATATCGATAACTTGAAGAATTACGTTGGTGCTTTTTGATAGGCTGTAACTTAACTTACAACGTTCGTCCTACCATCGTTAAAATACTTAAATTTTCTTTTTGAATTGACAAAGCAAAGGTAATTCGTCTTGCGATTTGATTCATAAACATGCAGATGTATTAGGTACCTGTGTCTTCTTGACGACTTCCACTTTCTGGACGAGTAAGAAGATCGCCTCACTGGTCTGTCCATAGTTTCCATCCTCGGAGATCCGACGAGGGCCATCTCAACGATCACTCACGCACTAAAGATTGCCATTACTAGTGGATGTTCATTGTCACAAATAAAAAAACTTGGAATTTCTAATTGTTCCGGAATTTCCTTCACTCAGTCTGTTTAAGAAACAAAGAACTTCACTTCAAAGTCAATTTAAACCATACAACGATGTTTGATTTGGAAACACTGACGTGAATAAACTTCAGGATAGAGCTCCTAACTCCGCTACTCCACGACTCGCCGGCAGTTCCTCCACAGAATCCCCGCCGCGACTGCCCGTAGATGATGCGATTCCCGCCGTGCCGCGAACTGTTACCCGCGATCAGCTGAGCGTCCCGCCAAGCCGCCACTGTCACCGCACTTTCTTCTTCTCCGCCCCTGTCATTTAACACAACAGTGGCCACAGCGGCGCGGCGGGCAGACGTCACACTACAATATCACTAAAGGATTATTTTCCAGTTAGCGGGAGCAAGCTTCGCTTCCTGTAACGGTGTTGGTGAAACAGTTTTGACAATTCCGCCACCGTTGCGCTCCGAGCGCTTAGACAAATTGCGACGAAATTACGTAAGATTTGTATTGAAACCTTGCCTCAACGAAGACTAGTGGATTATATTACTGATATTTCGGGCATTTGTATAGGAGATAGTAGCTTACTCTTAAGGTATCTTCATAGTCACCTGCCAACTTCCAATTGTTGGCATCTATGTCTCTGTGGTTCCCTTCCAATACAGTTAGTTGCAAACTCTATCTATTTGGTTATATTTCAACAGTATCAGTTGCCAACCTAATCTCTTCAGTTATATTCCAATCCTGCCCTAGGCTATCATACAATACCATGACACCACTGTCAATAGATGAGCAGAGTTGCAAACAAATAAATTTAATAACTACTATAACTTATTAAACTTTGTGTGATAAGCTCTTTTGGGAACAAGCTAGCTAGTTTCATCTAGCTTATGTTTGACAACTTCATAATATTTAAAAGAAGGAAGTTCAAAAAGGTTACACTTTTCGAACACAATTTTGTTCCGAAGTAATAATTAATTACTTCGGAAAAGTGTACAATTATTGTTAATCTATACAGGGTGTTCAGAAACTACCGGATCAAACTTCACCAGGCTATTATATAGCTAAAAACATGCAAGATTCATCATATAATGTATAGTCCTATCTCGCTTGGTTTTCTGTCAATCTGTCTGTATGTGTTTTTTACATGAAATGTATTATCTCTGTAAGGGTTTGAGATATCAAATTGAAACTTTGCAAATTTCTTTATCTTAGTGAGGCAAAGTTTTTTTAAAATCTTCAAAAAAATATCACTTCCGGTTTCAAAATGGCGGCAATTTAAAATTGTGAAAGCTTAATATCTTAAAAACAATAAATGTTATCAGAAAATATTAAGAGACAAATTATTTGGTCCTTCTTAGCGAGAACATTTTGGTACCTGACTGAATGTTCTCCGATAACTATTAACGGAACTGTTTAGAAATTTCTTAGTTTAGGTTCTGTGCAAATTTAATGATTTACCTAAAGATGTGAAATTATTTAACAATAATTATTGCTGTCCTTTTTTTTTGAAATTTGACCTAATAAACAATGAATTAACTGTGTAATTTTAATTACTATGTTTAGTCATTTTGATTTATTTAACGTACTAACAAAGACATAAACTTCCGAACTCACAGTGATTTAAAAATGGAGTTCGGAAGTTTATGTCTTTGTTAGTACGTTAAATAAATCAAAAACTAAAAACATAGTTTTGACGTTAAATGAGTAAACATAGTAATTAAAATTGCACAGTTAATTCATTGTTTATTAGGTCAAATTTCAGTAAAAAAGGACAGCAATAATTATTGTTAAATAATTTCACGTCTTTAGGTAAATCATTAAATTTGCACAAAACCTAAACTAAGAAATTTCTAAACAGTTCCGTTAATAGTTATCGGAGAACATTCAGTCAGGTACCAAAATGTTCTCGCTAAGAAGGACTAAATATTTTGTCTCTTAATATTTTCTGATAACATTTATTGTTTTTAAGATATTAAGCTTTCACAATTTTAAATTGCCGCCATTTTGAAACCGGAAGTGATATTTTTTTGAAGATTTTAAAAAAACTTTGCCTCACTAAGATAAAGAAATTTGCAAAGTTTCAATTTGATATCTCAAACCCTTACAGAGATAATACATTTCATGTAAAAAACACATACAGACAGATTGACAGAAAACCAAGCGAGATAGGACTATACATTATGTGATAAATCTTGCATGTTTTTAGCTATATAATAGCCTGGTGAAGTTTGATCCGGTAGTTTCTGAACACTCTGTATAGTGGCACGGTCGTGTCACGTCACCAAGTCCTTGGCACGACAACGCACGTTGTTATATTACAAGCAGGACGTTACAATTTTGTATTTCTCAAAATAGCAAGATGCAGGTTTAGTTGATTCTTACTATGCTTACGCTGCCTAAAAGGGCTTCAATTCGTTCTTGCGCACTGTATTTCTAAAATATTGTTTTAAATATTTATAGATTTTTATAATTTAGAAGTATAAATGATTTATCCAATAGACTGCATTATGGAATAATATAACTTTATCAGTTGTGTTTTAGCTGCTGAATATGAATTAAATAAAAATCTCGTCATTTATACAGCTATAGTAAACTCACTTTCTACTTAATATGGTATGATGTTATCATGATTTAGTGATACCCTTAGAGGAAATTACTCAGTCGCATTATTCTAAAAAGTTACCTTTTTTATTTATGATGTACAGAGACTGCAAATTAATCCTTTGACAAATGATTACTGTGATGGAATGTATGTTAATCTGTTTAACTATTTCACAAGTCATCCTTGGTCTGCATGGCTTGATCAATCCAACTGATTTACCTTCTAACACGAAATTACCAACATCCTGTATGGCCAATTGAACGTTCTGACCTATTACACCAACAGTAGCTACAGTTCAGTTGTTGAAATTGGTTTGCTCCAGAGAAGCAGTAACTGCCTCCCTTCCTGTGCCCGCCCACCGCAGGTGTTTGTGAAAGATCGCTCTGGTTTAGAGGGCGGTGATATGGTGATCAGACGTTTATAGATCTATGACCTACTCTTGTCTCAACAATCTATTGTTGCCACCACGGATACTAGAACAGAAACTGACGTCTTACAACGCACGAAACTAGTAAAAGGACCAGGGTGAAGTGGCATATGCCAAGTAAGGTGTTCAAATATGTGTGAAAGTTGATTTTACTTTTGAATTGCTTAAATTTTAAGTATTGTTATATATAACCGCTCTTATTAGTGCACACAACTATGTTATTCTAATATTTAGTTGGCGGCCAGTGTTTTTATCAGGGTCACAGCGGCTCGTAGAAATTTAATATTTGGAAAACATTTAAAATTACCGGAAGTTGCTAGACGCCATCTTGGAGTTTTGTTCCATAAGGCCAATGTTAACTTTGCGCCTCCATTACTCCTCATTTGATCGTCACAAACAATTAATTTTGGTTTCAAATTAAAGGTTTCGTCGTCCTCTAGGGAATACAATGTCGATTTCGTTAGTTTGGGTATCATAGTTTCATAATAAATAGTTTAATTTTGAACTGAAACACTGTACAAATTCTCATTAATTTGTAACAAAATCCAAATTCGACTACTGTATTCACTCCGGTGATGAAGACTCTTAACATATTTAGATTTTCCAATACATCGCGGAAAATATAAATTACAATAAAGGTAAAAGTTTTGGCACCAGGGAGGGGGGGTTCTATCATAAGGCGAAAGTTTACGATACATATACGGCATGGCCTTTTGTGGCGATTAAAAGTACATGCTTCTGACACAATTATTAAGATAAAGGAAAACCATTAGAATATTCTTCCTTAAATGTCTTAGGCCTCGGCTACGATGCGAGCGACGAGCGATGAGTGACGTAATCGACATCGATCACTTTTTTGGCTGCATAAGATACCAGGAAATTGAGAGCAGGTCGCTACAATGTAAGCGACAAGCGACTTTTTTGATTATCGCTCTGCGCCGCTCTAATCGCAGAACCCCGCCAGTAAATTTTGTGTTTTCGCTGAAGTCGCTCACGACTCCCCTTTTAGTTTAGTGTAATATGTCTAGTGAGGCGGATGGTTCTACTACTCCAAAAGTGAAGAAACCACGAGGAGAGCGCAAATTAACGGATACGCTAACTGAAATTTTAATTAGCGAGGTACAGATGAGGCTATTTTTGTGGAATGAACTCCACAATAATTACAAAAATGCCACAATATCAAAGAAGCTTTGGGATGAAGTTGGAGCCTTTCATGTAACCAGCCATATTGTTTTAATTATTTTGTGTGACAATACTGTTCGGTCTAGATTATTCGTTTCTAAATTATCTAGAATCCTACTACAGATAATGCTATAAAGAATGTGTTATTTAAAAACGTAAGTAACAAGATACATTTCAGATAACAATAGTAGTAGGAACAGAGGAAACTGTAAAATACTTTCTCCCTTTTGGCCCAATGAGTTTAACAACCTATTCGTCGGACATCATCTTTGAACTGCGTTTCTACCACTCACAGTGTGTCGCTCAGTATTTCGCTGGTATCGTAGCCAGCCAAATCGCTCAGCGTTGTCGACCGAAGTCGCTCATGTCGCTCGTCGCTCGTCGCTTATATCTTAGCCGAGGCCTTACTATCATCATTCACACAGCTGAACTACCACTCACACAGGAAAAGCCAATTTCTCCTGGAGTACATTGGTGAAGCGCCTGACATAATTCGATTATTCAGTTATTGTACTCGATAATAATTGTATATACATACTAAAACAGTGGTTGGTTCGGCAAAATACAGTGTTATTGCAGAACCACCGAAATAAAAAATAAAACAAACCACTGACATTGTAGTTAGCGAGGCTCGTATATAAGGTCCGTCAGCAAGCCAGAGGTGGTTCAAGCTGTTAATGTTATTGAACGGCCTAATGCCATTGACTATAGATATCTTCAGTATCTACAGTTTCGCGCAAATTGCTCGGTTCCGAGCAACAAGTATTCTGATACAACTATTACTTTCTCAGTGGGAAGAAAGCTCAATAATTAGCCTGAGAATGATAATCCTATAGCTAATGGGTGATTAACCTTACATGATGATTCTCTCGGGTAGCCGGGTGTATCCAGATCAATTACAAGTGGCGAAATGAACGCCCAGAAGCACCCAAATCTTGTGATGACAAAAAAGAAATTCAATTATTGAAAACGGCAATCTACTGTTATTTCCTCTGACGAGGCATTCAACAACAGTTACGGAATAATAGTTTAAAAAAGTGCTGATATTTTCAAAAAGTGTTTAGAATACAATTCCCGATACGAGAATTTTTTGTTAAGAGAGTTCGAGCTATGACCCATTGATCACCAAACATTTCTACTTTAAAATTAGATTTGGTAAATTATTTGAGCCCAGGAGGTGACAAATCTATCATATCGTGTTTATATTTACTGCCACCCTGTAACCGTCTACTGTTTGCACTAAGTGATACGGTGAATGTCAAAGGCGTTTGCAGTTAAATACAATTCATAAGCGGCGATTGTAAGCGATAAACTCACTTGGTTGCGTTCTGT